>VONZ01000471.1:125000-576745 GCA_012976165.1 Labeo catla
AATGGAGGGGTACCCGGTAGTGCTGCCCTGTTCTTTCACCCACCCGCACCACACCCATCCCTCCTCCATGCATGTGGTGTGGTCTCTGGGCCACGGACGGACCGCTACAATGTTGTTCCGCTGCACAAGCATGAACAACAGTCAGCTGTGCCAATCAAAGGCCAACCAGGATGAGCGCTACCGTCTGGAAGGCAACCACCGAAACCATGACATCTCACTCAGGATCAACAGCGTGACCTTGAAAGATAGTGGCCGCTACTACTGCCGTGTGGAGTTAGTGGGGCACACCCATACAAGCTTTGAGAACACACTGGGAACACGTCTACGAGTGGAGGGTAAGAAAAGCATCAGCTGAATGTTCCCATCCGATGTCTTACAGTTGAGGTCAAAAGTTTACATACACCTTGCAGAATCTGCAAAATGGTAATTATTTTACCAAAATAAGAGGGATCATACAAAATACATGTTATTTTTAATTTAGTACTGACCTGAATAAGATATTTCACATAAAAGACGTTTACATATAGTCTACAAGAGAAAATAATAGTTGCATTTATAAAATGACACTGTTCAAAAGTGATTCTTAATACTGTGTTGTTACCTGAATGATCCACAGCTGTTTTTTTTTAGTGATAGTTGTTCATGAATCCCTTGTTTGTCCTGAACAGTTAAACTGCCGCGGTTCTTCAGTAAAATCCTTTAAGTCACACAAATTCTTTGGTTTTCAGCATTTTTGTGTATTTGAACCCTTTCCAACAATGACTGTATGATTTTAAGATCCATCTTTTCACACTGAGAGACTCATATGCAACTATTACAGGAGGTTTAAATGCTCATTGATGCTTCTGAGGGAACCACTATGCATTAAAAGCTGGGGGGTGAAAACTTTTGAACAGAATGAAGATGTGTACATTTTTATTATTTTGCCTAAATATCATATTTTTTTCATTTAGTACTGCCCTTCAGAAGCTACAGACGATACTTACATGTTTCAAAGAAGACAAAATAAATTAAATTGTGGCGAAGTTATTCTTAAATTATGATTCTTACACATTTTGCTCAAGATAATCTTCACAAATGAACACAACTTTTAGTAAAAAGCTAATCATTATTTAAAATATAGTTAGAATACTTTGAAACAGCATGAGTATAAACACAATGAGGCTGTGAATGTAGACTAGTGAGTATTTGAGTTTTCCGGTTCGGCAAATTGAATTGACATTTAATTTTCAATTCAAATTTCAATGGGGTTTGGCCTGTACAATTCAAATTCCGACTTAAAAACTGAAAGTGAGCCAACTTTTATATTCTGACAGGCTATTTTTTATGTTGCTCATTACTAGCTGCACCACGAATCCTGAGTTTGTCAGCCGAGGGGACTGAAGCATCTGGCTTCAAAGCCGTATGTCATGTTCAGGGATCCCCTCTTCCTGACGTTCAGTGGATAGAACCAGATGGTGTTCATGAGGGAGATACTTCATTCCCTCTTTCTCAGGAGGCCAACGGGCAATATCGTGCTTCAAGCCAACTGGTGGACATCAAACCTGGACGGCAGTACATCTGTGCAGCTTCAAACTCTTTGGGGAAGGATCAAGCCACGCTCTATCTTTTGCCCCCTAGCCCAGAGAGCTTAACAGCAAAGAGCTCTTTCCCACTTCTTGTGCTGCTTCTTGCTCTGGCATTGGGCATCAAGCTGCTTTTGGCTCTGGGTGTGGGAGCTTGGGTGATCAAGAGGAGGTTTAACATCAGAGCTAGCAATGTGGAGCATTAAGGCGATGCAAATGTAATGCTCACATAATCAGAACACTCCGGTCTCAAAGCCGTTTCTTTTCCCATGTGTATTGTTAAAAATATAAAAGCTTAAAATAAACTTCCTCTTCTGAGGTGAGCCATATGACTCTGACTTCCATCTTTGTCTGACCTGAGTGGATAATTTAACACCGACTTGAATGCAGACTAACATAACTAACTTCATGCATTCATCTGTTCAAGTTTTGCAAATGAAAATGAAAAAGCAATGCAATGGAAAATATAAAGAATTAGAATCTTATGTACCAATACATAAGTACTGATTACTTGCATTTACTTCCACCAAACACATCAAAAACCATTTCTGTCTTCTTGACTGACCGTCTCAAGTCAACATGAATTGCCACTCTGCCAGTCTTTCAGATTTTTTTTCCTACAACCCAAAAGAAAAACAACAGACTGGGACTTTTTCTCCAACAAGAACAACTGAATACTAAAAAAAATCTATATTGGTCCACAGAGGGGTTAGAAAATAAAATATGGCTAGGTAATGGCAGCTGAAAAATAATTACAAAGACAAACATTGCTTTTTTGTTTCTTATTTTTTGAAATAACATGCACCACTGAATCAAAGAAAGACCATCTGTGAGAAATTAAATAGTAAATTTTGATTTTGTGATGACTTTCGATTCAGTTTAAACTTGTTTGACTGTAACTTGACTGTTAAAGTATTAACATTTTTTTAAATAAAGGGTTAAAAGCCTATTGCATTATTTTGTATATTAAAAAAAGTCTACAGGACTCATTTTGGTTTTATTAACATTCTTTAATTGTAATCAATTAAATGCACCTCAAAATGCATCTCAACTTACACACCAATATTTAATAATCTTATTTAAGCTAAAAGGTTTGCAGTACACGTTTTCCTCTCACTGCTAATGATATTGTTAGATCAATGTCATTGCCCACCACATGATAATTTCTAAATCTTGTATAATATAAGGGCATAACTATATATAGACAGATAAATTTTGAGCATGAAAATTAAACTAGTCTCTACTGATCCCTATACACCATTCTGAAAGCAAATTATTTCAACTGAACTGATCTTTGGAGGTGACTTTACAAGTATTTTGCACTTTTATAGCAAACCGGCTTCTTTTTAGAACAGCAGGGCGCACTCTTCCACTTAAAATTCTTGCTGGGATCCAAAGAAACCGAGGCACACAAGCCTTTCTCTGGGCTTTCAGGGTGTCCACTCTCCCAGTAGGTGAAGCCCACGTTGGGTGGGGAATTGTCCTCGGTTTTCCAGTACCAGTCTGTTGAGTACAGGCTGCGGCGCAGACTGATCCAGCCCTCCGCGGGTTTTTTGAGTGTCATGTTTAAGACCATCTTATTCTGGATGGTTTTATCGTTGAGCCTGGCAAACAGATCAGCATTATCCATGCAGTACTGTCGGGACATGAACCAGTTCATTTCTTCTTCACCAAGTACAAACATCTCCGGAGTCACCAAACAGCCTTGAGAATCTAAACACAAATGAATATTCAGTATTCAGTTAGAATTAAACATAAGTGGTTTGAGAAGAAAAAAAGAAGATAAGTCACTTATTAGGTATTCAGGTTCTGTCAGCCACTAGAATGGGGGTAGAATTTGTTTTAAAAAAAGAAAAAAAAAAAGATAGCTAATAATTTGGCACTCATGACTCAAACATTAAAAAAAGCTAAAGCAAAGCAACAGCAGAAGACAGATGGCTTATACATGTATTATACATGTACTACATAATAGTTCTATTTGTTAACCAGCTTAACTGAAATAAACATCAAATTTTAAAGAACTAAATCATCAAATAATTACAATATGCAAGTAAGAAATTGAAATAAACAAGAATGTGGAATAACTGAAATAGTATTTTATTTTGGAGTGATTAGTCGTGATTAATCAATTTTATAGAGATATATTGAAGAGATAGATAGACAGAGAGATAGATAGAATCATCAAATAATTACAAACTGCAAGTAACAAATTAAAATAAACATGAAAGCAGAATAACTGAAATAGTATTTGATTAAAGTACGTGATTTATTTCGATTAATCGATTTCATAGCCAATCTAAAGATACAGATCAGATAGATAGATAGATAGATAGATATTGTAAAATCAATTAATTGCGATTAATCTTTATTATTCAAAATTTCATAAAATCGTGATGTAAAATCGATTAAGTGCAATTAATCACACCAAAATAAAAAGTTTGTTTACATATATGCATTTTACATAAATATATGTAATATAAATCTACATATAAGCTAAATCATATATATATATATATATATATATATATATATTTTTTACAAATACAAAATACAATTATAAAATAGAATATAATTATGGTTAAACATCACAAATGTTTAAACACAAACACTTACCTGGGTCCATATTTATAACTGGTGCTGCGCTCCCATAGGTATTGTTAGACTCCAAGCGCTCTATCGTATACACAGCAATTCTTGCAGTAGGATGCCAGATTGTGGTTATCTTTTCTCCGATCACTAGAGCCCAAGAGTATTCTGTGCCATTCATATCACTCCATTTGATATGTGAAGACAATGGTTGATTGTTCATTTGCACACCATCAATGCTGGATCTATTAGCAATCACCAAGGCCCCACTCTGTGAGGAATTAAAATCGACCAGATAGCAGCCAGAAAACTTGCTTAGTGGAATGAGGTCTAGAATGAGTCCAGGACTGACTAATCGGATGGAAACTTTGATGGTGGTAGAAAGAAGCGAGGTCCTATTCACAAAATTTGGTAATGATGGCAGGATATCTGAAGAATATTGCACCCAAACACCAGTACAATTAACAAAATAACCTTGACAGACCTTAACAGGTTTATTTGTTGTCACAATTAGCTGTTTGACGCTGAAGATGGGGGGCACGGGGAATCTGTCCAATGTCATATTTAACACAAAGGGTTGGAGCTGGTTCAGAACCATGTTGCATGAGCAGTTTTGGCTGTCAAAACACGGATGGGTCAAAATCACAGCCACTTTCTTATCTGCATGGATTTCTGTCACTGTCTCATTAATCTCAATCTGCTGAAGATTGTAAGGATCAAGGCTTATTTTATCTTCCTGGCTCTGACCTCTTTCATCTACCCGTTTGATGGTGACACTGTTGTCCATGTCAACTGCATTGATAATCATCAGCCTAAAAGGAAGGAATTTGACATCTGATGAGGTAATGTTAAAGGACACAGTTATTCTGGTGTAATTCAGAGAGGGCACTAGATACATCGTTCCCAGATTTTGATCAGGCTGGACAACGTGAGACTGGAATCTCCCCTTCCATCCACTTACAGAAACCACTGTGATGTTGTTATTACTGGTGATTTTAAAAACCTTACTGGAGGACACAAACTGGGATTCTTCAACGTCCTTTGTCAAATTAAAGGTCCAAACAATTCCTTTGTCGAGGGTTTTACTGATGTTGACGGTGCCACTGGCCATATAGGTGACATTGACCATAGTGTTTGGGTGAAGGGCAGTGATTTTGAATTGGCTAAAGGTCTTTCGATAATAAAAAGCAACATTCTCGGGGAATGCAGTGATGAAACTCGTTCCACGACTGTCCAATGAAAGCCCTGTGAATGTTCAACAGTCTATTTATGTTTGTTTTGCTATTTAAAAATTTCAAACTTATTTTCAGCCAGTAATAATCACTACAGATGCACCAATACTACTCTGTTGTCCTTTTTATCTGGTATCAATATCATCATCAATGTTCTGAATATATTGCCATTATTGCACTTTGAAAATTCGACCAATTTGAGAACAAAGTGTTTTTTAAAGATGAACAACAAAAAAAGCCAATTGACACTTTGCAGGGAGCTTGATTGACAGGTGATCTGATAAATCACAACGCTGAATCCGCCTTTGTGTCCAACAAACAAATCAGACAGGATAGAAGATTAACTTCGGTGCACTTAAACTTGAAAAATGCGTACTGACATATTTTCACAGTTGAAATAAAATACCTTCTGATATTTATTCATGTTTATTTTGTGCTTTAATTGGTAAATATAAAAAGATTTGGTTCTGAGGTGCTAGAGTAATCCGTCATGACACATATTGTTTGATTTTTTTTTTATTACAAAATTGAAAGTTTTTTAAACAAATTCAAACAAAATCACTGTATTGTCATATTAGATCAATGACACGTGAACCGATTGTCTTTTCTTTACTTAAAGCACGAAAAAACATGAAAATCAGAACATATTTTATTTTAACCATGGAAAGACATCAATACACAATTTTTCAAGTTTAACTCCACCGTAGTTAATCTACTCTCCTGTCTGATTTGTTTGTCAGACAAAAGGGCAGATTTAGCATTAGAATCGGTCAGATCACCTCTCAATCAAGCTCCTTACGAACAGTCAGTTACAAGTATTGATCAGATCATTGTCAAAATACAACCGGAAGACAGAAGACAACAAACGCAGCGCTAAAAAGGGGCAAGTCTAAATAAGGTTCTCTGCAGGAAAGTTTTTAGATCATGTTACCCGATTGGCTGGGATCAGGTAAGGGGGATCAGAGTGAGAAACACCCATTTTTGCTCTGCAGAGACCTCAATTTTCATATTTCACACAATATTTATAACAGAAATTTCAAGGACATTACTTCAGAATCAAATTCATTAAAAAAACATCTTCTGGAGTTCAAGATGTTTACGATCTTAAATTGGTATTGGTGCATCCCTAGTATTTACATTAAATAATGCAGAACATACATAATAGCTTTGTCTGTGTTCATTATTTACCTGGACTAAACATTAAAATGGTCAACAGAACAGCCAACATGACTGCTTGTGTAGCATATACAGCTTCCCCTTGTGTGACTAGTGAAGCTGCCAAAAAAAAAAAAAAAAAAACAGAGAGTGAAGCAGTAAATGGCAAATTATTTTTGCAAATGCGCAGCTGATCCTATATGTTTATTGTACAAAATTCATATGCAAACAAACAGTAAACCATATTTTCCACTGAGAAGGATCTTCCTACAGTTAGTCAAACAAGACTATGTAAAACACATACCTGCTTTCAATATGTTCTGTCACTCACTTGCAGTGGCTTTTTTTAAGTAGAATATGGTAAAAAGTAATATTTAGGAATAATATTAAATATTTATTCCTGTAAAGCTGAATTTTTAAGCAGCCATTGCTTTAATCTTCAGTCACGTTATCCTTCAGAAATGTTTTGATGAACACAAAGTTTGTCACTTTTGATCAATCTGATGCATCCTTGCTAATCAAAAATATACATTTCTTTCAAATATATACAGATGTACATCTGTTGAGACTAATGTCATTGATTGTGATTAAATTAGCATTTCACAAGCAAAAACAAAAAAAATAATAATAAACTGCCTCTTTTAAACTATAGTTATACCAAGAATATAGGAAGCATAATCCCGATAATAAACAACATTAATAGTTTACTCTAATATCTAGGAGGCTTTTTAATTAATTCATATAAATGCATAAATTGAAGTTAATCAACAGCAACCACAAGTTTTTTCCCCACTAATTTGTCATTTGCTTAAATTCTTGATATTTCTACAGACTTTACAGACTTTCTTCTAAGGCTTGCATTAGAAAAATTCCATTTTAAAGATAAACACTACTCTAAATATTGTGCTATAAGTGCTATAACTGCATCCCAAATACAACTTCTAAGGAGAACATTCAGAAATATTTACAGTTTACCTAATTGTAGAAAAATGAATAAATATAAGATTGTTTGCTTCATGGACTCAAATGATAAAACATCTTACCTTATCGTGGTCAGCACCCTTCCTCTATCCGAACAGAATATGCAGTGTGTTCTGTTTTTTCAGTAAAACAACATTTGACATTCAAAAACTTTACTCTCTTCTCCCCATGTGGTTTTGCATAAGACTTTAGAAAGGTTTGTGTCACAAGCTCAACAAGTATTCATATTACAGATGTGGAAATTCACTAACATCTTAATAGGACACTTTATTCACTCCCAAAACACTCAATTTTCCTCAAAAGAAAACAGGTGTTACAATTTCATCAGCCACAGAACTGATAATTGTTTGTAACTACACATCACAACCTTCATTTACATTCTTTGAATTCCTTTGGAATTTTTCCTGAATTTTACAAAATAGAAATTTCTTAATGAATATATCACCTAAAGCTTCTTATTTCTCTAAAGTCTTAGAGTTTTTTCCACTGCTGCTGATACGCCTAAAAGCTGAACAAATGTTTTCCAACTGAACTATATATCAACAAACAACACCCAATCTGCATGCTTTCAGACTTTCAGCTGTGCTATATAAAAACACTGGCATTTGGTCACAACCCTTAGAGCCCAAATTTGTGTATTTTCTGCAAAGACGTATTTGGTATTCAAAATACGCAATTTTCCTTTTCCTTTGCATAAAATGATGGAGAGTTTAGTACCAAAACATGGCATAGGCCTACTTTCATTCTTCTGATATTAAAAGTGATTAGATATGATCACCAATCTGAACAATTCTATATTTTTATTTCTATATTTTACACAATTTTTTAAACAATTTAAACCATATATACTGAAAAAAAATCTGTATATACACTATCAGTCAAAAGTTTTTGAACAGTGAGATTTTTTTTAATGTTTTTCTAAAAAGTGTCTCCTGCTCATCAAGCCTGCATTTATTTGATCCAAAGTAAAGCAAAAACAGTAAATATTTTTACTATTTAAAACACTGAATTCTATTTGACTATATTTTTAAATGAAATTTATTCCTGTGATTTCTGAAACAGAATAGTAAAAGTATTTCACAATATTACTGCTTTTGCTGTATTTTCAATTAAATAAATGTAAGCTTGGTGAGCAGAAGAGACTTCTTTAAAAAAAAAAAAAAAACACTCACAATCTTAAAACTTTTGACTGGTAGTGTATATAATCAAGACACCTCTAAAAAAAAAAAAATAGTAATTAGTTTTTGTGGATATTTTAACGAAAAAAAAACACTGTTGCATAAACACAGAATTCTAGAGTCTTTGGCACAAAATTTCAAACTTTTCTGAAGTCAGCCTTTTTTATTTAAAGAAACAGTTAAGGGTGAAAAATAACAAAATTTAATTTTGGGGTGAACTATAAAGCGACTTTTCACATATCACCCTTTTAAACTCTCATTTTTATGACAGACATTCTCAAGATATGGCACTTTAAAAGGCAAACTACTGAACCAACCACCAGCAGCAAGTTGCAACACTGATTCAATCCTGCCCACCCCCAGCATGACCTAAAGGTTTACGTGGTTCTCCAGGTCGGCCCGGGTGCTTGCGTGGACCCTTTCCTCTCCCAGCCCCCTCTGTCCTTCCAGCACCTGTTCCTCCCCTCTTCCTTCTCTGTCCATGTTTCAGAGTTGCCGCTTCCTCTTTGAGAGCCTGAGCCCACAAAGCATCAAAAGAACCTGGTGCCTGGTAACCTGCCTGGTTCTTATCAAGTGAGTCTCTTGAGAGCAGAACCCATATACTGGGTACATTTCTGCTGACTGTGAGACTGTCCAACCCGGCCTCAGGCTCCAGGGGCTCCCAGACCTCCTGAACTGTGCGATAGACCAGCTTGGTGTGCTGGTGTAGGCCGTGTACACGCCGTTTCATGATCTCCACGCACGTGATGGCTTTAGCCACGCTCGGACCCACACCCGTGAACACGATTTGACGGCACAGATTTTCCCCCGACCCAACGCTCACCTCTGAGCCTTCATGAGGGCCTGGATGATCTGCTGAGGCTGTTTTCTCCTCCATGCGGCTTAAAGCAAACCTCATAAGGTTGCGGATTTTGCTACCATCCTTCACTCGAACTTCTGGAGTGTCGCTGGGAAGGTTGGGGAACGGACACGGGCAGGGCTGTTCGACTGTGCGTGCTTTTCTGTAGTTTTCCATGTCATGTAGCCCTCGCCTGTGGAAACAAACAGAACGAAAGGCAAAATTAATGACTGTGTATATGTAGGTTGTTTTGCAAAAATATCTCCCCAAAACATCTATAACTGTACTAGTATACGCCCAATTCATAAAGCGTGTTTACCAACTATTTTGTACTTTGGTTCAAAAGACCCCAGGTCCAATTAAAATGGTGTAAAAATATATTTATATTTAATTCTTAAATTAAAAATTTTGTGTCAGCATACTCTGAACAGGGGTGATTTTCATACATGACAGCTAGGGTTACGTTTGTCATTTACGTATTAAAAATGAATACAGTTTATTACAAAATGTACTCGTATATTTAAAATACACATTTAACAATTTAAAAACAGCATTATTATTCAGAGTGACACATTAAATGTATCGCAAACTTACTTTCCCTTCCTTTGCTAAAGTAGCGATCTGGCTAACGTTAACAAGTTCAGATATCTGCAGCTGTTTTTCTACTAACTGCGGGCTTTTGTCGTTCCATATGAATGAACTGTGGTCGCTGAGATTCGACAGTCTTTCTAAAACACCTAATAAACTGCAACCAAATCTACACAGTTAAAAAAAATAAACTGTTGTGCCACAAATCGCTTATCCACATGTAACAGCGTGTGACGTCAGTTGCCCGTAATGTGACAATTGCCGCAAAGTGCCGCACGTGTTCATGGGAAGTGTAGTTTTGAGGGGGTTTTATTTTTTTCACATTACCAAACCGAAACATAACCAAAGAAAAAGTCATTTACATATAAAATAATTAAGCTATGCATTATTATTATGGATTATGGATAATTAAGTCCTTGACCAGCATTATGACTAGCTAAGGACCAGCTTAAACCAGTATCAAAACCTACCCAACCAGCATCAAAACATACCTACCAGCATATGCTGTTTTTTTCACCAGGGAAGCTCAAGCAATGACCACATATGGCATAAGAAGGATATTCCCTTTAAGCTCTCAAATTTTTAGTCAAATGATTTTTTTACATTTCTGCTGCTCCTGTTAAAAGAGCCGTTGTAAAAAAAAAGCTCAGAACATCAATAAGAGTCAATTATTAGAACACAGCGCCACCCAGCGTTCAGAATCAGGAACTTGTCACAGCCGATTCAGTACATGAGTGAACTGTCTCAATGAATCAAAGTGATTCCCAAACTATTTAAGACTTTTTTTTTTACAAACCAGTTTACCTGAATAGATCAATAGTGTTTCTTCCGCGAATTTTCTGATTCTAAACAACGGATAGAAAACATAGCTACATGACATGATCGCTAAAATTTAATCAGGGAAAATGTTTAGCTATCAGGTCGGTATACGGTAATCTCTACGATAATCCTTCTTTATTAAAAAAATCTCTTGACCATAGACCTTAGTCTATTTTTAATTTTGTCATTTTATCTGAATATCAACAGCTTTGAGGTTATCAAATTCTGTGTCTCTAGAAAATAGTGATCTATGACGTTGTATCATGTTGAATGTCAAAGGGTTTTTTTTCGTGCCTGTTTGTTAATGAGATCTTTGTAGAGACATCAGTGTTTTTAAACTTTCATTTTTAAGTAAAAATATAATATTTTTATCCTTTTTTATTATTTTTATGCTTTACAAAAAAAAAAACAGTCTGAATTCATAGTGTTGCTATCTTTGATTAAAATATGGGCAATAAATATGTACATATTCATATGCCTGTATACAAATACTGGCGATACTCGGAGGTAAACAACTGCATGGACTGAACGGTTAATGCAATACTGAATACGTTGTTCTGCTAATTCATGCTGTCTAAACCACAGAAAACACTTGTGGAAGCTGCTAGATCATATAGAGAAGGACTTAGTAAGTAGGAAAGGGCGCAATATTTTAACAAACTAAAGTTAATAGGTGGTAAAGGTACGTACGAGCAGTATTAATTAAGATATAGCCTAATATTTCACCTACGTGACCGGAAATGCTAAGAACAAGCACCAATGTTGTCAAGATTCTTGCCCTGGAAATCCTGGTTCAGTTTGGCCAACCACAAACACCTTTTGTTCCTCAGACAGTCTTTTGAACTCTTCTCCTTGGTTTGTTATAACTTTTGGCAGTCTGTAGTACTCCAAATGTTTTTCCCTGTCTGACCGATTAGTACAGCATAAAACATGACAACAATTGATCATTTTCAGCAGCAATAATCAGCAAAATATGTGAGTTTTGTTTGGTTCAGTGCCGCCAATATGTGACCCTGGACCACAAAACCAGTCATAAGGGTAAATTTTTCAAAATTGAGATTTATACATCATCTGAAAGCTGAATAATTAAGCTTTCCATTGATGTATGGTTTGTTAAGGACAATATTTGGTCGAGACACAACTATTTGAAAACCTGGAATTTGATGGTGCAAAAAAATATTGAGAAAATTGCCTTTAAAGTTGTCCAAATAAAGTTCTTAACAATGTATATTACTAATCAAAAATTAAGTTTTGATATATTTACAGGAGGAATTTTACAAAATATCTTAATGGAACATGATCTTTACTTAATTTCCTAATGATTTTTGCCATAAAATAAAAATCTATAATTTTGACCCATACAATGTATTTTTGGCTATTGCTACAAATATAGCGACTTAAGACCGGTTTTGTGGTCCAGGGTCACATATGGCCAACTGATGACGTGTGGTGAAAACACTCTATACAAGTCCCATTAACGGTAAAACCATTACAAATTCTACATTACAGATTTCTGTTTTTTTTTTCAACCGGGAATTGTTACAGCAAGGTCGAGGGGCTTCTTGCCTTTTGAATAATTTTACAGTTTGTGCTATAACAACTAAATTTGCAAATATTTCTGCTAGCAATAGCAACTAACTTTAAAAGCCTCCCTGCAAATCGGAGGTATGCTAATACATACATTGACACGCAGGTAGGACAGCCTATCATAGCCATCGGCCCAAGGGATGTGATTACACAAACATTTTATGGTCCTGTTCCTTCCACAGATATCAGGATGTGAAGAGGCTTTTAGCAGCATCACCTACCCTGCCTTTAATCATGCATCGTCATCTTAAACTTATATATAGCCTAATATACTACAGTTTAAAAGTAAATGTTCTTAAAAGACGCATCTTCTTGCCCCAGTAAAAAGGGTCTAGCAACACACATGGATCATTGCATCCATACAATGAAACACTGCAACTGGACAAAATCTTAATCTTCACTATTCAGCCATTGGTAGCCTTAATGTATAGTATGTCAGTTGTGTTACATTCATATTAGTAAAGTAGCTTTTCAACAGATTAGTGCTTTTATAAAACACCCACATCTATCCAGCCTTGGTTAATGAGAATTTGCATTTAGGAGAATGCATAATTTGCACCTACAAAAAAGCACTCAACACTCCCTCAAAACATAATATTTGCATACTACTAGTAAAATTTTCTGTTTTATGAAATTGTTCATTTAATCAAACAGTATCTTAGATTGTATAGTTGTCAACAATTATAGGCCTACCTGGTTTAGGTTAAGGATACAGAGCAATGACAGTAAGAGATGATTACATTTATTAAAGTCATAAATTGGCTGACTGATGCTGCTAGGCATTAGGAAAAGGGGGATATTTGGGTCATTAAGCTCCTCAAGGAATACATTTGATTCATGCAGTCCTGTGGTGTCAAATACAGTTCATATCAGGCCTGAGACAATGTCTACTGTGGACCTGTTTGCACACAATGAAATGCATGATCACAGATTTTCACATTTTCTTTATGGAAATTGAGTACAGCAGTTTGGTATATGAAGTAGGTTATACAGGAACTGGTCACTACATGCTTTATTTAGACATATGTATGCTAGGTAATAATTATTTAATCTGTCACTATAATGAATTTCTTAGCATAAAATCAGCAGATGTTACCACACTGTACAACAGCTATGAAAATAAATACTTAATAAGGCACAAATAAGGACTGCAAGCATGCAAAAAAAAAAAAAACATAATGCATTATAATTTATGATTGCGACCAAATGTCATGCTTTACATCGTTTTAAATGTTGTTACTTATATAATTTGTTATATAAAACCCTTTAAAGTTGGACATTGATTTAAATATTTTGTTAATTTTAATGATGATATACATTTTATTGTTGATGTGACATTCATAAGTTCTGGATCTGCTTCCTGCTTCTATTTGAGTTAAATTCGAAATGTCACCATACATTCATGGTATCAACGCAACTGCTTGGTATAATGTCAAAATGTTAATAGCCATGTATTTAAAATAAATCTAACATAAAGGCATTGCAAAAATACAGCTTAGATATGCAGGTATGAACTTCATGAACCTAAAGAATAGCATTACTAATAAGCACTAATAAGAAATATAGGCTTGCAACAATTCTAGTGAAGGGTTGAGGTATGCTGGCCTTTTGTAGCAGACTGGCTTCTTTTTATCACAGCAGCGTGCACTTTGCCATTTGAAATCATTTTTAGGGTCAAGGGACACTGACGTACATAAGCCTTTCACAGGGTCCAGTGGATGCCCATCATCCCAGTGAACATAATTCACAAAGGTTGAGGGATCATATTCCTCCTGCCAGTACCAGTCTGTAGTTAGTAAACTGCGGCGGAGACCGATCCAGCCATCCCCATCCTCCTTGGTCAAGTTATCAGCCATGTCATTATGGACAGATATAGTTACAGGACAGGCAAACTGACATCCTTTATTGATGCAGTACTCATGAGACTTTGCCCAAGTCAGAGGGTCATGACCAATTTTAAATGCTCCAGGAACCACCACACAGCCATGAAGATCTGAATGCATGAACAAATGAACAATTATTTACCACTTCGAATTAAATTGAGAATTTCTTTGTTTTAAATTCTAATTCAGTTCCTGAAATAGAATTCAAGAAGTCAAACAGGGAACAGAACTAATCTAGACAGATAGGCAGATAGATAGATATACAGACGGATAGACGGATGGACAGACAGACAGACAGATAGATAGATAGATAGAAAGATAGACAGATAGATATATGGACAGACGGAGGGACAGACACAGACATAGATAGATAGATAGATAGATAGACACAGACACAGACTGATAGATAGATAGATAGATAGATAGATATATGGACAGACGGACCGCGGAGGGACAGACAAACAGACAGACAGAGAGATAGATAGATAGATAGATAGATAGATAGACAGACAGACAGACAGATACTGTAGATAGATAGATAGATAGATAGATAGTTAGATAGACAGATGGACAGACAGACAGACAGAAAGATAGATAGATAGACAGATACAGACAGGCGGACACAGACAGACAGACTGATAGATAGATAGATAGATAGATAGATAGATAGATAGATAGATAGATAGAAAGACAGACAGACAGACAGACAGATAGGTAGATAGATAGATACTGTATAGAGATAGATAGATAGATTCAGATGAGATCTTTTACCTGGTTTTTTATTGATTGGTACAGCCGGGCCTCCAAACATTACTTTTGTAGGCATTTGTTCCAGCATATAAACGCCAATCCTTGATGTGGGATGCCAGATTGTGGCAATGAAACTTGGTATAGTTACAACAACCGAGGAGTAGTTTGTGCCAGCAATTGCAATCCAGTTAGAAGCTGAGAGCAAACCTGCATGTGTGCGCACATCATCTTTGCTGTCTGTTTCAGCGATCACCAAAGCCATGCCATTTGGTTTATCAAACTGCAGCAGGTAGCAAGCAAAAAACATGGTTTCTGGGATCAACTCCACAATGAGGCCTGGACTGATAAGTCTGAGGGAGACTTGCTCTGTAGCATTTATCAGCTGGGATTTCTGCAGGTCTGGAAATGGCAGAAGCGTTGAAGGAGTAGCCTGTAACGCGTTACCATTATGAAATAGCGAGGAAGTGTTTTCTGAAAGCATAAGTAACTTGGTCTCGGAAACATTGAAGTTGGAAGGTACGATAAAGCTCCGACCCTGAAACTTTGTGGGAAGAATCTGATTCATTACCATGTTACAGTTACAGCCCCCAGTCTCTAAACATGGGTGGGTCAATATCACAGCGACTTCTTTGCTAGATTTGACCCTCAAAATAGAACCGTTGGTCTGAAGCTGGTACAGCTCGTAGGAATCGATATCGAATGTCTCTTCTTGAACACCTGCTGATGTTTGCTTGACTATAGTGACGCTGTTTTGACTGCCTGCCGCATTGATAACGAGTAACTTGAATGAGCTGTATCTCATGGTTGTACTGACAATCCTAGGTAGGTTAAATGATTCAAGATACCCTGGGTAATCCAACAAAGGGATCAAATAGTTTGTCCCGAGATTTACCGTTGGCTGAACGACATAGGACTGAGTGCTGCCTGCCCGGCGACTTAAAGAAACCACTGTGATGTTCTTGTCACTGGTAATTCTGATAGATAAACTTGAGGAGCCCAGTTGACTTACTTCAGACCTTGAAAATATAACACTCATGGTTTGCCCTGACACTGGAATTTGAAGGTCTTTCTGTGTGTTTTTGTAGAAGACTTTGAAGTTAGTGTTATCATGAAGGGCTGTGACTCTCAGACAGTTCGGTGTTTCAGACGGATAGAAGAAACCAAGGTTCTCTGGGAAGGCAGTTATAAAGTTGTCTCCATAGCTCACTACTGTAAGACCTAAAATAAAAATGTTCATTAAACATAAGCATGAAATCAAACACACACATTGGTTTGTGTATAACTTTAAAAAAATGCAGCCAAATTACAAGATCAGTAAATAATTAGTTTCATTTACATTTAGGCCTATTCGTTTTTATCCAAACTGCTGTTATAGAGGATAGTAAAAGTTCTTCCCTTACCTTGGCGAAACATTGATGCGATCAACAGAAAAACAAACATGATTATGGCTGTAAATTCCTTTGTGCACTAGCACTGGAAGAAGAGACAAAAATATTTTTTGAGTGTATAGATGAATAGAATATTTTAATTACATGTAACCATAGCCGTAGCCAGTGCCGAAGCAGTGTTGATATGGTAGCAAACAAACATAAGCCCCCAAAAATAGAATAAACCAAAATAATAATTTCATAACTTTGTAAAGTGTCACAGTGAGAGGAAAAAAGATGGTCCAAAGACGGTTATAATAACTCACTTTCAACTCTCAACCCCAGTGTTCCCAAGTCCATGGTTTTCCCGCATAATTGGGCAATTTTAACACTATTGCCGCTGGTTGATTTTCATGTCCACCGGTTGAAGCGACCCCAATAACATGATATTTAGCCTCTGGAATGCAAATTTTACCAGGGAACCGCTGTCACACCAGAGGACAAGGTCTTTTTAAGAAGCATTTTAAATAATTAAATAAAATTTGTTTAACTCCTTTTTATTTATTTTTTGCTCAGTTTCAGTGTTCTTAAATGCAATAATTACATTAATTAAACTATTTACCTGGTGTTTTTGCAGAAAACTTGTACTATAAAGTGTCATGAAAATAAGTATAAAATGTGATATTTTGTTGTTAAAACAGAAAGAACTGAGAAAGAGAAATTAGTGGAAGAGTGAGGACACGGAAATATAGACAGAAAATGAACAGGGATCCACCAGAAGGGAGGAGATCCTACGAGAACGATGCAGAAAGTAAATAGAATAAAAATGATGCCTTAAAAAGAGTAGCCATATAGAAATTGTCCAACAAGTTATGGGGGAAAATGTTGTTAATTACAATTTCATATTAAATAAATAACACTAAATGAAAAAAAGTCTCTCACAATGAAGATAAATCTTGCTTAAGCTATTTATATATTATTAAGATTTTTTTTTTCTTCTTATGTCACACCATAGGACAAATTTATGATACAGTTCAGTAAAAATGTTTTAGAAAAATGTCTATTTGCCAACTACCCATATATCTATATCTATATCTATATATGAAGAGATCAGATGCAAAACCAG
The DNA here is from genome assembly GCA_012976165.1 of Labeo catla. Taxonomy (NCBI): domain Eukaryota; kingdom Metazoa; phylum Chordata; class Actinopteri; order Cypriniformes; family Cyprinidae; genus Labeo; species Labeo catla. The sequence continues at coordinate 142,656 of VONZ01000471.1, forward strand.
CTAAAAGCCTCGGTCAAAAATGAGATAATGATACTGAGTGAATGCTCTCGACACATATTATACGTCCATCAAATACTTCTTCAAACTCGCTAAAATACCAGCCTCAGCCCAATCAGAAGTACCGGTGTTACGGTTTGACTGGTGACCGTGTTATCTGGTGACCAACTTCCTGGTTCAGGTCCTCCGCACCAGATGTGATGGAACGACAGTGGCAGATTCGCCGATTCTGAAAGCACAAACTGACCTGATATTAAGCTGTCTAATAAACGCACACTTGCTCATTACATGATTTTTGTATTCTTGTAAAGATTACAAATTATTGGTATGATGGCTCGTAGCGGCGGAAATAAAAAAAACAAAAACAAAAACAAAAGCTTGTTTGGCACGGGTTTCGAACATGCACAAAATATACAACCGCACTGTGAGATGACAGTAACAAATGCATTGAGCTATCGAACTACGCTGACTCAGCTGTGGATTTCGAGATTCAAGTAGGATTTTACTCTCGGCATGATTATACAACTGGCTGAATCAAGAAAATATGCCCGTGTTAACTTGTGACCTGTGTTTACTTGTTACGAAAACTAATATTAAAGCAAAAGTATATTACATTGTATGGTTTATGATGTTAAAGTGCCTTCAACGGAGTCTCAGACAACTGTAAATTTGTGGCTACTGTGGTTCAATTACAAACGCTATCGTTAAATTTTATTTACTATAGTAAAAACATGGTACATTTTCTTCAGAGACTAGCTGATGATTGACGTTATTTCCACGTTGTTTTGCCGCTTTTCTCGCAGAAATACAGCGGAGGCTTGTGATTTGATTTCTTGATTCTAGTGAATGACATATACGTGAAATTCTAGTTGAAACGCTGCTTAGAAATGTTCCTTTATAAACGTGTTAACTTGTTATTTGCGTTCAATAGGTGGTATTTTATTCGATTATAACAGTATATAAATATAATAGCCTTTTCTGTAGTCGAAAAGCTGCAAATTAATGCTGCACTTAACGTGTTACATTGTGACTTGTGTTCACTAGCAAAATAATTCTGAAAGTATGACATAAACGTTGTTTTCTGTTGGTGAATATATTCAAGTACTCGCAGTCGACATGTAGGCTAAATGATCACATTGTTTAATCATACGAAAATGAAAAAAAAAAAAAACAATAAAAAAGCCACAATGTAACACGTTACAAAGTGCAGCAATTTGCAGCTTTTCGACTACAGAAAAGGCTATTATATTTATATACTGTTACAATCGAATAAAATACCACCTATTGAACGCAAACAGCAAGTTAACACGTTTATAAAGTAACATTTCTAAGCAGCGTTTCAACTAGAATTTCACGTATATGTCATTCACTAGAATCAAGAAATCAAATCACAAGTCTCCGCTGTATTTCTGCGAGAAAAGCGGCAAAACAACGTGGAAATAACGTCAATCATCAGCTAGTCTCTGAAGAAAATGTACCATGTTTTTACTATAGTAAATAAAATTTAACGATAGCGTTTGTAATTAAACCACAGTAGCCACAAATTTACAGTTGTCTGAGACTCCGTTGAAGGTACTTTAACATCATAAACCATACAATGTAATATACTTTTGCTTTAATATTAGTTTTCATAACAAGTAAACACAGGTCACAAGTTAACACGGGCATATTTTCTTGATTCAGCCAGTTGTATAATCCTGCCGAGAGTAAAATCCTACTTGAATCTCGAAATCCACAGCCGAGTCAGTGCAGTTCGATAGCTCAATGCATTTGTTATTGTCGTCTCACAGTGCGGTTGTGTTTTGTGCTTGTTCGAAACCCGTGTCAAACAAGCTTTTGTTTTTGTTTTTGTTTTTGTTTTTGTTTTTTTATTTCCGCCGCTACGAGCCATCATACCAATAATTTGTAATCTTTACAAGAATACCAAAATCATGTAATGAGCAAGTGTGCGTTTATTAGACAGCTTAATATCAGGTCAGTTTGTGCTTTCTGAATCGGCGAATCTGCCACTGTCGTTCCATCACATCTGGTGCGGAGGACCTGAACCAGGAAGTTGGTCACCAGATAACACGGTCACCAGTTAAACCGTAACACCTGTACTTACATAGAAACCTATACATCTGAGCCTGATAAAAATGCATTTTTTAAAGAAAGACGTCAGATGGATTTAGCTGGTTTTGCATCTGAACTCTTCATATATATATATATATATATATATATATATATCATAGGCGGAATTTGACTTTTATGCGTGGGGGGGCACCCACTGGCAGACGAGCCAGCAGCAGATTTGTATTATTATTATTTTTTTTTATAGGCCTATGTTCTATATTCATATATTTATGTAACACCGGTTATGGCACTTGCCCACCGCGGCACCGACCACCACCAACGTTTTGATTTTTTTTTTTTTATTGTAATAAAATATGATTTAGTTCAGTGGAGAACAGACACTACAAATAAAACTGAACGCGGCTGCTCAATGCAGAGTGCCGAACGACAGTCGCATCGCATCGCAGATCAGATTTTATTTTACAGCCTGCAGAGTGACAAGCTGACCGACAAGAAGAGTGAGGTCAGGCGAGACAGACAAGACAATGGTGAAAGTTTTTATTTTGAAAGCCTGTTGACTTTTGCCGTTTATCTATGGTGGTTTTCCAACTTTTTTGAACATTCGTTTCTTATTTATTTGGTTGTACAGTGTTTGCTGATTTTTACTTTGTGTAATTTTTTTCTTATTCGTTTTGCTAATAAACGTTCTACGTTTCTTATAGCTATTTATTTGGTTCCACGGTGTTTACCGATTTTCAGTTTTGTATACTAGGCTATTTAAAATGTATGTAGGCCTAGCCTAAGTTATTTGTTATTTTATATTAAGCATATAGCATGGTGTAAGCTATTTTTATTCGTTTTGTTAATAAAAGTTCCATAACTAATTTATAGGCTGTGAGTTTAACGTTGTATTTTGTTGTTGCTTGAATGGGATTCAAGCAATTGACGCCGAATTGCCGCTAATTTAAAAGTGAAAGTAAAATGTGCACTGCGCATTTACAAGCTATTTAAAAGCGAAGGAAAGTGAGTGAAGTCTCGCCCGGGGAACAATTCAGTGTAGAACCGCCACTGTTCCTACTTTCCTCATAACTGAGAAACTTGTTTTTGATATAGCCAAACAGTTAACTTGCAAAAGCGGGAAAATAACGAAAAGAGAGTCCTCTCTATCAAGACAAGTTGAGAATCATGAGTCGCCGACTCGCAAGGATATGTGGCTTAAATTGAAATTAATTTAACCAAAATGTACTTATTCTACCCACTAAAATAATACGATAATATAAATAAAATGAAAAAAATACGAATTATTTGATTTTTCATAGCTCAGACAAAATCATGATTGGCTCTCGTCTGGGGGCAGTGCCCCCCCCCCCTAAACTCCGCCTATGATATATATATATATATATATATATATATTCTATACATCATTTAAAGAACTCCTACAATATTATCCACACAAGTCATCTGCTATGCTACACCTCTAACTACAGCAAAATCTCTTACCTGCTATCTTGGTCAGTAGTTGTCTTCTCTCCAAAAACCAGCTCTTTGCACGTATTTTAGTTGTAAATACATTTGACTTTCAAAAGGCTTGATTTTCCCGCAGATTTGCATAGAATCCTGGTTACACAAGACACTTAAGCACGTTTTTATTTAATAAAATGTTGTTCACAATGCAAAATTACACTATTAAATTCCTACCATTAAAATGCCATACAGCACATCCGGCAGACTGTAACAGACTGTTACAACAGTTGTTATTTTAACGGTTTTGCCACACGTAGGCTATTCAGTGCATAAACAACACAACGCTAATGAAAACAAGTTCACTGCTAACAGTTTACATCTATGATGAACATACGCGTTAAATAAAACACAAACTAGTCCTGTATGGATAGGACGCCATAGAGTAAATAGTAAACAAAAAATACAATAATAATATTTTAATTAATAATAAAAATAACTTACGACAGATTATGAATGTGAATTAGCCTACATTTATTGTGAACAGCTGAATTTGTAAAGCAGCACAAGTGACCCAAAATTACAAGCAAAACCACATATATGAAATGCTAACTGTTACCTGATTATGTGTATAGTTGTGTGTAATTAAAATGCTAAAACCCGATTTGTCTAAATGACATGACAGCATGGAGGCGATGGTGAGCTGAAAGACGTCAGCCTGAGGTAAACACACCCAAAATGCAGGACAGTCAAGCCAAATAGACTTGACCTTCAAGTCTCAAATGACTTTTTAAGAGCACTGAGATCTTGTGCTTGTATTCACCCACAATAGGAGCTAGTTTCACTTTATTTGGCTTCACTTTAGATCACCCTTACATCTGACATTGAAGTTTTGATAGTTATACTATTTGAGAGGCTACTCAGTTTTTGTTTTGCGCAATAACAGTATGTGAAGCCATAAAATATTGTATACAACTAATATACTTTTATTGTGTTTTCAGAAGACTTTTAATTGTGAATGTTACTTTATATTATGCACATAAAAGCAACAAAAATACAGAAGCTTTTCTATAATTAAGCAATTAGATTAATTTTACCAAGAACCATTATTAAACGATCATGCTAAAATGATCATATAGTGTATCATAGGTTATATCATTAAAGTATTTGGCTTCTTTGTAGCAGAAGGGCCTCAGCTTAGTGCAACAGGGCACACTCTTCCAGGAAAACTCCTTGTTAGTGTCTTGGGACACAGAAGCGCACAAAGCTTTCCAGGGCTTATTTGGATGCCCAACGGCCCACTTTGTGTAGTTCACGCTGAATTCGCTGTCATTGCTTATCTGCCAGTACCACTCTGATGTGAGCCGACTGCGCCGTAGACCGATCCAGAGGTACCCGGGAACTGTGTTGCTTTGCAGAAAGTTGGTCATCTCATTCTGGGCCTTTTCGCTGCTTGGTGTGATCAGCTGGTAAGACATATTTAAGCAGTAATGATAGGACTCGAGCCATGTCATGACAGTAGTATCGGTTTTATAATATGAAGAATCTGCCACACAGCCATCACGATCTGTGAGCACAAAAACATACGTTGACACATTTATAAAATGCACTGTCAATTTTAGCATCAAGTCAAAATGAATGAAAAAAATTCAAAGAACATTTGTGATACACGTTCATAAGACAATGTCAGTGACAGATGAGCTAGTCATTTCCATACAATAAAAGTGGATGCTGATTTTTACTGTCAAGCTCTAAAAATATTTGTAATGTTTTTGAAAAAAGTCACTTATGCACACCAAGGCAGCATTTACAGTATTTGATCAAAACACAGTAGAAACAGTAATATTGCAATATTAAAATTACTTGCTAATATTATTACTTAAAATAACGTTTTTTTAATTTAATATATTTTAAAATGTAATTAATTCCTGTCATGACAAAGCTGAATTTTCATCAGGCATTACTCAAATCTTCAGTGTCACATGATCCTTCAGAAATCATTCTAATACGCTGATTGGCTGCTCAATAAACATTTCTTTTTGAAAACAGTTGTGCTGTTTAATAACTCATTTTGTTTTTAGAATTCTTTAAAGAATAGCAATTGAAGGCATCCTATGGATTTCTTTTTAAGACATACCAGTTTTCTACTGTATTTTATGCATTTATTTTCTGCATATTATTTAAAAAAAATATAGCAATCAATTTAATGCATCCTAGCTGAATAAAAGTATGGATTTCTTTTTCAAACACACCCGTTTTCAACTGTATTTTATGCTTTTTATGCATTTATTTTAAGCATATTAAGTACAGCAATCAGTTTAATGCATCCTTGCTGAATAAAAGTACAGATTTCTTTTTAAAATATACCAGTTTTAAACTGTATTTTATGCATTTATTTTATGCATATTATTTTAAAAAATACAGCAATCAATTTAAAGCATCCTTGCTGAATAAAAATATATAGATTTCTTTTTAAAACATACTAGTTTTAAACTCTATTTTATGCATTTTTATGCATTTTTTTTAAAATATAGCAATCAATTTAATGCATCCTTGCTTAATAAAAGTATGGATTTCTTTTTGAAACACCAGTTTTCAATTGTATTTTATATATTTCATGCATTTATTTTATGCATATTATTTAAAAAAATACAGCAATCAATTTAAAGCATCCTTGCTGAATAAAAGTATGGATTTCTTTTTAAAACATACCAGTTTTAAACTCTATTTTATGCATTTTTATGCATTGTTTTAAATATAGCAATCAATTTAATGCATCCTTGCTTAATAAAAGTATGGATTTCTTTTTGAAATACCAGTTTTCAACTGTATTTTATATATTTTATGCATTTATTTTATGCATATTATTTAAAAAATACAGCAATCAATTTTAAAGCATCCTTGCTGAATAAAAGTATAGATTTCTTTTTAAAACATACCAGTTTTAAACTCTATTTTATGCATTTTCTTTTTTAAGTATAGCAATCAATTTAATGCATCCTTGCTGAATAAAAGTATGGATTTCTTTTTGAAACACCAGTTTTCAACTGGGTTTTATATATTTTATGCATTTATTTTATGCAAATTATTTTAAAAAATACAGCAATCAATTTAAAGCATCCTTGCTGAATAAAAGTATAGATTTCTTTTTAAAACATACCAGTTTTAAACTCTATTTTATGCATTTTTATGCATTTATTTTATGCATATTATTTGAAAAATATTGCAGTTGAATTTCATGTCAACTCAGACATTCGATAATATCCTAATTTTGCCAATTCAATCAATTCCTGATTTCATAAACCAAATAAAATTAAATCCTTCCTAAAATGGAAGTAAAATAGGTTGTAAATATTATTTCATATTGACTTTAATTTACTCCATAATAAAAAAATATATATAATTTTACCTGGATTTTCATTTAAAATGATAGCTGGGCTTCCGTAAGGAATTCCACTCTTCATCTTCTCAAACATGTAGACTCCAATCTTGGAGGTTGGATGCCAGATGACATGCGTTCCACTGAGCGACACGGATATTGAAGAGTAGTTTGAATTGGGAATGGGTTTCCAGTCAGTGGATGAAAGTAAATTGGTGTCTATATACACAATTTTCTTACTGGCTTCAGCTATAATAACAGCTTCACCTTCTGTCGAGTTCATCTGAACGAAAAAACAAGCGGCGAACATATTTTCCGGCATGAGTTCTACGACGAGGCCTGGACTGATAAGTCTGATAGACACATCATTAGCTGCACTGATGAACTGAGAAGCACTGTTGAGGTCCGGGAAGGGAATTAGCTCTGACGAATTGTAAATCTGAGTTTTTATATTCCTGCCTTTGTGCATTACGTTCGTTGTGGTAGACACTTGCAGCCAAGCTGTACTCAGGTTCTTCACCGACGGCACAACAAACGTCTCACCCCACAGACCTCGAGGGAGAATGTGGCTCACCACCATATTGCAATCACATCCGATAGTTTCCACACACGGGTGGGTTAACAGCACAGCCACGGTGCCATTAGAGAGCAATTTAATCTCCGAACCGTTAGTTTGGAACTGGTGAAGTTCGTAAGGCCTGAGGGTAATGTTAAAATCTTTTTTACCGTCAGCGCTGACACTTTGGACGGTAATTAAGCTCACGGCTTTCGCGGCGTTGATAATGATCAGCCTGAACGAGCTGTATCTCCAGTAATCTGGAGCTAACTGATCTGACATATTGTACAAGGACGCCATCATCTGATTGTAATTAATAAATGGGATTTTATACCACTTTCCAAGATTATTTACAGGTTGAACGACGTTGGACTGCACGCTATCCCCACGCTGACTGAGCCAAAGCACCACTATCTTTTCAGTGCTGGTAACTCGGACAAAAAGTGTGGAGTTTGTATACTGATATTGTTCGATGTATTTGGGAAAATGCACGATTTTAGTCTGCCCAGATTGTAGTTTTTCATTATATACATTTATGTAGTTGATGGTGATTGAGACGGAGGTGTCGTTGTAGAAAGCAGTTATTTGGAGTGTGTTGGAGGACTCCTGTGGATGGTAGTAGGCGATGTTTTCTGGGAATGCCGTGATGAAGTCTTTTCCATAGCTCTCCACTGACAGCCCTGTCAAATCATCAGTTTCAAATTTATTTTGTACAGATGTAGATATTCCCACAGTGAGCCTAAGGGTCCTTACAGTTTTCTAGTTTCTCTTGTATCACTCTGCACTTTCTTCTCAAAAAACTTCAACTCACATCAATATTTTATGCCTATTGATTTGCTAAGCAGCCTGGTAATAAGTTAGAGAATGACAGCCAGTCAGTTCAATAGCAAAATAAACTCAAAACAGGATGAAGACCTGACCATCTTGTTAATATATGGTTGACTGTATACTTTTTTTGCATTAAAATACAGAACAGTTTGTATAAAATAACACAAAATGACAATAAAACCAATTAGTTTAAATATTCAGTGATTACATCAACTTTGTACATATGTACAGTTGAGGTCAAAAGTGTTCAACCCCCTTTTCAGAATCTGCAAAATGTTAATTGTTTCACCAAAATAAGAGGGATCATACAAAATGCAAGTTTATTTAGTACTGACCTGAATAAGACATTTCACATAAAAGATGTTTACATACAGTCCATAAGAGAAAATAATAGTTGAATTTATAAAAATGACCCCTTGATTCTTAATACTGTGTTGTTACCTGAATGATCCACAGCTGTGTTATTTTGTTTAGTGATAGTTGTTCATGAGTCCCTTCTTTGTCCTGAACAGTTAAACTGCCTGCTGTTCTTCAGAAAAATCCTTCTGGTTTCACAAATTCTTTTTTCCAGAATTTTTTTGTGTGTTTGAACCCTTTCCAACAATGACTGTATGATTTTGAGAGGGACTCAAATGCAACTATTACAGAAGATTCAAACACTCACTGATGCTCCAGAAGGAAAAACCACACATTTAGAGCCGGAGGTTGAAAACTTTTTGAACTTGAAGATCACGGTAAATTTAACTTATTTTGTCTTCTGGGAAACATGTAAGTATTTTCTGTAGCCTCTGAAGAGCAGTACTAAATTAAAATATGATATTTAGGCAAAATAAGAAAACTGCACACATCTTCATTGTGTTCAAAAGTTTTCACCCTCCGGCTCTTAATGCATTGTTTTTCTTTCTGCAGCATCATTGAGCATTTGAACCTTCTGTAATAGTTGCAATATGAGCCCCTCAGTTGTCCAGTGTGAAAAGATGGATCTCAAAATCATACAGTCATTGTTGGAAATGGTTCTAATACACAAAGATGCTGAAAAAACAAAGAATTTGTGGGACCTGAAGGATTTTTCTGAAGAACAGTTTAACTGTTCATGACCAACAAGGGACTCATGAACAACTATTACTAAACAAAAAAACACAGCTGTGAATCATTCAGGTAAGAACAAAGTACATTTAAACTTTTGAACAGGGTCATTTTTATAAATTCAACTATTACTTTCTCTTGTGGACTACATGTAAACATCTTTTACGTGAAACACCTTATTCAGATCAGTACTAAATAAACAATAACATGCATTTTGTATGAACCCTCTTATTTTGATTAAATAATTAACATTTTGCAGATTCTGAAAGGGGGATGTAAACTTTTGACCTCAAATATAAGTGTGCAAATGTGAAAGATGTTTTACCTGAGCAAATCAATGACATGAATAGAAGATGAAACAACATCACGGTCACTCTGTGGTTCTCAGGAAAGTTGATTTGACCAGGCACTGGTGTAAAATCAAGCTAGAAAAATTAAAAGACAATCTGATACATAAAAACTGTTCTTTGCTGGTCCTTTGTTGATAAATCAGCTTGATATGGTTTGTTGGTCTGGTCTGATTTTTTTTGGGAGACCAGAAACAAAGCAGCTTAGGCTGATTTTCAAATGTTTTCATTGTTGTTTTCCAGCAGAGATAATAATGATGTCTGAAATTTAATACATTATTCAATACATGCTATGTAAAATAAAATACATAAAAGAGTTTGGGAGGAATATGAAGTTATATAAACCTGAAGACCTACCTGATGCTTCAAGATCACAGGTCTTCCACTCTCTGAGCAAAATAATCGTCTTTTGTGTGTTTTTCCAGCAGCACAGGCCCATTTTGCATTCAAACCTCATTTAGCGTCTCCACGCAAGTTTGCATAATGAGCTGTTGACATATTACTATTAGTTGTATAACACATGCTATATATTCTCATCGCACAGTCATCACTCAATTTCTCACTCATCTTAGCAAAAAAGTAACAAAAGCTATCAAATACGTACCACAAAAAAACCCTTAATATGTACATTCTGAGAGCGTATTGTAAGTCGCTTTGCATGAAAGCGTCTGCTAAGTGCATAAATGTAAATGTAAAGGAAAATGCTGCATGCACAAGCTTTGAGGTTTGAATGTTTGTTTATTCAGAAAAAAAATCCTAGACAATGCTATCATGGTTTTTAAGATTAGATTTATATATAAAGTGCTAATAACAATAATAAAGTAATGTTTCTAGATAAACAGTGTAAACATTGTGAATACGATCTAGGTTACTTACAATATTCATGGTTATAATCGAAATATAAACCTTCTGGAGGTATTTGTGACAAAACAACTTCACATCTACTTACATTGGACTTAACATCTTTATTCTAATCTATTTACTAGCATAAACTAGAGTTATTCTGGTTTAACCTATGTGCTTTGCAGAAAACCAGTCAAAAATGAACAGCCTTTAAAATGACTTGCAAATCTCTTGTTAAGCTATATTATCACCAAAATTTGCAATCAGTCAACTTGTTTTATTCTTTTCATTAACTGATTGATCAGCCTCATTGATCTAAATGTATGCACCTCAGTTTTTAAGTGAAAAAAAGTATTATTTATGGATAATTTTGGAAATATTTACTCAAAAACTGACATTCATAAGCTAAAATTCATCTGTCAGAATGACTGGAACACAGCATGAAGGTTAATAAGGTTTGTGTTTTATCAAAATATTATTCAAAGATGTATACAGCTATAAATAGTAATCTATAAACAAAAATGTCATCCTCTTCTGGCAACTTATTTTCCCTGGCCAGTTTTTATTATCTTTCATTTTTTTCCAGCATCTCTTTCTGTTTTACTTGCCATCTTATTTGAGATCGGAAGGTACAGAGGAAAGTACTTAGGCCTTTTGTAGCAGACAGACTTCAATGGAGTACAGCATTTCTCAGTTTCCCAGCTGAAATCCAGGCCTGAGGTCCAGAAAACTGAAACACACATGCCCTTCTCAAGAACACCAGGCTCCTTGTTTCCCCACCGCGTGTATGTCAAGTTTTGAGAGCTGTTACCCTTCTGCCGGTACCAGTCCAACGTCAGCAGGCTGCGACGCACACCGATCCAGAGCCCCTCATTCACGCTTTCATTTTTCAGAATGTTGACCATCTCCATTTCGTCCGCTTCATTGCTGGGACTGAAGAGCTCATCACTTATGAGCATGCAGTACTGATGGGATTCAGGCCAGGATAGAGGTGTAACGATGACGTCAAACTTAGAAGGAACCAATGCACACCCTAAAGGGTCTAAATGCACACAAACACAACATGTTGAAGTAAGTACATGAACTATAGGCTTAGCATACACTCTTAACAAAAAGTAGCAGTGATGCTACCGAAGAACCATTTTTGGCTCCAAAAAGAACTTTTCAGAGGACAACTGTTAAAAAGAACACTCTTAAAAATGCTTCATTGGCTGGAAACTTTCCAGTGCACAAACGTTTAGTTATAGTGGAAAAACTTTCATTATGATATTAAAATGTTCTTCACATTAAATATCACACATATCAGATCGAGGCATGTTGACATATTACTTTATCTTTTATGTATTTTATTACAATTATAATTTCTGTTAGCAAAAACAATGGGTTTGAACGTTTCAGATGTTATTTTGTGCTTTTTGTTGTTGTTGAATTGTTTTACTGTTTAAACTGTGCTGAAAATCTTAAATGCTTCTATTAAAAAGGTTTTCACTGCGACAACATGCATTACTATCACGTCAGTGTTCAATGGACTATGGACTTTTTTCCTGTGCAATAACAGTGATAACATAACACAGGGTGTGTACAGAAATTGACTAATTAAAAAATAATCTAATTTCATGAATATTATTCTGATAACTAGCTTAATTGACCAGAATTAAGCCAAATAGGCTTGACCTTCAAGTCTAAAATGATTTTTAAGAACATCTTATCTTGTGCTTGTTTCACTTTATTTGCCTTTACTTTAGAATCACCATGCATTACATCTGACATTAAAGTTTTGATAGTTGTCCTGTTTGAGAGGCTATTCAGTTCTGATTTGTGCAAAAACAGTATGTGAAGCCATAAAATATTATATGTAACTAATATACTTTTGTTATGTAGACCCATATATTTTTAAATGTGAATATTGCTTTATGCACATGAAAACAACAAAAATACAGCTAGTTGAGGTCAAAAGTTTCCATACACGTTGCAGAATCTGCAAAAATGATAACTATTTTTACCAAAATCAGAGGAATCATACAAAATGCATGCTATTTTACTGACCTGAATAAGATATTTCACAAAAAAGGTGTTATAATAACATTCATATAGTCCACAAGAGAAATTAATAGTTACATTTATAAAAATGACCCTGTTCAAAAGTTTACAGAGCAGGTCATGTTGTCACATATTATTTTATCTGTTATGTATTTTATTAATTACAATTTCTGTTAGCAAAGACAGTGGTTTGATATTTTATTATGTTAGTTTGTACTTTTTTTGCTGTTGTTGTTGATGATTTGTTTTACTGTTTAAATTTTGCTGAAAAATCTTCTATTAAAATTGGAGGTTTTGAAATGACATGCATTGCTGTTGGGTCAACATTAAATGAACTATGGACTTTTTTCTTATGCAATAACAGTGAAAACACAACAGGGTGTGTGCAGTGTTGCCAGATTGGGCGGGTTGGTTTTGAATTTGATTGTGCGGGTAAAAATTGGCTTGGGCGGGTGGACAAAATTTGGGCTGGTTTGGGATCAGTTTGCGGTTTTCAAACATCTACATTGCATAGGTTAATTGGTTAACAAACAAACCCAAGTCTGCATGTACTGCATACAATCAATCATCTCGATGTTACTAAACAAATGCACATTGTAGAGGCAGGTTATGCTGATGTTGGCATCGCCCGCCGCACGGCCAATCACTAGGGATCATGATGGATTTTTAGTGCGATAATGGATCAGATTTTGAATGTATAACTGAATGATGATAGTTGGCCGTCGCCATCTTGGAATCGCGTCACTGCACGTCACTCCCGGATAAGTGAAAATGGGCAAAGAGGCGGGATGTGGGTGGAGCTGGTTGCTTAAACTACGCCCGCCTAGCGCAACGGTGGTGACAGCACCAGCAATCCACCGGTCACTCAAATGGCCACGCCCTAAATTATGCAGAGCTTTAAGGCTTAATATCATTTAAACAGATTATTAAAAATTCACCCCCCTCACAGTTGACATGAAGGGCAAAATTAGCTAAAAATTACCAAAACCACCTTTTGTAGCAGGCTGTAAACATTTTTTTTTTCTGCTGTAAAGTTGGGCATTTTAACATGGGGAGTCTATGGGATTGACTTCCTTTTGAAGCCAGTCTCTAGCGGCCAGTCAATGAAATGCAGATTTACTCACTTCCGTGTTGGCTTCAAGAGGGAGACCAGGAGGTTGCCGCTTGAGTGCAACAGTTTTACCGTTTACTGCACTTTGTTATTCTTGTTATTTCATGTTTAAGCAGCTAATGAAGCGGAAGTCTTGTACGTTGACAGAAAATGGCTTACTTCCGTGTTTAAAAATTTGGTGAATAGTCTTTGGTTATAATGTTGCAACACTGTAAAAATGCCTAAAAAGAATTACGGTGCAACATCAAAAGATCTTAATGTAATGCCGTAATCGACACTTTCTATTCATTTTCACTTTGTTGGCAACAGATCTAATACATTTCATTTGTTTGTGCAGCAGATTTTTTGTCCAATTTGGTGGCATTTTTTGCCCCAAGTCCACCTATCCCTGCAATGATGTGTGCATGAATGAGTGTGAAATACCTGATAATTACTTGGCTTTTTCTAATCACATATATTGGGCAATTTTGCATTTAAATTGCCTTATTCTGACTGCTGACATTGAAAATAATGCATGTGTTTTTTCGAGGGTATCATTTTTACATTTTTTGATTGCCATTTTGACAGTGTTTACTTGCATTTTTTAATCATACTTGGTAATTCTCTTTAATGTATTTGCCGTGATTACAGATCCTTTTACCTTATATCTATATTTACATTATTTTAATAACATTTCTATCACATTATTTTGACCGTTAAAGTTTTGGGCGTTTTTTTGTTGGAATGGGCAGGTTTTTTGAGCTTTTGGGCTAAAAATTGTCTATCCAATCTGGCAACACTGGTGTGTGTACAGAAATTGACTTAAAATAACTTGACTTAAAATAATCAAACTTTATAAATAGTATTCTGATAACTAGGCCAACTGACCCTTCGCAAAAACCTGCCCTCCTTAGTTACTATTGCTATGTCAGACAAACAATGCCACTCTAACACTACATATCATGTTCTCATGCAGCTTTATGTCATTTTTTTAAGAAATTCAAACAATAAATACCATTTTGTGGCTCTTTAATGTGTTGTGACAGATCAGTGTATTGCCTTATTAGATCAATCAGCACGTGAACCGATCGTCTTTTCTTATTTACTTAAAGCACGAAATTAACATGAATGAACATCAGAACGTATTTTATTTTAACCACAGAAAGACATCAATACACCGTTTGTCAAGTTTAAGTCCACCAAAGTTGATCTACTCGCCTGTCTGATTTGTTTGTCGGACAAAATGGCAGATTTGCGTTATGATTGGTCAGACTGCCTGTCAGTTTTCCCCTACTTAAAGGGACAGTTCACCCAAAAATTGACTCAGTCAATACCCTAATTTTATTCCATGTTTTTTATAGTAATATCTATATGAACCTGTAAGACCTTTGTTCATCTTCAGAACACAAATTAAGATATTTTTAATGAAATCTGAGAGTTTTTGACCCTGCACAGACAGCAATGCAACTGACACATTCAAGGCCCAGAAAGGTAGTAAGGACATCAATAAAATAGTCTATGTGACATCAGTGGTTCAACCTTAACTTTATGAAGCTACGAGAATAATCTTTGTGCACAAAGAGGTCAGGGTAATTAATCAAGAGTAATTAATGAAAATTTTCATTTTTGGGTGAACTTTAAAGTCATAGAGGTCAATAGATTAAATTTCTTACCTGGCTTTCCGCTTAAAGCTATAGCCGGGCCTCCATACACGTTTGTGCTCTTTTCAAACACATACACGGCAATCTTTGTGGATGGATGCCAAATGACGTGCGTGTCATCAAGAGACACTAACACAGACGAGTACACTGAATTGGCAATGGGGCTCCATTTATTGGATAAAAGCAAATCACCATCTATGTACACACTATCCCTGTAGTTTGTTTCTGCAATGATTAAGGCCATGGCATCTGTCGAGCTGACAGGCGCTAGGTAGCACGCAGAGAACATATATTGTGGGATCGGTTCAATGATGATGCCTGGAACAACAAGCCTAAGGGAAGCAAGTTTAGATGTGATGATGAACTGGGATCCTAACTGCAGAGACGGAAGGGACAGGAGTTTTGAGGAATAGGCATCCAAAGTGTTCAGTTCTAGATTCCCGCCAGTCGCACTGGTTTTTACTGGGGACGACACATGTAGCCAAAAGTCACTGGTGTTGAGTATTGAGGGTACGACGAATGAGCTATCCCACAGAATGTCAGGTAAAAGTTGGTTCAGCACCATGTTGCATCTGCATTCTTCTGTTTCCACACATGGATGGGTCAGCATCACACCCACATCATATTTAGAATAAACCGCAGTTTCTGTCCCGTTGATTTGGAGCTGGAGAGCGGTGTAGGCACTGAGTGTGTAGGTCTCGTTTACAGGCGTTTTTACAATTGTGACAACATTAAAGTCATTCATTCCATTAATAATAACCAGCCTGAAAGACCTATATCTCTTGCTGACGTTTTTTGCCGACTGATGAAAAGTATTAATCATCTGGCTGTAATTCAGTGAGGGGATGGTATAAACAGTACCAAGGTTTTTCCTAGGCTGAACGACATTAGTTTGCACACTGTCTCCTTTCTTGCTGATCGACTGAACCACGATGACCTCTGAGCTGCTAATTCTGACAGTCTGAGAAAGTGGACCAAATTGGTATATCTCAGTATCCACTGACAAAGACACTGTTACGGACTTTCCTTCTGGCAGTGTGTCTGTGTATGTCGAAATTTCTGAGACAAAGACTTCCACCTTGGTGTTGGGAAAGAGAGCAGTGATGTTGAGAGTATTGACTGGTCTACGTGGGTAATAGAAGGCTATGTTCTCTGGGAATATTGTGACGAACGCTGTTCCATAGTTGTCCCATGACTGACCTGTTAAAACAAGCCTTTTATTAGGCCTCAAGTGGACAAAAACTGTAGTGTATGAAGAACGGATCTATTTAGAAAGAACTAATTATATATTTCTTACCTTGGCCAATCATTGCTGTGATCAGAAGAATAGTCAGCATGATTTCCGTCATGATTTTAGTCAGTGATCTGAAAAAGAAAAAAAATCAGTGACCCATGTGTCAGTCATGTAAAATACTATTTTATATTTTGCAATATACATTTCTCATTTTACATCATTTTATACCAGACTAATGTTGTTTTTTTTTTAAGTGGACTTTTTTTTTCACATTTACTAAATATAAACTAGCAAATTCCGTGGCTTTAAATCTGCCATCACCGTGACAATTCAATTTAGAATGTTATTTTAATGATCCAATTAATCTAATGAAATGTACAAACTGCATTGACAGGCCACAACACATGGACAGAAAAACACAAACTTGCTCACATCAGCCCACACATATGAACTCATAAGAGTAACTTATCATTTTACGACATGTATTATTTACATTTTAAAATGTAAATAACACAACAATATACAGTTGCATCTGCAAAATGTTAATTATTTTACCAAAATAAGAGGGATCATACAAAATGCATGTTATTTTTTTATTTAGTACTGACCTGAATAAGATATTTCACATAAAAGACGTTTACATATAGTTTACAAAAGAAAATAACAGTTGAATTTATAAAAATGACCCAGTTCAAAAGTTCAAACGCTCACTGAGTCTCCAGAAGGAAACACAATGCATTAAGAGCCAGGGGTGTAAACTTTTGAACGGAATGAAGGTGTGTACATTTTTCTTATTTTGCCTAAATATCTCTTTTTTTTCATTAAGTACTGCCCTTCAGAAGCTACAGAATATATTTACATGTTCCCCAGAAGACAAAATAAGTTACATTTACCTTGATCTTCAAATTAAAAAAAAAAAAAAAAACAGCTGCGTATCATTCAAGGGTATTTAAAAAAAAATCAATTATTTTCTCTTGTGGACTATATGTAAACGTCTTTTATGTTAAATATCTTATTCCGGTCAGTACTAAACAAAAAATAACATGCGTTTTGTATGATCCCTCTGATTTTGGTCAAATATATTTACATTAATTTTGTCATACAACGGTTTCTTCAGTATTTATGGATATTGCTACGCACTGTTTTTAATTAATTATTACAATAACAAGAATGAACTAATAAAAAACCTACTTCGAAATGCTTTAGTAATATAAAGTTTTTTTTTTCTCCCAGGCAAATAGAGTAAACATAACTTCTAATATAATGCTAAAGAATCACGTAGCTATTTCTATTTTTATAGTTATTTTCTATGGATCATGTTTTGTACTTTAATACTTATGTAAGTTTCAGATAAAGATATTCTTACCTCATAAGCGCATCACTGCCTTCTCACTGAACCAAATCACATCGTGTCGTGTTTCATTTATAGCTAAGCATATTTGTCATTCAAACTCCACGCTCTTTTAACAACTTTGCATAAACTGCCTCAAACCTGCCCCGCTAGAAGCAACCATTTACAGTCTTAAAAGGTGCTGATAATGAAGAGCAGGGAAATCCAATTAGTTTATAACTTGTTCTTTTAACATTTTAACATCACAGTGTGTTTATCTGAACAGCTTATGTGCTAACGTCACTTTTATGTCTTGCAAGAAACTCATGAAATCTGTTTTCTTACAGAGCTGAAGAAATAAATAAATAACGCAAAATGTGGGGTGTGATTACTTTGTTGCTTGTGATCTCTCTGTAAAAACTACTGCCTGTCGTAACACTTAAATCAGTGATGTAAGCATCATACACTAACAAGTATTTATGTTTGAGGTATCCATGGACGTCGTGTGTTTATTATTGTCCTGAGGCCAAGGTTTCGCTTTTGTAGAAGTGCCTAACGTCATACGACTGTAAGTTTCGCTTTCCAGTCTCTTCTATATAATAACATCTACGCCGTATTCAGATACGTGCAGTTCACAGACGCCTCATACACCTTCGGTAAGTTCTTTTCTATTTACTTTAGTATTATTTCTACTTATTACGTAATGCAAATCAAGAACGATATTTGATAGCGGAGGAATTCTGAATTTATTTAAACTTTTGTTGTTTGAAGAAAGTTTCTTGCCTGTCATCTGCATAGTATTATAGTGACAGTGACTTTAAACATAACATGTTTTTATAATATGGAAATGACGTGCTTAAGCATTTGTTTATTTTACAGTTTTTCTCGATTGCTACACTATAACCAATCTTTTAAACTAAAATTTCAAAACCATAATGGAATTTTTCAAACAGCACACCCATTTCCCTGAACTATGAACACTATTCCCCTGCTTTAAAACAAGAGTCAGATTTGGTGAACTGTTACTGCAAAACTTTACACACAAATCCCTACATTTCCCAGTGCTTACACAATGTGGTCATTTAGAAAGCACTAGCGTTCAATATTGTTCACTCAGGTCTGCAAAGTTTGAGCTCAATTAGCACACAATTACCCAAGTGGAAACACTAGGAGTCAAAATTTATCACACACCAATCAGAACCTTCGATGGAGATAAAAGGGCCAAAGTCAGCTTACAGTTTGTTCCTTTTCTCAGATCAGAAATAAAATTCTCAAAACTACTTGTTCAACCTCCACATCTAGTCACTTGTGCACATCATAAAATGTTTCTAATTTTTTTTAACAAGTTGCATTTGCTTTGGTACATTCATGCAACTGATTATGCAACTGATTTGTCTGTGGCTTTCTTACATTATCAGTTCCTGTTGTCATGTTGTTCAAAATGTATTACATGTATATAGTTCTCTGTGCTATAGTCTTACCCCTCAAAACATTAGCTCATTGTATATGTCTTTGCAGTGAATGCTAAATTTTTTATCTACTGTAGTTGTCATAAACTGTCGAGCATATTCTACACATTTTTATTAGACTTCTTGTAAATTTGCCATGAGTTGTTCAAGTGAATATTGACTTTTCAGAGTCTACAGATCAACCAATGATAAAGCAGTTCTCTGAAATAGCTCAAAGGTACATCTCAACATCTAATGAACCTTGAGTTGGAAAGCATGTAGAGACAGAGGACAACACAAGAGTTACAAATTCTGACAGTGCGCTTTCTAATTTATATTTCCGCCTTTGCCCACTTTCCTTTTTCTTTTCTATTTCACAATGACTTCATAATGTATTTATATTTAATTGTATTTTTTTAATGTTGATATATATATATATATATATATATATATTTTTTTTCCCATCAGACCACTAGTAAAAGTGTAACTGTGAATCCTATCCGGTCTTTTTCAATCAATGTCAGTATGTGGGTTCAGTAATATGCAATTTCGAAGACAAAGAGTAGGAGGTGAAAGAGGAAGAGGAGGAGAAGAAGGAGGAGGACGGCGACAACAACGTGGAAGAGAAATAGCAAGGGCAAGAAAACAAGCAGTCTTATATATTTTAGTTGATTTGTGCCAGGGTTGGATCAGGCATGCTAGAGGATTTCACCCCAGGGCCAATTTAGTCTGTGATGTTGAGGAGGTTGTTTGGCCTGTCCCAGACCAAAGACAGTATGCTGGGTCAGAATAATTATTTTTGTTGTTGTTTGCTGTTTTGTGCTATACTCTACAGTACAATAAGTTAAGGATTAAAACACTTGCAAATGCATACATTTGTTGTGTTCATCGTGTTTTTTTTTCCAAGTTTTACCAGTTTTCGTAGTATTGTTTTGAATTGATCTCATCAGTGTGTAAAACTGTGTTGTAGTGTGTGTGTTTTTGAGGGTTTGTGTGTCATGTCTGAAAGCAAAGTTTGTTTTTTTCAGCAAGATTGAGTTGTTTTGAGTGGAGAGCTTCATTTTGACCTGAAGTATAGTATAGTAAGTTTGGGGAATTGAGTTAGAAGTTACCGATTTGTGTTTAGAGTTTCGCAAAAGCGAGGCATAATTTCAAGAAATGTGTTTGAGCAATTGAGAATAGTTGAGGTTAAATATTAAATATTAATTTATTATACAAAATAAGTAATTACATCTGAATAATTTGAAAATTATTTGTTATACTTTCACAGCAAGTAAAGACTTATTGCTAAAGTTAGTGACAACCATTTTGTCAACATGGGAGTCAGAGGACTGAAGACATACATTGAAAGCAGCAACAGAAATGATTTAAGAAGCTGGGCTTTTAGAGACAAACAACTAATAATCGATGGATGTAATTTATACTACCTCCTGTACTTTGGCTGCAAGTTGGATCAGATGCATGGAGGAGACTATGATGCCTTTGAGGAGATGATCACACGGTTCTTTGAGAACCTCAGAGCCTGTGACATTGAGCCTTATGTCGTACTTGATGGCGGTGCTGACCATACTAACAAAAAACTGGACACTCTTATGGAACGACATAAGGACAAAATAAATTCAGCCTTTGCTTTGTCAGTGGGGAAAAAAGGAAAGGTCCTTCCTATTCACATTAAAGATGTCTTCACACAGCTTCTTCACAAGCTCAAGGTACCGCTGGTTCAGTGTCTTGAAGAGGCTGATTGGGAAATCGCAGCTTTGGCGAAAGAATGGAACTGTCCGGTTTTGTCTGATGACAGTGACTTCTACATTTTCAACCTTGAGGCGGGACTCCTGCCAATTGCACATTTCCAGTGGGAACACGTGAAAGTGGACAGAAGGACAAACAAAAAATTCATCCAAGCCAAACACTTTACAGTAAGGAAGTTCTGTGCATCTTTCAATATGAACGCCGACCTTCTACCAGTCTTCGCCTCCATCTTAGGTAATGATTATGTGAACCTTAAAAATATCAAAAACCTGGATTGGGAGAAATACGCAAAACCTGGCATGGAGAATACCCATATTGATGGGTTGCTTAACTGGTTATCCCAGTTTCCAAGGCCAGAAGCAGCTGTAAGTGCTTTGCTTAAACTAACAGACCATAAAGAAAAAAACCTCGTCCAAGAAGCACTATACAACGGAATCCAAGAGTACAAGCTCATCTCTGGCTATCTTGCCCAGTTCTTCCGCTCAAAGACGATTCCTCGTACTGCTTGTACAAGTCCTCTGCAAATTCTACCTGAACAGACCTTGAGGCTTCTCCTTGATGGAAAGATGAGCTCCCTCGTCATTGATACACTGGTACATCAAAGGGTTTCCTTGCCACCCCAGGTTGAAGATTTCCAGCTCCCCTGTAGCAGTGAAACCTCTCGTCCCATACGCCAGGTGATTTACGGGTTACTGTTGTTGGGAAAACAGCACTCAGGTAAACCCATTAAAACATTACCTGGCGCAAGCAAGCCCTATGTAGAGGAATATAGCAGACTTCAGTTAAACCTAAACAGTCAGAAAGTTGAAGCCATAAAGACCAAGGTGATGGAAGGACTTCAATTGGAAACATTATGGGAGGTAATGAAGATGTCTTAGCACTCTTGCACTTTTGAAGTGTAATAAAAGTGTTTGTTTTACAGTATTTGTCATTCTAATGTTTATAGGTACCGCACAACGTGAAACTTCAGGTGCTCCTGGATACTTTGGGTGTGTCGTCTGAGATGTTAAGAGAGATCCCACATGCTCTTCAGCTGCAAATGCTTGTGACACGTTACTGGCTAGTAAACGCACAGCCATCGCCGTCCAAAGTGCATCTTTGGGGCTTGCTGCTGGGAATGGTCTATGGAAAGGTCAGCAGTACATCTCAAACACAAAGAGGTATTTAAGTTGTCATAAAACTTTATTTTGTGATGATGCTGTTCCTGTTAGCATGCAATAAAATAATAAAGCAACCTCAGGTGCCACCATTGTCAAATAATGGACAATGATTACATGCCACTGGAAAAAAGATAAAAACTATGCTGAGGTTCTTAATGTGTGTGTTAAGCCGGTATGTAACAAAGTGTGATTACATGTTATTTTTTGGTTTGGGGATTTAGACAAGCTGTTGAGACTTAAGAATCTAAAAAATGGTCAAAGGAGGATGCATCTAGATCATGAAACGGCTCATCTGTACAGCCAGTGGCAGTCCTGCCTGAAGTGGAGTCTCTGTCTCAACTGTTTACTGTGTTCTCCAGTTCCTGTACCAGAGGTTGCACGGTAAATACACAACCTTGAAAGGTTTCACTCGTTATTTGATAGTGTTTATCCTGTTGATTTACTTTATTACAAATCCTGCTTCCTGATTGAATTTAAAGAATTTAAAACTCTTGATGGACAAAATGAATCATATAAGATTCTTGTTTTATTAAAGGAGACCTATTATGCCTCTTTTTACAATACGTAATGTAAGTCAGGTGTCCCCAGAATGTGTCTGTTAAGTTTCAGCTCAAAATACCCCAAAGATAATTTATTAGATGATTTTGAAAATGCCTGTTTTGAGTGAAAGCAGAAACACAAGGCTTTTGTGCAAGGCTCTTTAAATGCAAATGTGCTGCTGGTCCCCGCCCCTTTTCCAGAATAGGGCTGTGCCTTTACAGCTCCTACCTTGTATAGACCAATTATCTGTTTGTAAACATTCGGGATGTGCACGCAGCATGGTTGCTGAAAACCCGGGAGAGATAAGCTTTACGGCTAGAGAATTACACGCTGTTGTGGCGCTTTTGTAAAATAATGAAAGAAAACAGGATATCTGCCGTCTCTGTTTCTGTGAACTTGAGCGAGAAACTTTAAAACTCTGTGTATACTTGCCTTACAGACATGAAAAAAATATCTATAGAGAGTGAAATGTCTACTTTTAAATGAACCAATTCAAATAGAAAGCAAATATTCTCAAATTATGTAATCTGTATGAAACATGCTTACAGACGCATCACAACTGCGGAGATGATGAGTCAGTGTCGCCGACTTCATCTTATAAGCCGAAAAAAAGCAAGCACTTGTTTATCAATAAATTATTAAAATGTTAATGCAGTTACACTGGTACACTGTTGTCGTTTGCAAAAACTAAATAGCGGCACCGTGAATGGAAATTAAGGGGCGGTAATATCATAATAAGATCTCCTTTCTACATAATCGGAAAGCGAAATCTGAGCGGCTCGTTTTTTCACATTTGCAGGCTCACCAAATCAGTTACTGTGTTGTCCTTTTTCACATTTTCTGGGTTGGTAGGTGCACTGGGGAGTCGATTATAGCACTTAAACATGGAAAAAGACAGATTTGCATGATAGGTCTCCTTTAAAAATAAATAAATAAATAAATAAATAGACCTCTACATAATACATAATATACTGTATGTTTCTTTTTTTTAAAGAAACTAATCATTTGAATTAGGAATGATGCATTACATTGATTAAAAGTGACGAAGGACTTTTAAATTCACAAATAAATGTTGTTCTTTTAAACTTTATATTTATCAAAGAAATCAGCATATTAGAACGGTTTCTGAAGCATCATGTGACACTTAAGACCGGAGTAACGCCTGATGAAAATTCAGCTTTGCCACCACATAAATATTTTAAAGCATATTAAAATAGAAAAACTTTTGCATTAAAGGTTAAGTCCACTTCCAGAACAAAAATTGACAGATAATGTACTCACATCTTTTTTTTCCTCAGCCATAAAGAAATTATGTTTTTTGAGGAAAACATTTCAGGATTTTTCTCCATATAATGGACTGGTATGGTGCCCCGATTTTGAACTTCCAAAATGCAGTTTAAATGCGGCTTCAAACGATCCCAACTGAGGAAGAAGGGTTTTATCTAGCAAAGCAATCGGTTATTTTCATTAATAAAATACAATTTCGTCTTGTCTTGCTCTCCCTGAACTCTGTGTATTCTGGCTAAAGACAGTTAGGGTATGTCAAAAAACTCCAATCGTATTTTCTCCCTCAACTTCAAAAAACATTTCAATATCATCCTACATTACTGCAGAAGTACTGACACAGTCTTTGCAAAGTGAATATGCAAAGATAATCACACACCCTCAACAAAAAAGGTAAAACAGCAATATAAGATGATTTTACAGTTGAGGGAGAACATGAGATGGGAATTTTGAGACACACCCTAACTGTCATGAACCGGAAAAAAAACAGTTCAGGCAGAGCGAGACAAGACGAGCATTTAACATTAAAAGGCATATAAATTGTATTATTTTTATAAAATTAACCGATCGTTTCGCTAGATAAGACCCTTCTTCCTCAGCTGGGATCGTTTGAAGCTGCATTTAAACTGCCTTTTGAAAGTTCAAAATCGGGGCACCATATCAGTCCATTATATGGAGCAAAAAGATTAAATGTTTGCCTCAAAATACATAATTTCTTTACGGCTGAAGAAAGAAAGACATGAACATCTTGGATGACAAGGGGTGAGTACATTATCTGTTAATTTTTGTTCTGGAAGTGGACTTCTCTTTTAAAAACCTGATCCCGAACTTTTGAATGGTAGCGTGTATATATAATGTGTTGCACATGAATACTAAATGTGTTGTTCTCATGTTGTTTAGGTTGTACCATGGAACACTGGTGCACCAGGTTGTTGGCGAGCTCAGGAGAGGCATCAGTCTGGACTCTCTGCTGGTGAGGGGCTCAAGTACCGAGCGGTTGTTCAAACATCTGAAGGATGCAGTTGTGAGCTTGGTGGGTGAAGACTTCATCAAGACCATGAGAACCGGGCTTGAGGCCAGAGATGCTGAGAAAACACACGGAAACTACAACGGCCAGAATCAGCCTATAGATGAACTAAGCAGTTGGATTGAAAATCTAATGTCTGATGATATTGATGACAATGATGATGATGATCTAAAGGAGAACAGGAGTAAAGCAAAGAATCACAACGCTGAATTACCTGACATTTCCTACAACATCCGTACCAGACACAAGGCTAAAGCTCGCAATGGTAATCATCCCTCTAAAAAATATCAGAGGGTATGCTTTGAGACCTTAATGGACTAAAAACAACAACAACAAAAAAACATGTTTGCACTTATAATGGAAATGACATGGTAGACATGCTACCAGAAAAAATGACAGCTTGTCTACTGTATATCACAATCATCATGCACTGCCCTGTTTTTGAAATCATGTATTATGCATTAATAACCTGATTTAAACTAAAAATCATTATGATATTTTCGCATTAAGATGTTGGACTTTGGGATTTCGGTGAATTAGACTGGTGGTCAATGCAAATTCACTCTACTCAGGAAATTATTTTATGTAACATGAGGTTTTTAATTGAAGTGTTAAATTATTATGCTATTTTAATCTTTCTTTCGTGTGTAAATAACATTATAGATTTCTATATCACTGCATAATGTATTAATAACACTATAATCACAAGAAGTTTTATATATCAACTCTAAACCGTTTGATTTTTCGTATTATCACCATATGTAAACTATCCTATTGCCGAGTGCTAAACTGTTAAATGTGAACATTTAGGTGTTATCAACATTATGGATTTCAATGATTTGAATAGAATAAAAATAGACTTGACCTGAAAACAGTGCATGTGTTCCATTGTTTTCCAAAATGCAAAGTTAAATCATCAGATTAACAACATTTTTTAAATTTGTAAAAATTTTATTGTACAATTGTGTTCTGAAATGACCACAACAGATTACTGGTTTCAGCTGTGCAAACCACAATAAAATAAATACAATCTTAAAAATAGAAAAAAAACATCAAAAATTAAAAAAATAAGCTTTTACCTATCACCCTTCATTTAAAATGTTTATACTGTTTAATATCAGTGTATTACATTGTTTGTTTTCAAAGCAACAGCAATGCCAGAAAACCAAACGAGCAGAAAAGGAATCTCACCAATTAATAAATATGGACAACGTGATCATAAAGAACCACTATCCGCAATACAAAGGACAAATGTAATCCCATACTGCAAAAACTCAAGTGTATCATCTTTAGCTGTACCTTATGAACAAGATACAGAGTTTTGGCAGATGGGTATAAGACAATGCCGGTGGGCTGCACTGAGGTTTTTCGGCATGGGTTAGTGTCGAACATTTCTGTACATCCAACATGAGCATCCACTTAACCGACAACTACATCATTATATCTTCAAAGTACTAAGCATTCACCTAACCGAGCACCAAGCAGGTAGGAAAATAAATAACACTTTAGGAAAAGCCAAAAGTAAAGTGAAAAGGCAAAAGCATCTTATTTCAGACGGCCCTAATACCAGTGTATTAACATAAGGTAAGGAGCAATATAGCATTGATACTATGTAAATAGAGATACAAGCCAGTTGTATTAATCGAATAACTAATAGTGCATGTACCTTGTAGGTCATCATAAAGTGGGACCCTGTAATCTCGAAACACCATCATATTATGGGATCCTGTATCTTCAAATAGGAAGTCATTACAAAAAGCAGATTATGAGAAAGACTTAGCAGTGCTTTGCCATAAATCAGAATCGAAACAGTGCCTGTTTCACGGTGTTATGGCACCCATGATGCTGTAATTACATTATCTGTCGATTATGAACATCACACCTTGAGTGTCTGAAGTATGAAGTATGAAATGGTCCGTTTTACAAAACACTGGACCTTCCTTCTCTAATGCAAAACAAATGATTATTCAAACACAATTTGGAATCTGGAATGCAGAAAGGCATTGTTCCACAAACCTCTAACCAGAAACACTTAAACGAAAGGAGATTTAAAAGACACAAAATCCTTTTAATAATAATTATAATAATAATAACAATAAGGTTAAAAAATAAATCATAATACATCCCTTAAATCATGAATTCAGTACAGCCACTGTATGGACAGATACAGTATCTCATAAATAAAGTTCACCCAGATGCTATGGGAAGTAGTACAGTCACAAAGCAGCACACCGAAGCATCTCCACGGGCGAGAGCACTAATTTCAGTCAGGACCAGTTCATTGCTCCGCAGTCAGCTCCTGACCTTCAAAAAGGAACTGTACATACAGGTCGGACCCGACTGATCGCTGCCTTTGATAGTTTTGTACGGGATGAGACCGGCCCGAGCGACATTCCAAAACCACATGAACCCAGCCCCACCCTCCACAGGACACAATGTGCGTCATACGTCATGGAAATCATCAGTGTCTGCCATCTTTTCTCCACCTCTGAGTCTCTCTAATTTCTTTATGACTTCTGATACCACGCACACAGAGGATGTGAGCCCCACCAGGAACAGCAGATCTGCACGGAGAGGACGGTGCGTAAATCAGTCAATGAATCACGTGAAGCACGCACATTCAAAACACAATACGTGCTTGAGTGAAATGGCAATAAAACACACAAACAAGAAATGTTTTGTTCATGTTAACAAGAATTTTACATTGCAAATTATTTTCAGCTTAACAAATTAAGTAAAAAGCTTTAGCTTTAATGACAGCAGTATTTAAAAATCCAGTTAGTTGAGTAAAGACTGAGAAATGTTCTATAGGATTGTTATTGTTAATTAAAACTAAACATACACTACCAGTCAAAAGTTTTTGAACAGTAAGATTTTTAAAAAAAGCTAAAATAACACTCCTTTAGGATGATTTGCAAATGAACATCTTGTGGTTCAGTAGAAGCACAGAAGTAACAGATCGTCTGTACAAGGAGTTTTCATGACCAATGTTAAATATTTGCTTGCCTTTTGTGACCTACAAATAGTGCAGAATCTATTTATGTGAAAGATGTACTGTGGTTTCCTGTTTTTTGGTTGCATACCTAAAATGCTGAGGCTCTCAGTTTGAAAGACCTTCTGTAGTGGAGGGAAGTAGATGACGAGGAGTTGGCCCATGATGGAGCCCAGAACAGCATAGCAGAACATCCTGTTACTGCATAAGCCCATCTCATGCACCATCCTTGTCTGTAGGATGACAAAACAGTGATGAATCGCTGACATAAAACTAGAGCCCTATGAAATCAGTTTTATTTTTTCCCAAATTCCGTTTTAATTTTTCTAGATTCCATTTTTTTCCGTTTAAATTTTTCTCAAGTCCTTTTTAATGGTTAAATTTAATTTTATTAATCAAAGAGCATGTTTAATTAATTAAAATCATGAAACATATACAATTTCACATCAATTTGATAAAAGTTCAACAAAAATGTGTTATGGCCCTATGAAATGTTTTATTTTATTTATTTATTTTTTAATATGTTTTAGCATGTCTAATTATTTGAATGCATACTTAATTATTCAGATTTATTCTTAAAATAGCCTTATGAAAGGTTTTTTTTACCCTCAGAAATTCTGTGTTGTGTATGTAAAAGTTTCTGGTTATCAAATGAAGGTATAAAACATTAATTTAATTTATCTTTTCATTATTGAAAATTAAGCAAACTTTTTTGGCAAAAAAGGAGAATTTACTATTAAAATTAATACATGGAAAAAATGCTGTGTGATTATACCATAAAAAAAATAATGTTTCATTTTAGTAGTGGTAGTAATAGTAGTAATATATTTCTGGCACAATGTCTTAAAGTTAAACCAGACTTTTATTTTGACAGGTTGCCGTGTCTACTTTTACATTTCTGTGTGTATGACATGATGGTAGTTTGCCTAAAATGGAACGGTCAAATGCTGAAATCACCGCGAGGTGCGAGCATCATGCATGCTTCAGTGTGTGTAGTAAACAAAACCGCTCGTCTGCTCCATTCATTAAAACAGAGACATGCAGAACATGCAGGATTTACAGATACTAGTCCAAATTGTGGTTTGATTTAAGTGTAATGACCTTATTTATTCATTCATTCAAACATTCAGACATTCCACGTTATTCAGTAAATTCCGTTTTATGACTGGATTCCATGATTCCATCCACATTTTCCGCATTGCGGAAATCATAGGGCCCTATGAAACCCATGCTTAAACACTAATCGAAGAAGCAAAATGCACTTTAAACAACAAGACTCATAATCCCTACAGCAGGTGGCAATGTTTAAGATCCTGCTCCCCCCATAGTCTTAATATGTCCCATAAGAAAGTAAACAGGAAAAGTGCATTTTGTTCGTTAATGGTGATGCTTATACCTGTGATCGAGAACTGAGAGCGTTGAACATATCGAAGAACACAAAACATGTAAACGTCATGGTGGTGTCCCGTGGGGTGATCTCATTGTCCCGCAGCTGGGAAAAAAATATATATATATATTAGACTAAAAGGAAATGGTGAGGGGGGGAAAAAAAAAACAAAAAACAAAATCTAGGACATGCTTTTACGGTTCCTTGTAAAGCTTTTGGCATTGTTCCTGCAGCTTCAGGAGGCAATTATTTCATCAGACTTAATGTACTTCATTATTACTACATTCTCCACAATGGTTTCGATGCTACTTTACCCAGAAAAAAAACAACACTTACTAATTTTACAGCTCTCGTTTAAAGTGTTTCTAACCAATTAGAGGATAGACAAGGTAATGGCACTTGTGTACCAAGGCTCCATATTAATTCTCAAGTCGACAAACCAAAAAAACACCACACAGTTAATATATAAACAGAGTTGCATGATGTCTCTAAAGCAAAAACAAGGCGCAGTGCAAACAAATCACTTAGTCATTTACCTAATGGCCTGTTTTGAATGTATATGGAACACAAATGAAAAAACAAAGCAGAACACAAATGTTCAGGAACGCCTCATCTGATGAACACTGCCTACCTCTCTCCAGAACACGAACAATGTGCCGCAAACAATGATGAAGGACGACACCAGGACTTTCACTATCAGACTGCGTGTGATGATGCTGTCTCGGACGTTGCGTGGAGGTTTTCTGATCACGTCACGATCGACAGGCTCTACTCCCAAACTAGGAATAAAAAGCTCGAGTTCATTCTCATTCTGATAGAAGCAATGTTCAGTGTTTTTATACTAAAATTGCAGTCCTGATCAATGGCGGTGATAAATCTGTTGGTAATCAGTTTATTACCTCTGGGCTGGCGGCCCGTCCATGATGATGTTGATCCAGAGGATTTGCATGGCATTCAGAGGGTTGGGGAAGTTCATAAGCGTTGCCAAGGAGATGAGGGTGAGGGCAGCAATGCTCCTAAGGAAGAGATCATTTCAACAGCATTTATAACCTGGATGAGTATCTTATTAAATATAAATGCGCACCGCCACTTAAACGTTTGGATCAGTAAGATTTTAATTTTTTTAAAATGGTTTCTTCTGCTCCTCAAGGCTGCATTTATTTGATTAAAAAAACAGAAAATTATATTGTGAAATATTACTGCAACTTAAAAAAATATTTTTTCTATTTTAATTTACTTTAAAATATAATTTGTTCCTGTGATCATTACTCCAGTTTTCAGTGTCACATTATCTTTCAGAAATCATTCTAATATGCTCATTTATTATCAATTTTGGAACACAGCTGTGATGCTTTAATTTTTTTTGGGACCTGTGATCATTTTTTCAGAATTTTAATAAAAAGATAAAAAGAACAGCATTTATTTAAAATATCAGTATATAACATTTACATTTATATAAAATCTCTTCTAACAATATGTCTTTACTATCACTTTGTACCAGTTCAGCACATCCTTGCTGAATAAAAGTATTAAAAGAAAGATTTTTTTTTTTACTCAACCCAAAGCTTTGAACAGTAGTGTATATTGTGTGTATATTGTATATTATATTTATTTTAAATTAATGCTGTTCTTTTTAACTTTTTATTCATCAAAGAATCTTAAAACAAAGTTTCACACTTTCCAAAAAAATAAAAAGCATCACAACATTGATAATAAATCAGCATATTAGATGATTTCTGAAGGATCATGTGACAATGAAGACTTGAGTACTGACGCTAAAAATTCAGCTTTGCATCACAGAAATAAATTATATTTTAAAGTATATGGAAATAGAAAACCATTATTTTAAATTGCAATAATATTTCACGATATTACCGTTTCTTTCTATTATATATATATATATATATATACTAGTCAACATTTGAAGTGGATCAAAACCTTTCATCATACATATATACAAATTAGCATATTAGAATTATTTCTGAAGGATCATGTGATATGACTGAAAGTGTGATAAAGACTGGAATCACAGGAATAAATCACATTTAAAAATATATTAAAACAACAAAAAGTGTTAAAATTATCATGTCACAATATCCACATTTTTTTTTACAGAATTTTTGATCAAATTAATACAACCTTGGTGAGCGTAAGAGACTTACCAACCGAAAAATTTTACCAACCCCAAACTGAAAGGTAGTGTATTCATAGTTATCAAACTAAAGCTAAGACACATTAAAAATACATTTTTGTGACTATGGAGCGCCACACAATATTTAAAAATCACATTGTTAAAAATTTAGGGTTGTTTTAATTCATGATTTCAACATTAGTGCCTCTGTCTGTGAGTCTACACCAGAAAAAAAATGGCGTAACAATAAAAAATGACGACACTAGATCCCCAGAAAAATCCATTTTAAGCTCATCTAGACTCAATCTTCAGAGCAACTAAAAACAGCACAACCCATTTGGCTTCACATACACACATAAATATAAAAAGAAAACTTTTTCTTTATTGATACAAAATGAGAGCATGCCAACTCACGTGCTCAGCTGAAAGCGCACAAAGTTCTTAATGTTGTTATAAATCCCTTTCCCCTCTTCAATAGCAGACCTAGAGTGAGAAACAAAAGCTTGAGGACGTGCAGATATCAATAGTCCTCACAAGTCTGATAAAGGCAAAAAAGCATATGCTTACATGATAGTTTGAAAGTCGTCGTCTACCAGGATCATGTCTGCTGCCTCTTTGCAGACATCAGTGCCAGTCTGACCCATTGCCACACCGATGTCCGCTGCCTTCAGAGCCACCGCGTCATTGACACCGTCTCCTGTCATTGCGACAACTGCACCGATGTTCTGTAAGGACTGAAGCAAGAAAGAGCACTCTAAGAAATTATATGGACATTACATGTGGAGTATGATTACAAACAATTTGTTTGCTGCACTCACCTTGACGATCTTTAACTTGTGTCTAGGGCTGGCTCTGTAGAATACCACTATCTGTGGAGTCAAGTTACAAATTAATTTCATGGCACTTCTGATAACAGCTCTACACATTGGCAGAAACAAATGAGAAAAAGTGTTATGTTCAAGATTCAATTATTGCATGAATCTATTTAAAACACAGTTTTTACTATCAGAATTAAAAAATTAAAGTTAAACCTTGTGTGCCACAGACTGCCAACAAAACACTTGTGGACTTGAAAACTGTCCAAACCCCAACTGTGAGTCTTTTGGATGGTAATGAAGAGAAGAAGCTTATAGAGTATTAAAGTGTGTTCGTACCCTGGGCACTATCTGAGAGAGATGCTGGAGGTCCATCTGGTCGACTTCATCTCCAGACAGAGACTGAGAACCTTTGGTATAGAGGCCCAGACGACTTGCTGTGGTTAAGAGAGGCAACAGAATAAATATATGCAAGTATGTTATTTATTGATTAATAAGTAGATTCATGTACAATGTCCAAACTAAAAGGTACAAATTTATACAGAAATTGTTGCGTTTTTACACTTGATTCAAACCAGAGATACTATCATAGTATGCACATTTCGAAAGTTTTTATTTTTAATTCCCGTTTTCAGTTTAGTTACAAAGTTTTTTGTTAGTTACAAAATTTTGCTGTTGTCAATTTAATTAGTTTTCATAAATAGTTTTTATTAATTAAGTTTTATTTGCTACACTTGATTTGTAACCAGTGTCATTTTAGTATAATTAAGATACTATTATAGTATCCATATATTTTGAAATAGTTTTTATTTTTATATTTCCCATTTTCATTTTAGTTAAAAAGTTTTAGTATTTTTGCTGTTGTCATTTTTATTAGCTTTAGTTTTTTTTTCTAAATAGTTTTATTACTTTAGTTTTATTTTTTACACTTGATTTAAACCAGTGTTATTTTAGTATAATTGAGACACTATTGTAGTATACAAATATTTTAAAATAGTTTTTATTTTTATTTCCTGTTTTCATTTTAGTTATAAACTGCTAATAATTTTGCTGTTTTCATTTTTAATATTTTAACAGTTTTTTTTAAATAGTTGTTAATTATTTTAGTTTTATTTTTTACACTTGATTTAAACCAGTGTTATTTTAGTATAATTGAGATACTATTATAGTATCCATATTTTTTTTAACTGTATTTTATTTGTTTTTATTTTAAATAGTTATAAGGTTTCATTTTTTTGTTGTAGTTTTTTTCTAAATTGTAATAATTTTACTAAATATTTATTATTTTTATTTCCCATTTTCATTTTATCTATGAAATTTAAGTTATTTTGCTGTTGTCATTATTAGTTTTAGTTTTCTCTAAATAGTTTTTAATTATTTCTGTTTTAGTTTTTACACTTGATTCAAACCAGTTATTTTAATATAATTAAGATACTATTATGAAATAGTTTTTATTTTATTTCCTGTTTTCATTTTAGTTATAAAGTTTTAGTAATTCTTCTAATTTTCATTTTTATTTGTTTTTTTTCCTAAATAGATTTATGAACCATTTCAATTTTATTTTTTTCACACTTGATTCAAACCAGTATTATTTTAGTACAATTGAGATACTACTATAGTATGCATATATTTTGAAACAGTTTTTATTTGTACTTCCCATTTTTATTAGTTGTATTAGTTTTGTTTTTTCTAAATCGTAAATTTATTAAAATTTACCGTTTCATTGAATTCATCAAGAAATGCTGAATTCTGACACCTAGCTGAAAGAAAATATTTTATGGTTTGTTTTAGCAAACTATAACAACCCTAATTCGATGAGTAGAAAGAAATTGTAGAATTGATTTATTTTCATGAATCATGTTACAATAATTGTTCAAAAATGTGATTCAACAACTTTACAAAAGTGATTTGTAATTCAATCGCTGTAGTATAAAATGTAAGCAAAAATTGTTTATACTAATAATAAAGTTTAATTTATTATGTATTATAGTCTTCCAGTGTGCTTATTTACAGAATTTGAGTTTTGAATTTTGACAAAAAAAAATGGTACCCATATTTTCCAGGCCTAAAATGTGAGATGTAGGCTTAAATGATATAAATCAGGGATCTCAAATCTGGCCCACGAGATTCACTTCTCTGCAGAGTTTAGCTCTAACCCTTTTGGCATTGGCCCACTAGGGCAAGATTCGAGGAAATATAAGTCGTTAAAGATGGAGAGACAAGCACTGTGACCAATAAAAAAGGATAACATGGTTGAATGTCATACCAATTGACACTGCAGTCTCTTTTGAATCCCCTGTGATCATCTTCACCGCCACTCCAGAGCTGATCAGCGTCGCCACAGCCTCTTTCACTCCTGCTCTGGGAGGGTCGATGATGCCCACCAGCCCCAGGAAGGTAAGAGAGCCCATCTCAGATCCAGCAGCAAATGCCAGCACTGCCAGAGGACAGGACAACATCATCAGCTGCTGCCAAAATCTGCTTGATCTCAATATTACTGTGCCCTCCATGAAATGCCTTTAATTAAAGGAAACTAATAGAGAGGAATGTCAATATGTGAAAGCACTTCTGCGTCCTCAGAGATGCCTTAATCTTATCAAAACAAGCCAAATGACATGCAGACAGCTGTAAGCTGGGAAAGACTTGCCAGGGTGCAACTGAGGAGGCGCCATTAGAGCTGACAGAAAAACATTTGGGTGTCATTTCAAAGTTATGTATGATTTGAACATGGCAGGAGAGCTGTTTGACATTAAGCCACAGTCTGGGAACCCAAATGAGCAGAGTTTTATGTATTGAACTTTTCAGAAATGCTATTAAGAGTAGTGTAAGTGGTGACTGAAAAGTTAGTAGGAAAAAATGTAGGACATCAGAGGTTTACATAAAGAAGCTAGTAGTAACTTTCAACAAAGTTGACCGGTAGTTCACCCAAAAACATCACTGCTGAACCACTGATGTCACATGGACTATTTTAACAATGTCCTTACTACTTTTCCGGGCCTTAAAGGTGCCAGTTGCGCTGCTGTCTATGCAGGGTCAGAATGCTCTCGGATTTCATCAGTAATATCTTAATTTGCGTTACAAAGATGAATGAAGGTCTTAGGGGTTTGGAGCGACATGAAGGTGAGTAATTAATGACAGAATTTTCATTTTTGGGTGAACTATCCCTCTAAGTATCATGAAAGACTAGCAATGTCAACCCATAATGCCATTACAACCGCTAAATCAGCTAACTGTGTGCCTATAAGGGTAATACAGCAAGCCATTCTCATTTGTTATTAAATACGAGATGACTTGCTATAACAATCCCTTCGAAAGTTTAGACATGTAGTCCATCAAATGTTTCAAATGTATAATAGCTTCCGTACCTCCACAATAATGAGTTTCAACATTCGTAATGTGATGTAACAAAAATTGGGCTGATGGCGTTTGCTCAACTACAAATCACACCAGCCCAAATTGCATTTATAGCTATATATATATATATATATATATATATATATAAAGAACACTGGGGTTTCTTGACACCAGATCACTCCAACACATTATTTTCATTGCTGGAAAGACTGATTTCCATCTGTGACCATGTAATGCAGCTTTCCTGCAACTCCTAACTAGGTTAGAATACCTAGCTTTTAAGTAATACGGAAGCTGAGACAATGTTTCTACACTTTTGTTTCAACAACATTATGTATGACATTCACAGTTAAGGTTAAATTAATTATTTCACCCAAATAAAAGGGATCATACAAAATGCATGTTATTGTTTATTTAGTACTCACCTGAATAAGATATTTCACATAACAGTTTTTTCACATAAGGGTTTTTTTTTTGTTTAGTTATGGTAGTTCATGAGTCCCTTGTTTGTCCTGAACTGCCTGCTGTTCTTCAGAAAAATCCTTCAAGTCCCACAAATACTTTGGTTTTCCAGCATTTTTTGTGTATTTGAACCCTTTCCAACAATGACTGTATGATTTTGAGATCCATATTTTTACACTGAGGACAACTGAGGGACTCATATGCAACTATTACAGAAGGTTCAAATGCTCACTGATGCTTCAGATGGAAACACGATGCATTAAGAGCCAGGGGGCGAAAACTTTTGAATTTGAAGATCAGGGTTAATGTAACATATTTTGTCTTCTGAGAAACATTAAACTATCTTCTGTAGTCTCCGAAGGGCAGTACTAAATGAAAAAATATGATATTTAGGCAAAATAAAAATTTACACATCTCCATTCTGTTCAAAAGTTTTCACCCCCTGGCTCTTAATGAATTGTTTTTCCTTCTGGAGCACCATTGAGCGTTTAAACCTTCTGTAGTAGTTGCAGTCCCTCAGTTGTCCTCAGTGTGAAAAAGATGGATCTCAAAATCATACAGTCATTGTTGGTAGGGTTCAAAAACACAAATATGCTGAAAAACCAAAGAATTTGTGAGACCTGAAGGATTTTTCTGAAGAACAGTGGGCAGTTTATGAACAACTATCACTAAACAAAAAAACACAGCTGTGGATCATTCAGATAAGAACACAATATTAACAATCAATTGTATGTAAACTTTTGAATGGGGTCATTTTTATAAATTCAACTGTTATTTTCTCTTGTGGACTATATGTAAATGTCTTTCATGTGAAATATCTTATTCAGGTCAGTACTAAATAAACACCAACATGCATTTTGTATGATCCCTCTTATTTTGGTAAAATAATTAACATTCCTAATGATTCTGATAGGGGGATGTAAACTTTTGAAATCAACTGTATTGGGAAAAAAAAAGTGCTGTACCTCTGAGACCTGCAGTGCCCATGTAGCTCTTTTGCTGCTGATAGAGTTCTTTCTGCTGATGGGTCAGAGGCAGAGAAACGCCTTTACTGTTGTAGGAAGTACAGAAGCGGATGACCTGCTCATAGGCGCCCTTCACAAAGAATATGCCAGGTTTGTCCTGTCATTTAAATCGGACGTGAAGAAAGATAATTAGTTAGTCTCACATAACTCACAGCTAAATTTTACAGCTATGAATGGTTGTACAGACAACACAATTGAAATAACCTCTTGTAGACTCTGTAATCAGAATTTATGTCTAACTATTCATTACAAATTATTTCCGAGACACAACACAGAAAACAAAGCAGTGAACCCAGCAAAGAGTTCTTTCTACGCAGCAGCCTGGCGCCTAAACACACTTTTGTTTCCCGGTGGACTGATAAACAGTTGTGCACCCTGACACCCATAAGCTAGACAATGAGATTGGATCTTAAGATTTTGAAGGAGCTCTTTGAGAGAGCTCAGCGTGAGCCTGAGAGTAGTGATAAATAGCCAGGCAAGAGGAAAACCATTTGAGCACTTTCTATTTTTTAAGACGAGACGTTTTTTTGGTGCATGTGAATCAATGAGATCAGTGATGTGAAAGTGAATTTGAACGTGCACTATTGTGATGTTGCCAAGTAATTTTCAGCTCCAATTACAGTACCTTGCACCATGTATTTTTTCACATTTACTAAGTTTTTTCTACCTGCTGGGTGCGATGGACGACGCGGACCGCCATCCATTTCTGTTCGGAGGAGAAGGGAATCTCTTCCAGGCGCACAAACTCCTGCTGCAGGCCCTCCAATCCCATCTACAAAGAAAACAAAACAAAGACACATGTGGTCACATACTCAGTTCACTTAAATCCTTCAAAGAAAATACAGAAACTCCAAAGTAATCTCAAAGAGACCTATCAGCTCTGGCACAATGAAATAACTCTGATAAAACAGAGTGGAGAGATACAAAATCAGCGTATGAAAAAAGGTAAGGTCTGATCAAGCAAGACAAAGTGTTTGTCGTGCCAAATCACAAACCCCCTGATGCACTCAATGTGGAAAACTGAAGCAAAGATGGCCAAAAATGAAAATACAGTCACCATTTACTACAAACCTACAGCTGTAATCAAAATTATTCAACCCCCTTGACCTGCAAGACATTTTGCGGCAGAGAACAAAATTTTATGAAAACAAAAACAAAAGTCAAATTTTGCACAGAATCATTTATTCTTTAAATCCACCAATAAATGCTGCCTGTAAATGCTTAGAAGATACTGTTACCTCTCTACTGCAATCTTAGCCCATTCCTTGCCTGAAAAAGCTTCCAGATCACTGATAATCTTTGGTTTTCACTTTGCCACTGCTTTCTTCAAATTCAACCAAATATTTTCAATGAGAATTAAATCTGGAGACTGAAAAGGCCACTCAAGAATATTCTATGACTGATCTCTGAATAAAACTTAAGTAAATTTGGATGTATACTTTGGGATGATTGTCCTGCAGGAAAGTCCATTGATCATCAGCTTCAGTTTTTGCACCAAAGGTATCACATTTCTTGTCAAAATGGCCTGATACTTCGAAGATGTCCTTCATACGGTCATGATTTCCACTTCCTGCTACAGTAAAACAACCCCATAACAGGACTGATCCACCTCCAATGGAGATTAACGATAAAGATGGTGTTCTTCTGCTTATAAGCGTTGCCTTTTTTGCACCAGACATACCGCTGATCAATAGGTCCAAAAAGTTTGGGTTTGGTTACATCACTCATCAAAACATTCTTCCAGAACTCCACAGGTCAATCCAAATAGATTTTAGCATGTTCAAGTCTGCCTTTTTTTTGTTCTTAGTCAAGAGTGGTATTCGTCAAGATACCTCAACATGAAGGCTATACTTGTCTAGTCTTCTTATACTCTGCATTGAAATATTTTTTCTCCTTTCGTCAGGTCATCTTGCAAGTCTTTCCTGTACATTGCAGGTTTTTCTCAGTTGCTGCGATTAAACATTTTATGATATTGTGCTTTTTTGTTCAACTCCCTCCGACGTTTTCTGGTACAACACATTTTGAACTAAGGAATAAGGCTGCCAGCTGTGTCTCTAGGAACTTTTAATGTCTTGGAAATTTTCACAGCCTTAGACTTTCTAATATAATAAAACCATTTCTTCTCTATAGCTTTTGTGAGAGCTTTGTTGACTTTTCCATATTTGCTACTCAACTTCAGCACATGCATGGGCTAAATGTATGTATGTGTAATAGCCCAAGCTAATTCTGTTTTTTAAATAGATTTTCTAAAGGCTTAAGTGTTTTAAGAATTTTGCTCCCTACCATAAAAATAAGGGCCTTAAAAACAGATGAACAGGGGTTGAATAATTATGACATAGCTGTGTTATTAAAAAAAAAAAAAAAGCATTACATTATATATTGACATTATCACTTTTAAATATGTCAGTAAACTGGTATAGATGGAATTTTTATAAAATCCTGCATCTTCAGAAGAGCTTGTATTTGTAAAGTACTGCAGTCTCTGAGGGGTTGAATAATTTTGATTGCAACTGTATCTGACTGACTAACCAAACAGTTTCGGTTCCCACTGATTTCCATTTTATTAAAAAAAAAAAAATACAATGGAGGTCAATGGGAACCAAAACGGTTTACAAACATTCTTCAAAATACCTTCTTTTTTGTTTCACAGAAGAAAGTCATACATGTTTGGAATGACATGAGGGTGAATAAATGATGACAGTATTTTTATTTTTGGGGGAGAAATCTCTTTAAGCAGTTCTCAATAAAGCAAGTAACTGTTTTGAAACTCTTTCAGACCCAGAACTCCAGAGTATTGTGGCAGTAAGTTTTGCGCAGAAAAGAACCACCCACATTTTCTTCAGAAAACATCAAAATCTAGTTTTTATCCTTGTATTTGTATCACATTTCTCTCAGATTAATCCCCATGTAAACGTCCCTGTGGAGAAAACAATGTTATTAGTGTACCAGACGTTAACACAACCCGGGACCCTCAAGGGAGATGCTGTTGCCACAGTAACCTGTTCTATGGGGTGTGAAAGCGTGTCTGCTCATCTTAATTAGCATGAGTGAGCAGAGCCGATTCAAACATTCTCTGTTTGCCAGAATGAGGTGACATAAGGTGACAAACACTACCACGCAGACATCATTCCCACAGGCTGCTGCTTGTTTGCACAGGTGGGCAGAGCCACCAGGCACGTCCAACCTCATTGTTTGGGTTTACTTATGATACACTATTTGCAGGTAGTATAACAAAAGATCAATTAGCAGCGTACCATGCAGAACAGCAACATATTGTACCTTCATAGCCAAGGCGATGA
Organism: Labeo catla; assembly: GCA_012976165.1. NCBI lineage: Eukaryota > Metazoa > Chordata > Actinopteri > Cypriniformes > Cyprinidae > Labeo > Labeo catla. The sequence goes on from VONZ01000471.1 coordinate 183,233, forward strand.
GGGCACCTTCGGTAGGACGGCCCATCAGGGTGTTGCTTCTGATTACTGCATCATTGCACACACAGCCAGCCTACGGGATTTCAGACAGCACATGAAATATGTCACAGAATAATACCTTAACAGCTTTGCATTTCATAATCTCTGCTCAGCCTCACCTCCACAATCTTGCTGATGGAAGTGTTGGAGAAGCCATGCACCACCTCCCCATCCAGCAATACCTCACCGGAATTGTTGTATCCAACGCCAGTGACCTGTAAACAAAGCCAAATCAAGTCAAGGAGATCTTAACACCTTAAAGTAAACATGAAATGGCATTTACAACCTCTTTAACCTAAGTTATGAGTGAAACAGAATTTTCAATACAAAAATAATTATATATACACTACCGTTCAAAAGTTTGGGGTCAGTAAGACTTGTAATAGTCTTTAAAGAAGTCTCTTATGCTCATCAAGGCTGCATTTATTTGATTAAAAATATAGAAAAAGAACAGTAATATTGCAAAATGTTTTTACAATATAAAATAATGTTTTTTATTTTAACATACTTTAAAATAGAATTTATTCCTGTGATGAAAAGCTGAATTTTTATCAGCTGTTACTCCAGTCTTAAGTGTCACATGATCATTCAGAAATCATTCTAATATGCAGATTTATTATTAGAATGATCAATGTTGGATAATATCAACAGTTGTGCTGCCAAATATTTTTTGGAACCTGTGATTTTTTTTTTTCAGGATTCTTTCATGAATAACAAGTTTAAAAAGTACAGTGTTTATTCAAAATATAAATATTTTATAACAATGTAAATTATTTATTATTAACTTTTAATAAACTTTTAATTATTAACTTAATACATCCTTGGTGAATAAAAGTATTAATTTCTTAAAGAAAAAGAAACAATAAAAATGTACTGACCCCAAACTTTTGAACGGTAGTGTATATATATATGGCAGGTTAATTGAGTTCTTTCCAAAGATGGAAAAGACAACAAACTTTACCATCTATACAACACTCAAACGCGGACACTAGATGACTTCAGCAGTCTTTTGATGGAGCTCTGTTTGTAGCCGACAGGGATGTGAAATAAAAAAGCATGATGTAATAGATTTGGGAGAAGCGACCTAGTAAGTTTAAAAAGTGAGAGACTCAATCGACTCCTCAGCTGACTCCTTTGAAGATTTATTAGAGCAGGCCGATGGCACGGCAATGAATTCAGGACTCTGCACTGATACCATCAGGCTTCTGAGACATTCCTCCAGTTCCTCAGAGAGAAACCCAGAGGCTTCTCTTCACATCCATAGGGCTCATGAAACATTGCAGCTATTAATACTTATTTCTGAAGTAGAGCTGGCTTAAGGACAAATGGCACCTAATTTCAAAGTCAAAGTGATTTTTGGATCAAAAATACAGTAAAATATGTAATATTATGAAATAGTATGACAATTTAAAATAGTTGTTTTCTACGTTACCATTTTGTAAAGTAATTAAAATACTGAAAAAAAAATTATTCTGCAATATTATTGCATTTTAAAATAATGTTTTTCTATTTTAATATACTTCAAAGTAGAATTTATTTCTGTGATGCAAAGCTGAATTTTCAGCAGCCATCACTCCAGTGTCACATGTTCCTTCAGAAATCATTCTAATATGCTGATTTACTGCTTAAGAAACATTTCTTGTCATCAATTTTGAAAACAGTTGTACCGCTTAATATGTTTGTGGAAACTGTGAAACATTTTTTTTTATCTTCCTGAAAGTTTCAGGGCTCTTACCTCAGCGTGCTGTCCATCCGAGGTGAACAGGTGAGTGACTGTCATCTCATTTTTAGTAAGAGTGCCTGTCTTATCGGAGCAGATCACATTACAGCAGCCTGGGGAGGAGAGGGAGGTAAATACACACAACTAAGAGATTCATATCTGTCGAGAGAAAATGCAGATGAGATCCCATTCCAAGACACCTACATAATATCATTTTCATAGAGAAACACACAAACAAATTTTGTGGTGTGACATCACCCCTTAACCATGGCAAAATGTAAATATATGGCCTCAAATGGCAACAGCTTTACATGTGGCTCATCTAATAAGACCAGTCCAGGATGGTGATTGATAAAAGAGCTTTTTTACACTCCTTGCCCCCGAGCATTCTTGTATTAACGTGCAAATAGTTCAACACGAAGCTACATTCAAATCTTGTTTTGTAGATAAACTCCTCTGTGAATTGTGCAAAACAGTTCTAGTGGTGCATGTTTATTCCTTTACTTGGCCATTAAGTCCATTATGTGTTTGAAGAGGCTTCTAACCAAAGCAATAAACATTTCTTTAAAATGTTCAAATGCTACTGACACCCACAAGAACATTTGGGCTTGATTTAATGTGTCTGCTCTGCATTAAATTAGTACATGTAGAGTGTCACTGTGGCTGGTCATTTGACCCTGTGGGCTGACTGATTCTCATATGACTCATTACGTAATGGCAGAGGGGAGAAACCACCAAAGTGACTTTTTGTTCTCCTGTGAGCTGTCCAACAGGAAGGAACTGCAAAAGGTCTTTGTCTGAACATTAGATGAGAGGTGCTCTGACAAAAGATTACAGATCATTTATGGCGTGTCCTTGTATTTAATTGATCAGTGTGTTTTGTGAACATTCACTCCATCTGTTCTGATTTGGTCACAGATAGCATGAAAATAAATGTTATATTTATGAATGTAAATCTGTATGAACAGAAATGTAAGTGTTTTTCATCAGTATTTTTATCTTGTTTTACAATGCAAATGTCTAAAAATTCTTAAAAGAGAAGTTCACTTCCAGAACAACAATTTAGAGGTAATTTACTCACCCCCTTGTCATCCAAGATGTTTATGTCTTTCTTTCTTCAGTCGTATAAGAAATAATGTTTTTTGAGGAAAACACTTCAGGATTTCTCTCCATATAGTGGACTTCAATAGTGCCTGTGAGTTTGAACTTCCAAAATGCAATTTAAATGCAGCTTCAAAGGACTCTAAATGATCCCAACCGAGGAAGAAGGGTCTTATCTAGCGAAACGATTGGTTATTTTCTAAAGAAAAATTGACAATTTATATTCTTTTTAACCTCAAATTCACTATAGGAATATTCCTAAATTTTTTTCCTCAAAGAAAATAATAATTTCTTTACGACTGAAGAAAGAAAAACAAACATCTTGGATGACAAGGGGCTGAGTAAACTATCTGTAAATTTTTGTTCTAGAAGTGAACTCCTTTAAATCAAGATACATTTACTTGAGAAGCAAAATTACATAAAATACAAATTCTTAACGATCAAAATTAAGTGACTTTATGATTAAAACATTAACAAATATCTGCCAGTGGGGTTTAAGCTGAAGGGAACAGAAAGTTTTCATTCCCCAATGACAGACATTTGCTCTTGTTTTATGCAAAAACTCACTTCACTTTGTTTAATTTCTCAGACAACAAGACTTTATGTGTTCAGCTTGCATCTCAAGTAAATATATGTTAATTTAAGCAAGTTTAGATATTTGTATTGGAAAACAAATCAAAAATTCTGAGAAAAATATTCATGTTCTTGTAATGCATGCAACATTTAATGTCAAGACTTAATGAATTTAAGACTTTCTGCTCTGATTTTAAACCTTCTTAAGGTCTTAATTTGTGGATGGGTGAATTTAAGACTTTTTAAGACCTCTTTAAGACACTGTAATTAGGATAGCAAAATAAATACGCTTATCAGCATTTAAGGGAAAAGTCATTTGGTATTTCGCTAAAACTTCATTGCCACTTTTCATTGTAGTCAAATTAGCCAGATAACACAGGCAGGCTGCTGTCAGGCCCTTGGATGAGGAATAAATGTGTTTTTTGCTCACTACAATGCTCTCTGAAACCATTAAAACTCAATAGACTGCTGCAAAACTCTGCAATACAATGTCAAACAAGTACATTTCAGTGTTTGACATTAAAGACACTTTTGTTTACTTTTTGCAAGATAAACAATTCTGGTACTACACTGGGTAACCACATGGTGTCTAATGCAAAATGTGTGTCATGAAACAAATGTACACCATACCCAGCGTCTCCACTATGGGCAGTTTCTTAACGATCGCTCGTTTCTTCACCATCCTCATCACTCCAAGTGCCAAAGTCACAGTCACCACAATGGGGAGGCCTTCTGGGATAGCTGCCACAGCCAGGCTAAAAAGAAGAGCAATGACGCAACACTTAAAAGGCCGAAATCTGCACTACACGTCAAGTCACATGCCTCTTGGGAACATCTGTCTCTGTGCTGGACTCGCTGATTAAAGACATACCTGACGCCTATGGTGAACATGTCTAGAATGTACTTCCCCTGAAGCCATCCCACCATCATGATCACCCCTGAAAATGGAAATGCATTAGTGCCGTCACAAGAGAGCGAAGACAGGATATGACAGAATAGAAATTAGGGTTTGCATTTTTAATGAGACGGTATGCATCGCTAACTCATGAAAGTGCAATGAATGTTAATTGGACAATCTTAACAAGATGTCTACCGATTATCCCAAAGGAGTAAAGGGAGAGCTGTTTTCCCAGCAAATCCATGCTCTTCTGTAATGGGGTTTTAGGAGCCTGTTTAAACAATAAATAGAAAAAAAAAATAAATGTGAAGCAAAGATGTTTTTTATTTATAATGTCAATCTATCTGGTTTAGGCTTGATTACCTCCTCTGCTTGCATCATCTTAAAAACTTCACCAAATTCTGAGTTTTCTCCAGTGCCTATGACAATGCCCTAGAATTTAAAAGAAAAATGATTACAAATATGTGCAGATCATTCGTCTCATCCAAAGGAGAAAAAAATGTCTGAATCAGAATCTTGAATCACTTTTTTCACATGTTCTAAGTATGTGGGAAAATCTAAATTAAATAAATCAATCAATAAATAGCAATTTAATATAACATTAAAATAATGGATCAATATTTGATTATTTTCCACTAAATAAAAAATATAACAATAAATTAATCAATTAAATATCTCAGTACTTCGACATCAACAATGAAGGATCAGGAAAACAAACTGTGAGACTTGACGTTAAAAGTTTGTAATGTTTTTTAAAGACGTTTCTTATGCTCATCAAGGCTGTATCTGTTTGATCAAAAAAAAACTGTAATTTTGTAAAATACTATTTCAATTTAAAATAACAGCTTTCTATTTTAATATACTTACAAATATAATTTATTCATGTGAAGCAAAGCTGAATTTTTATTTCAGTTCTCAGTGTCACATGATCCTTCAGAAATCATTCTAATATGCTTTATAATCAATATAATAATTTATAATCAATATTGGAAACAGTTGTGCTGCTTAATTTTTTTGGGACCTGTGATACATTTTTCAGGATTCTTTGATAAATAAGTTGTTAAAGGTCAGTACATTTTTTCTTTCTTTTTTTGTTTTAAATAAATTAATAATTTTATTCAGCAAGGACGTGTTAAATAAATAAAAAAAAATGATAGCAAAGACTTCAACAAAAGATTTCTCTTTTGAATAAATGCTGTTCTTTTTAACGTTTTACTCAAAGAAAATGTATCACAGGTTACAAAATAATATTAAGCAACACAACTGTTTCAACACTGATAATAAATCAGCATATTAGAAAGATTTCTGAAGGATAACGTGACACTGAAGACTGGAGTAACTGCTGATGAAAATTTCAAAGAAATTGCAATAATATTTCACAATACTGCTGTTTTTCTGTATTTTTGATCAAATAAATACAGCCTTGATGAGCACTGAAAAACATCAAAAATCTTACTGAACCCAAACTTTTAATCAGCAGTGTATTTTACACAAATCCAAATTACACACAAACATGTTTAAAGGGGCCTTTTGTAAATTTTGGTGTTATTTTTGGTGGCACCTTGCGGTCTGACTCATCAAATCGCAGTTACAAATATGTAATAGTACCTTGGCTTTCCCACAGGGCACCAGTGAAATTTTATCTTATTTAAACATTTATCTAAAACACTTTCAAATTTCAGTTATACTAAAGAAAAACAAAACAAAACAAAACAAAAAAAACAAGAAAGCTGTGGGGAATACTGTAAGAATGAAAACTGTAAGAATGAAGGCAGTTTGAGGAATTCTGTGGGGGGTAGATTGAGGTGCAGATCTAGCAAAGTATCAGATGTAACTGTACCTTGGCTTTCCCACAGCGCACCAGCGTACCCATGAAGGCAATATTACTGCGGGACGTGATATCGCCATTGGTGGCAGCCGGTTGAGGGGCATAAGTCTTGGTGCAGGGGGTGGTCTCTCCTGTCAAACTGGACTCGTCAACTGACAGATCCATTGCCTGCAGGGCAGAGAAAGGTTAGCTTCACTAACAGGCCATCAGAACAGTGCTGTTTCACACACAAGCATTTCTACACATACTGTTCTAGGATGTTTGTGACTGTAGCAGTGTAACACTAACAGTTTACATGTGCAGCATTTTTCCCTGGATAAGCCTTCTAATATCATCCAAAAATACCTTTGTTTGGACATTCAGTTATAGTGAAAATTCTGAATTAAGCGTTTCTAGAAACTGGAGAATTGGTTACGGCATTAATAAGGTTAATGGTTTTTCATGTCGCTCACATTATGAGAATATGCATATATATACGTTGTGCATATAAATGCAGTCAGTATGAGCATGGAAGAGAAGTAGAAAGAAAAAGGAGAGATGTTACTATGTGTCCATATCCATTCACACCTCAAACAGGCGCAGGTCAGCTGGGACTCTCTCTCCGACTGACAGACAGACAGTGTCTCCAGGCACTAGCTCTCGTGCCAGAAGGTGTTCCAGACGTCCTTCTCGAACACTGGAGTACAGGGAGAGACAAGATGAGTTGGAAAGAGAAATGAAGGCAGCGGCAGAGAGATTGCTTGTTGAACGGTTTGAAATTAGGCCAGTGAAGTCAAGTGAACAGACCTTGGGATTCGTGCCCCACGGGCTAGACAGAGGTCAAATAGTTTTGTTAATGTACCTTTAACAGTCTTGGCAATAAAAAAAAGAAAAAAGCTTGTTGCGAGAAACTTGTGCCCGATTAGGAAGAGTGGCAGAAAAAAGCAGGATAACACATGGTTGCGCGCTGAGGGTGTTCTACAGGTGTCTGGGAACAGGGCTCAAGGCTGTGGCACGGCCTGGTTTTGAAGTGCAAATATGAGACTTTGTGTGTTTGAAGTGGAAATTACGCCTCTCATTCTCACTCTCTCCATATGTCGTCTGAAAGGCAGGCTTTTATGCGTTTGGTGGGTGTAAAACTCTGGAAAATACACCTAAGACATCAAGACCTCACACCCACAGTCCTGACTCCTTTTATCATTAATGTAGTTAAGAGAAAGAAAGAAAGAACGAAAACAAAAGAAGGAAAAGCTCCCTCATCTATTTAAAGGAGAAGTTCACTTCCTTGTCATCCGAGATGTTTATTTCTTTCTTTCTTCAGTCACATAAAGAAATTTTTTTTTTTTGAGGAAAAAATTTCAGGAATGTTCTTCATATAGTGGACTTCTGTTTCCCCATGAGTTTGAGCTTTCAAAATGTAGTTTAAATGCTGCTTCAAAGGGCTCTAAATGATCTCAGCCAAGGAAGAAGGGTTTTATCTAGCGAAACAATTGGTTATTTTCTAAAAAAATATTGACAATTTGTATACTTTTAACCTCTTGTCTAGCTCTGCATGAACTTCCATCTCCCAACTCCTATCTCATTTTCTCCTTCAACATCAAAATTGCTGTTTTACCTCGTTTACATCACTGTTTTACCTTTTTTTGTAAAGGGTGTTTGACCCTCCTTGTGCGTTCACTGTAAACACTGGGTCGGTACTTCTGCAGCGATGTAGGACGATTTTGAAACCCTACCTGTATTAAAGTCCATTATATGGAGAAAAATCCTAAAATGTTTACCTCAAAAAATATAATTTCTTTACGACTAAAGAAAAAAAGACATGAACATCTTGGATGACAATGGGTTAAATTTTGGTTCTGGAAGTGAACTTCTCCTTTAAGGCAAGATCCAGGTTAATATATAACAATGAAAAAACAAAAACCTATACAAGATATAAGAACCTATATAAAATTATTTTTTTATTAAATAGAGTATCTTAGTAGAATAAAACAGCTTTCTCTTAAGATAATAAATAGCACAGTCTAAAATATGTGTTTAACAGACAGCGAGCCTGGTATGAGGCACATATGGTGGGATCTTCAATTGATAGTAAAACGTATGTGTGCATTAACCAGCATAAAAAGTAAAGGAATTTGCATAAATTATTTCAATGGAGCATGCACTACTGTTCAAAAATTTGGGATCAGTGAGATTTAAAATAAAAAAATTAATACTTTTATTAAGCAAGGAAGCATTCAATTAAAAGTGACAGTAATAATTAATAAAGGATTTATATTTTATGATTATAAGACTTCTATTTTTAAAAAATGCTGTTCTTTTAAAATTTGTATTCACGAAAGTTTAATGAAATAAGGGCATCACGGTTTTCACAAAACCCTTTTGGAGCAATGGCTGCTGAAAATTACAAACATCTGTACATACATTTCATATTAAAAATATATATATTACAATACAAAATGGTTGTTTAAATTGAAATATTTTGCTGTGTTTTTAAGCAAATAAATACAACTTTAATGAGCATAGATTTACTTTCAAAACATTTTTTTTTAAATCTTACTAAGCACAAAATTTTAACAGTAGTGTATATATTTTCCCAAAAACAGGATTTATTTGTTAAGCCAGATACAATTCTAATAGCCATTTGTTTCTGATAAAGAAATCTATTAAAGCTTTCAGACCTGTGGAAGGACAAGCACTTTTTTGAGTTTTGTAAATAATGCTCACCAATGGCATTCTGGAGGCACAAGTTTCCCCAGCTCCTCCAGGGATTTTTCTGAGCGGTATTCCTGTAATGAAGCAGAGCAGAGCTGACATTAAATGTCCACCGTACTTACGCTCTCACTACACCTCATTAATCTATGAGACTTCAAGTTTTTCCAAAAATCCTCAAGTCCTCTAAAAGCATTTGGACATTTGCATCCGTTGTAAGGTCTACAAGCTTGGTCTACAGAGTGATGTCACATCAAATAATGTTACTTTAGGTAATGTATGTTGGATTTACCTGTACAAAGGCAACTGTAACAACAATAATAATGGCCTGCAAAAAAGAACAAAACACGTGTTATTGGACTGATCCAGTACTTCAAGGAAATCAAAAATCTGCCAAGGAAAGTGAGCGGGGACTTACCACGGTGATACTGACGGCATCGTCAAACTGACGCATCAACACACTGATGACAGCTGATGCCAACAGCAACAGGATGAGTGGGTCTTTAAACTGGGGACCAAAAGAGAAAGAAGAAAATTCAGAGACTGCATTTGGGTGCAATGCTGCTCAGAATTCATTGTGTCCCACATCTCAGAGCGAAAGTTTGTGTTTATCTGCCTCAGGGCTTGAGGTAGAAAAATCAATGTTAGCTATACATGACGACAACAATTATCGATCTCTGTGTCATATAGTCTGCTTTTTCAGATACCGCAGACACATACATTGGCATATAATTTTTGCATAATTTTTGCTATACAGACAAATATAGTTCAGTTAACTAGCAAAAATGTCAAATCATTTAGTTTGAACATTTCTTTGAATTGGTTCAAACAAAGATTTAATAATTAATTCGTAGGAATGTAATGGTATTATCAATGTCATGATATCGCAACGGCATTTAACGTCTCAATATCATCGTGGTCTCATGATGATATGAAAAGATAGGACTTCCGGGACAAAGTGTAGTTTTTAAAATATATTTAAACTTCTTATTTTAAAATAAAAGGTTTTTGAAGTTGTGTTTTAAGACATTATGCTTTAGCACGGTATCTGTCAAACAAACTAAAACCGAAAACACATTATGGTTTAATCCCTTCATCAAGTCTATTTACGCAGAACGGCTCAATTCACAGTAAATGCAGTGAACTTGTTTATTGCATGTGCTGTGAATTTAGCACGCATTTGGAAATGCAACGGCTACCAGCTATGCTTTATTTTAACTGCAAAATAAAAGCAAAAATAATATACTTATGAAATATTCCTTTTCATTAATTTTACAGTGCAACTGTTTTACAGTATATGGCTATTACTGTCATAGGAATAACAATAATATAAAATGTTATTACATTTGGAGTCCCCTTTAAAGTTTAGGTGCAAGTCAGTAGGGCTGCCCTCGACTAAAGACTTTTCTGGTCGACTAGTAGTTGTTCATTTTAAGCATTAGTCGACTAATCACACGTTTATCAACAAACCATTTAAATCAAAATAATGAGCCTTTAATTGCCTACATAGCCTAGTAAGCGCTCAAGCGCACGCATAAAACTTGCCACAGCACACCGGCAGAAGTAATGATTATGAATATATCATGGAAAAAGTGTAAGGAGGTTACATTAATATTTTACTAATTTATTGATAAACCAGTGCTTTCTCTGTTTTCGGCTTAAGAGATGAAGTCTGCGACACAGACTCGTCATCTCCGCAGTAGTGGATGTATGCATGTTTCATACAAATTACATAATCACAGAGTATTTGTTTTTCATTTGGTTTATTTGAAAGTAGACATTTCACTATCTATAGATATATTTTCATGTCTGTAAAGTAAGATTACACTGAGTTTCGCAGTCAAGTTCACAGAGACGGCAGAAAGCGCATCCTGTTTGCTTTCATTATTTTACAAAAGTGCAATGTTTTGTTGTTATTGTGACTGCACACAAATAAACGTAGAGTCTTTACAAATTTGAAAGATGGATTACTCTTATCTGTATGACCAAAAAATGACAGAGTATTTTAAGGGCAAGTGACAGCACCGGTGCCTCCATCTGTCATGCAGAGAGGGTGCTAATATTCAGCACACTCCGCACAGACACTTCAATAGCGCACATTTTTCTAGGTTACATTAGACAGAATAATTTAACTTTAAAATGTACAACATTCTTTTTATATTTTTAATCAAGTCTTCATTTGTATTTTTTTATTGCAAAAAATATTGTATCATGGGCTTCATATCAAGATATTATTGTATCATTAGATCCCTATTAGTTTGTGTTGTCACAAAAAAATAATATTTGGCCCTCTAACACTAACAAACACTGTATTCTGTTTCTATTCTAATTGTTTTCTTTTTATTCATTAAAAAAAACTGGACTCTCTTACACTAGCTCTCTCTATTCTATTTATTCTATCTAATTTTTATTTATTTAAAAAAAACCTTGCTACATGTACTGTGTCAGACTATTCAGAACTTGAACAATATATTATAATAATACATCAATTGTAATATTATATTCATTTCCAATCTACAAACACCAGATTCATAGTCGACTGAGGTAGACTCACAAATGTTCAGTTCAACAATAAATGCAATGCTTGGGGCGGAGTGACACTGTTTAGACAGGAAATTTAGCATGTTATTTGTTTATTTTTAGAGTCCCCAAGGTCACCTGATAACCAACAGCACCAGAAATGGCTAATGACATGCTGGTTAAGCGCTAGAAAGAAAAGATTAAAAAGAAGGTAGTGCGGGTTACTTTCTTTGATTGGCCACATACAGAGAATGCAGAGCTTTAATCTACAGCAGGATCTGACACCCGCGGATTGCCCCGTTTGCATAACCGGCAATTAGCAGCACCACACAAGATGAGCTCATCATTTCTTTTGAGCGAGCAATACGGCAGCCTTTTGAAAAGCAAACCATGGCTGCACAGTTACAGGCAGGTTACACATAGCACGGGAAGGCAAAACAAACAGGGTTTGACTTTGCTGTCTCCTAAAAGTGTGAGACATTCTCTCACATCTACTGTGACACATCCGGATTTACGCTTAGAGCTGGTGGCCCTGTGATAAAAATACCATTGAGAATTTGAATAAATCTGGGGGAAAAAGCAAAAGTAGTAAGGGAGATTATTTTAAAGTGGCACTGGTGGTCGCGCCTGACAAAAAAAAAAAGTCTGATATGTTTTGGTCTGTGAAGCATGGGGCGTTAAATGGGGAGGGTGCCTGAAAGAAAGCCAGAAAGAGGGGGAAACAAAACAGAAAAGAGAGAGACAGAGGGAGGTCGGTACATCCCAAAGCTAAAAGCCAATATGAAGAGACAGATTAAAGGCACGACAGGTTGTTGCTTTTAAACAGACCGACTCTACCTCAGACACCCTTGTTCACAGACTTAGATGCTTTTTACTCGCCCAGAAAACAAGTCTTTGCTACTCTGAACAGGAGAGGTAAGACAAAGGTAAAACTGGGAACTGAGCTGTGGCTGCATTAGAAAATTAGTGTAATCACAGGTGTTAAATAAGATGTGAAGAAGCCTTTGTGATTCGTAGAGAAAAAAAGAGTCCCAGTTATAAGAAGAAAAGGCCAATCCCTCCTCACACAGAGTAATTATCAGGATTAAGCACCCAGTCACACTGAAAGTTGACATGACATGTTTGTGCTACAAATTTACCCTTGTTATGACTTAAAGCTAGAATTTTTTTAAACATGCTTGGCAGTTTTAGAGAAATTAGGATGCATCACAAACCCACGGAGGATGAATGCGACAAAGTGTGCCACCTCTGAAGAGGGCCCAGGTGAATGATGGGGGACAAAAAAAAAAAAAAAAAAAAAATACAATTCCTTCTAGATATAATGCTATATTTAGCCAATCAGCACAAACCTCCAGACCAAGGTGGAATGAAATTTTTCACAGAGGACAGCGACCTGTCATCTCCATATTGGAAGAGAGAACTGGATGAACTGGGTCGTTATACAGCTTCAAGGCATATTCACAAAAGTGTTATTTTTTGCCACAATACTTTAAATAGAAACAATGCAACCTTATGCTTACAGACCATGCACGAAAATTCAGTGTTCATTCTCTTAACAGAGTGTAGGTCAATAACGTTTGTAGAAAACTCACAAGACCAAAAGGGCTGGCTAGATTTTTTTTTTTAATAACCACAATAACCACAAGCTTCCAGCTGTTTTTATATGTACAAAATAGCTTGTTTTGCTGCTTTATATTGCAAATTTTTGTGTCTCTTACCATATTATTTTAATGTATTATCTTAATTATGAACACAAGTGTTTGTAGTGCAAACAGTTTTACCATTTACTGCACTTCGCTATTGTTCTCGTTATTTCCCTACAGCGGCTTATGAAGCGGAAGTCTCACACATTACCAAAAGACAGCTTACTTCTGCATTGAAAAATAAGGTGGATAACCCTACAACAAAAGTCGTCATAATTTTTAGCCTGAACTGAATGAGATGCGATGGCAAAAAAAAGCCAAAGAAATATTTTTAGTACTACAGTTCCCTCAGAGGTTGCATGCAAAAACATACAGCATAACCGGTGAAGTCTAATTCACAAGCAAATAATTCTTATGAACCAGTTAATTTGAGTGAATCAAAACCATTCAGAATAAACTGTGTAATTCAGTTCACAAACAAATGACTTTGAGCTATTCATTCAAAATATTTTTTTTATAATTTATTGATTCTCATTTATTTATCAATTATTTGATTTTTATCAATTTTTAAAAAAAAAAATATGTTTAATAATACATTTTAATAATCCAAAAATATAAAAAAATTAAAATTTTAAGTCATTTGTTTGTGAATTGGATTACACAGGAACATTCAAGACAATGATTTTGATTCACTAATTAACTGGTTTATAAGAATCATTTGCTTGTGAATCAGACTTCACTGGTCATGCTGTATGTTTTTGTATGCAACCTCTGAGGGAACCTCAGTACAAAGAAATATTTTAATATAAATTAAAAAAAATTAATCAAATCAGAGAAATTATTCTTTTAAATAACTGTACTGACTTGACTGTTACTTGAATAATTACTAAGCAACACTTTCTACTTTAAGGACTGTGTTCATTGTTGGTTTTTTACTGTGGTACCAAAAATGTTCACTTGAATCAGTACTGGCTAAAATTTTTGTATCGCATTAGCAAGTTAAGGATCAGGGTTTTTTGCTTTTGTTACATTTTTTGCCAACCAACCTGAGAGATATATTTTTTCCAGAGCGGTTCATCTTCACTAATGTCAAACTCGTTCCATCCGTGGTAGGCCCGACGTCGTGTAACCTCCTCCTGGGTGAGACCGAACTGCAGGTCAGCCTAACAAAGAAAGAGACGAAGAGAATTAAGTGAGAAAAAAAAATAGCTTTCTCGAAATAACACTCATCAGATGCGTAACCATGACAACTGACATTAACCACTAACAAATAAGAATGCTGGAGCCATGGAAACAACTAATAAAGCCAGTGTCCTGGAACTTGAGCTTTGGTACGTCTACTGTTAGATAACCGTCACCAACAATGCCCTTCTGCTCCCTTTGTGAAGAAAGACCTTGAGACAAGAGCACTGTATCGTGAACTGGAGAGAGCAAAATCTTGATCACTGTACCTACAAACCTGCTGTCTTAGCAATATTAGAAATGGTGCTGAGTACAAACAAATCTGACCGCTTTGTATCACTTTACAGTAAACTGGGAAGCCACAAGGTCTCCATTGCTTGCCATGTTCAGTTCACATTGAAAAAAACATTGCAGTTTCTGTGGGCACACAAATGAAAGACGCATTGTTTTATTTTCTATTCAAAAAAGTACTACCCATGGCGTATTATTCATGGTTAAAGTGCTTCCCGGAGACTGTGGCTGAATGTTGATGACAGTGGATGAATAAAGGTCTTCTGGGAGCAGATGGTCATGTCAGTGTGGTGATGGACATGGCACTAGAAGCTCTATCATCCACGCTGAGACTGCAAGAGCATCCCAGCACTCTCTAATGTTCCTGGTGTGATTCATTAAGGGACACTGTGTGATATCTGCAGGGATGGGCTTTGAATTCCTCAGTGTCAAAGCATGCGGTCTGTGCATTTAGTGAATGTTTGACTGCATGAGGAAGTTCAACTTGACTTGCTCTGTTGTTGTTTCCATAGGCTGTGGCTAGACACACAATGTGCTTTAAGCAAGCAGAACGTAATCCAGGATCACCATACTGTTTTGCTTCTGAAACAATTCATATTGAGCAAAGTCCTATGCCTTGCCCTGGCACTGGAAACAGATGTCAATAATGCTTAATGGGACTGTGGACCCAGGAAAAACAAACAATGTTGACACATCTAAATTCATCACTCAGTATTGTTCCAGGAAGTCCTTCCTAGAAATTCCTAGAAGCTGCATTGTGGAACACCTGATTCTGATTAGTCAATTGTGGCATTCAAATATTTATTTATTAGTATCAGCACATTAGTATAATGGCTTTAAATCATTCTGAAAAATACATGCAAATATGGCATGCAAACATGCCATTAGTCACATTTAGAACCAGAACCCATTTTGAATAAGTAATTAATGAGTTCACATGAATATTTAATTCTGTTATATTACATAAAACAGTAAAATTAAAAAGATGCAATTATCTTTAACTTATTTATTTCATCCCAACAAATGTCTGTTAGTAAAAAAAAAAAAAATTTTTGTAGTTTTTTCCCCATTTATCAAGAATGAAGCACATACTTCCAAGTTTTTTTTTTAAAGTTGTTTATGAAAAGTCATGCTTTTAAAGTTATATACGAATCGTCACGGCCAAAATTTTAAACGAGTCAGTTATTAAGTTTATACAATGGTTACCACATGTACATCTTTATATCTAAATCATTCTTGAGCATGGAACTACTCTCTTATGTAACCAATTAAGTTACACAGAAACAGTCAAAGCCACCAACAATAGTTCAAAAGAATGTAGCATGGAAGAGATAAGCAACTGTAGCATGATCAACAAAGCTTTTTTTATTTTTTGCACTGTATGCAAATAATGAAAATGAATCAACAACCTTAAATATATAAAGAAGTCAAAATAAACAACTCAACAATGCGCAGTTAAATTAAATTTGCTTTGATACTTACATAATTAAACAATATTATATTAAAAGCATCATTGCAGAGAGTTTTTGTTAATATCCTGGGCAGCTATTAGGGTTGCCAATAAATTAAATATTTAACTGCAATTATTTTTTTGTTTGTTATTTTTATGTGTGACATGAAAATACCTGCAGTGCACAGGCAACCTCGTTCACAGGTAGTTCACTGGCTTTTTTCGAGGTCAGTACTGGAACCATGGTCTCATTTTCACAGTGGGGTTGACACTCGGCAAGCTGAAAGAAAAAGAAAAGATAAAAAAACCTTATTTTAAACAGATTAAAACAAAACATCAACAGAGGAGGATGTTACACTCTTAAAAATAAAGGTTCCAAAAAGGTGTTTTTGCAGTGACGCCATAGAAGAACTATTCTTGGTTCCCCAAAGAACCTTTCAGTAAACAGTTATAAAAAAGAACCATTTTGCAAAACATTTTAAAAATACAAAAGAACCTTTTTGACTATAAAGAACCTTTTCTGCATTTGAAAGGTTCGATGGATGTTCAAGGTTCTTCATAGAACCATTGATGCTTTATTTTTTAAAAATGTAGCATCCTGGCTAACACTGAAAAGGTTACAACTTTGGAGGTAATCCAAAACAAAGATTACTAATCTCTCCTCCAAAAAAAAATAAATAAATAAATAAACATGTCTGCAATGTACAAAAGGATTACAAGCCCAGAAGAATAATCAATGCTCAACCATTCAGGTACATGAAGACAAAAAACAAAGGCAAAGGACATGTACCATTTTGACCAGACTAACCAGTCACAGAAGAGAAGTAGCTCTGATAAATCATCTGACACTTTCTCAATTTGCACAGACTTTCAGCTACAAATGATGCATTAGAGCAATCCACAGCTGTGCCTCAGCCTGACCGGAGGAAGATCATCCGACAGTAATAATGGAGACCAGCAGATGGATTGAAAAGCATTAGGGAACAGAATGACATTAAACTCTAGATGGTCATGAACATCAGGTTAAGCCTCACAAAGAGCACTCGATGAACATCCATGCAGTAACCCATTTGCTTTGCTGGATATTGATCTGGTCAGCAAGCAATAAATCCTTCAATGAATCCTTTTCCAAAACCACCTGTCAATCAAACTCACAAACAAACAGAGATTAAAAAAATAATAACATAGGGTAAACATGCTACATTTTCACAATTTCTTAAGAAAATGTGGGTGATGCTTATCTATGCAGAACATCCTGTTGCATGTTGCTGTGGTGTTCTGGGTGACTCAAGATAGACAAGTTCAATACACGCATCTTACTAACTCTAAACATTTGAAAGATTGTATGCATCTATGGGATTCAAAAAAAAAAGTAGTGGCCAGGAACTACTTTCACTGCCAGTTTGTTTTCTAATTTTAGGACGTTTCAGCCAATGATTTACATTTACTGTATCTTGTGACTGGTAAATGAACAGAAGTTAATGAAATGTAGATATATTCTTGGGTCATTCGGAATTACCCAAGGTTAAATATTCAGAGACTTCATACTAGAATACTATGCTTTAAACAAACTACAATGGGAAGAACAAAACATTCCAGATGCTTGTTTAAATTTCAGGGCGCAACATGCAAATGCAAACAAAATCCTGTTGTGACTGGATTTCAGGACAAGACTGCAACACATAACAGACAGACAATATGCTCAGAGCATATTCTAAACATAGTCTCTGAGAATGAACTTTAAAGAGAGCTACCCTAAGGATGCATGTTATTGGCGGGTATCATTCAGAGTGACGCCCTCCTTAAAAGATGGCAGAGACAAAAGCTACAGAGAAATAGAAAATTGGGGCTACCTTTTGTAGTCTGTATCATGTTGAGCATCAGATCCAGCTTGAATCTTACAGCGCCCCATACATCAGCTTAACATCTTGAAGTGTTACACCGTATTCTTCCCGCACTATCACTCGGCATCTCAAGAGTAAAGATAAAAGAAAGTATCTTACCGAAGATCTAGCGCGTCTGAGCCTGAGCGGATTCCCATAATTAAGAGTGGCAACAGCTTAAACCTAGAAGAGCCAATCCCATGTTCTCACCTCTCTCTGAACAGACTCTTTATACTAATGAATGAGTGCTATCCCAGCTATCCGGGTCAATTTGTGAAATTGGTATTGTGCCACAGTTAATTTCTGTACTGTACCAATACTGTATAACACACACATCCCTACTCAAAAAAACAAATTATAATTATAACAGCGTTTAGCTCTAACATGTCACAAAAACTATATTGCTTTTGCTGCGTTTAAGTTTCAAGTTGGTAAGACACTTTTGAAAGTCTCTTATGTTCACCAAGGCTGTATTTATTTGATTAAAAAAAATACAGTAAAGACAGTAATATTGTGAAATATTATTACAATTATTACATACCTGATTTCTATATAGTATATTTATATATCTTAGTATATTTTAAAATGTAAGTCATTCCTGCGATAGCAAAGCTGAATTTTCAGCATAATTTCTCCAGTCTTCAGTGTCACACGATCCTTCAGAAATCATTCTCACATGCTGATTTGTGTCACTTTTGAACAATTTAATGCTAAATCAACATATTTATTGAACAGTAGAGTCCATCTACTCCACAAATAATTTTAGAAATAAGAAAAAAAAAAAGACAAAACAATCAGATTATGTTGAAGCTCTAAAATATTTATGCTTGTATTCATTTAAAAAAAAAAAAAAAAAAAAAAGACACTTAAATGTCATGTTAGGTTTAAGGTTACTGACACCCTTGTATGTTTTTTGACTTATCAGGATGTAGGTCAGTTTGGAAACAAATGCAAATTAGACTTCAGGGGTCTCATTTATAAAGCTCTCCCTAAAATTTCAACCTAAAAGTTTACGTATGCACAAAAGCTAGATTTTGCGAACACACAAAAGTTTTCAGATTTATAAAAACATGCGTATGCCAGAACCTGTACAAAAATCCCTTTATAAATCCCAGTCAGGGGAAGATTGTGCGTACGTGCATCTCCACCCCATCTCCTCCCCCGAATATCACCATATATGGAGCTTGCAATGTCTAGCTTTACCATGCATAACCTCATCTGCATATCATTTCCATGCATATTCCCATCCATGCGACACCAAGTTTAACACAGTCAAAGGTACAAGACATTAAGGAAAAATGAGATGCAAACTATAAATGCCATTGGTGCCATACACATTAATTTTTATTACTAAAAATCCTCCAGTATGCTTGTCATGTTTTAGAATAAATATATCAAAATATCCATAAAAACAAAACTACTTAAAATAGTTCTTAGATAAATATTTTATAATAGAGTTAATCTCATTTTCCACTTGCCAAATAGTATTTCAACTGTTCTAAACAATTTAGATAAAATTAAAACGTATGCAGTTTTGCTGATAAGGTCTATAGGCCTATAGGCCTATATTTATTGCAGTGTAAATACAATTGACTGTTCGCAAACAAATCAGACAGGAGAGTAGAGATCGACTGATATATCGATTTACCAATATTTTTCCCGATGTTTAAGCATTTTACCATAATCGGTTATCGGTTTTGTAATATCGGATTCACCGATAAATGCCACCATCTTGTGGGTGTTTTGAGAATTACCGGCAGGACCGCCATTTCAGTGCGTCTGGGGGGAGACAAGACAACAACAACGGCATGCATAGGTAAAGCACTTGCTTAGCTGTCATTAGCAAACTTTATTTAGCATAACAGCCATTAATGCACATATTAGATGTGTTACATTATTGCCTGATATGTAGCTAGTTTCTGCAGCTTTGGATCTAAGAAATACACAAACTCACAGAGTCATGTAAGATAATCCATCCTAATAAACACGTAAATTTGTCTTAATTAAATAATATACAGTCATGAATGAGCACACTGGAAATGAAAGCGCTGAATTTAATTCTCTCTGTGTTGTCTATATGCTCATCCTTAGTCTCGTGAAGTCGGAGTCGGCTAAAATAATCCGTCAAATCCTGTCCCAATAAAGACTTAACTTTGCCTGAATTAAATAATACAGCCATGAATGAAATAAAAGCCCTTAATTTAATTCTCTCTGTTGTGTATATCATTAATCTTGTGAAGTCGCTTTCATTTTGCTGTTCACTCACCGGGTTGATGCTCAGGAAATGTTCCAGCACAGCCACCGCATGTAACTTTTAACAAGATTCACTTAAAACACCCTAAATTATATTAACATTTATTATATAACCACTATTTCGCTAATACACATCTAAAAATATACAACTCTATGGAAATTAATTATTTATTATCTCCACGAGCGACCGCAGTTTGAGTATAGTTCTGTGTAAACAGCGCTTTGTCAGAATCTAGAACGATAAAATATTAGTGATTCTGATATAACATACCAGTTTAGAAATGCAATAAAATACAATGTTTTGTTTGTTATATTCCAATATTTCAGTGAATATTATTCAGTGAATTAACATTATCCAGTGAGCTATTCTTCACTCTTTATATTATATAGCTTATAAACCTACTAAAACTGTAGTTTAAAAGTTGATATGACTCCTGTCCTTTATTTATTTTCTCCATTTAAAAAAACATTAGACATTCTACATTTGTTTTGCTTAGTGTTGCAGCTGATGCATTTTACAAAAAAAAAATTATAAATAAAAAGTTTTTCTTGTTGTAATATGAAGATTAAGGAGAAAAAAATCTAAGTGAAGTATGGACTTACTTCACTCAGTCATTTATTTACTTTAAAACAGTAAATTAATATTGGTTCTGCATATCGGTTTTCGCACATAAACATGCAAATAATCGATATTGGTATCGGTTATTAAAAAAACATTATCGGTCGATCACTACAGGAGAGTAGATTAACTTTAGTGGACTTGAAACATTGTGTGTATTGACGTCTTTCAACAGCTGAAGTAAAATACGTTCTGATGTTAAATTTTTTTCGTGCTAAAGTTCACATGGCATTAATCTAATAAGGCAATATACTGATGTATCATGACACATTGAAGTGCCACATTGAAGTGCCACAAAAACAGTATTTATTGTTCGAATTTCTTTTTTAAAAAAATAACATTTTAAAGTGAGATCTTGTTTCGATATACACAATTTTTGTTTACTTCATTAATTTTCTCACTCCAATTAATACACATAGGTCAGAGTTTGCATGCAGATGCGCAAATTTTCCCATCAAGTTTGTTTTTATAAAACTTTTAGAAAAACCTTTTGCGTAGGAAGTGGCTTACTCTTTCAGGGCAGGTTTTAAATGAGGCCCCAGAGCTACAGCAGGCAAAATATAAAATGAATGCCTTAAACCTAGGTCCTCAAACAAAACAACTGTATGGTTTCAGAAGACTAGAAATTAGGGATGTAACGATTCGTTCAATTCACAATGCAATACGATTCACAACACTGATTTTGAGATGCAATTTTCACAAACCAAATAAAAACACTAAATACATGAGGCATGAGTGTTTTTTGATTTAAGTTAGATTCCAAATTTGAAGCAAAAACAGAATGGTTTGACTTTAACTTGTGAAACTATACTACATAAAACACATCTGCACGAAACAAAAACAGCAGACGGGATGAAAAATGCTAAATCACTCTCTGACAGCAGTGATGCAGCGTTTCCTTGGTTAACGCTGTAAACAGCACTGTGCCTATAACATTATAAGCTTATAAACTGCACTTGTAATTTAAAAACAAAATACAATCTAAACTTTTTTTCTGAAGACAGTCAGTTCCCCTCATAGATGCATTCATATTTAACATCTCAACTAGTTTAAATCATCACATATTTTTATCATTTTTCAACTTGCTCAGGGTGCATCATTACATCCCTACTAGAAATACAGACGCACATGTAGTATCAACTACATTTCTGGTGCATTTTGCACATCAGCTTTCTTTTATGAAAAACCACTCCACTGAAAAACTCATTTTGTGGTCGACAAAGAAGCAAAAATGAAAGTAACACAGGGTTGAAACAACCTTTAACATTTTCAGAGATCCTATAATAGCTCAAAATCTCATTGTCCTCTAATCAGTATCAGGAATATCATTTTTATATGATGTTCTCACCAAGACGTGCTATAAGATTGACAGTTTCTGTCTACAATTACATCATGTTTTCATAACTAAAACTGTAAACTGGTTACTAACAAGTGTGATATCGAAAGCAAGATAATGCATTTATCCTCTCATTCAGAGCAACATGAATCGAAAATAAAGAAATAAATCAAGCTTTAATTGTTTTCATGTCTCCCGGGCCCCCCTATCTGGGTCTCAATTACAAACTCTGCCTGGTTCTCCTGCTGACAGATTTGGGCCAAGCGCAGGTTCAAGGCCATACAGGCACAGAACAAACTGCTCTCTCAGCGCTCTCCATTAGATGATCGAGACCGATCGTCTACAGTCCACTGAGAGGCACAAGGTCATGTTCACTCCAGCAGAGCCTCCACGGAGTTAAAACCACACTCTCCCCTATCAACCTCTCTTCACCTTTTAAACACTTCTAGAGTAGAAGCTTACGTATGTGGTATGAAAAGAATTTGTTAAGAAAAACCAAGTACGCAAAAAGGAGGAGGAAAAATGCAGTTCACTAAAACACTAACAAAAGCGTTCTCAGCCCCTGCCTTGCCCTTAACAAACCCTACTCTCCATCTTCCATCTGACAAGCCATGCATTACACAATCCTCCTAAACAAACCAGAACACAAATACGCACAAATTCGTTGAATGGTCACACCTGGATTTCAGCTTTGTCTATGGAAATTCTTGAACCTTTGTTAGTTAAACGCCTCTACCTTTACCCTGTGCTTTGAGTTGAAGGGCAGTCCGCATTTGTTCCTCACTACCCTTCCATAATTGGAGTCCTTCTGTTTGAGAATAAAGCGTTGTACACATATCTATGAGAATAAGAGAAAGAAGGACAGAGTGCACAGAATTTGTTTCTCTCGCCAAGCACAAAGCTGAACAGATTGTGTTAGGCAATACACTGATTATTTACAATATTTGCAATACTATCAACAAATAAGACATTTTAAACTAATTAACCAACTTTGTAAATGCCTAACCGCTGTGTTATAGACAAGTTGTGTCACAACTCATGAGAGCCCAAATGCAGATTACTTGTTACTTTGTTTATTTTTTAACGCCATGCCATCTTTTGACTATTTTTAATGGCAAAAACCAAACTCGGTGGGTGGGTTCCCAAATATTTTAATACCATCTTTAAAGTTACGCAAATCATTTCTGAGAAGCTTCATTCAAATGATTAGTACTTTTAGTACTTTAAATTAAAATAGCCATACCATAATTTAAGTGAGCTATCCCTTTCACTGTTTGAGAGAAAAAAAAAACGCTAGTATTGACACAGCCAAACAACAGTGGCAACGCCTTAGCAAGCACAACTAATGAGAATAAAACATATCTCCAAAAAGGTGTTTGTTATTTTACATACAGTTGAAGTGAAACGTTACATTCATTTAGCAGAATCTGGCAAATGTTAATTATATTACCAAAATAAGAGGGATCATACAAAATGCATGTTATTTTTTATTGAACTAAAGAAGATATTTCACATAAAAGACGTTTACACAAGATATATAGACAATATAGTCTACAAGAGAAAATAATAGTTGAATTTATAAAATTGACCCCGTTCAAAAGTTTACATACACTTGATTCTTACAGTTTTTCTCGATTGCTAAAACACTATGACCAATCTTTTGAACTAAAATTTTAAAACCATAATGCCATTTTTCAAAAAGCACACCCATTTTTACCCCTTGTCTTACCCCTCAAAACATCAAGTCATTAGGTCATCGAATATGTCTTTACAGTAAATGCTAAATTTTTTATCTAGTTAAAAATAAAACTGTCAAGCATATTCTACACATTTCTATTAGACTTTTTGTAAAAGTAATGCAGAGACTACAGATCAACCAATGATAAAGCAGTTCTCTGAAATAGCTCAAAGGTACATCTCAACATCTCATGAACCTTCAACTGGAAAGCATATATAGACAGAGGACAACACAAGAGTTACAAATTCTGACAGTGGACTTTCTAATTTATATTTTGCCCATTGCCCATATTTCTTTTTCTTTTCTATTTTACAATGACTTTGTAATGTATTTTTTTTTTAATCTTGATATTTTTTTGTCAGACCACTAGTAAAAGTGTAACTGTGAATTCTATTCGGTCTTTTTCAATCAGTATCCCGCATACAGTAATGTGTAATTTCGAAAAGGAACAGTAGGAGGTAAACGAGGAAGAGGAGGAGAAGAAGGAGGAGGAGGACAACGACAACAACATGGGAAATAGGAAGGGCAAGGGCAAGAAAACAAGCAGTCTCATATTTTAGTTGATGCATGCCAGGGTTGGATCAGGCATGCTAGAGGATTTTACCCCTGCTGCCTGTCCAGGGTCAATTTAGTCTGTGATGTTGAGGAGGTTCTTTGGCCTGTCCTAGACCAAAGACAGGATGCTGGGGCAGAATAATTATTTTTGTTGTTGTTTGCTGTTTTGAGCTGTACTCTACAGTACAATAAATTAAGGATTACAACAATTGCAAATGCATACATTTGTTGAGTTCGTCATGTGTTTTTGTTTTTTTTTCCAAGTTTTACCAGTTTTTGTAGTATTGTTTTGAATTGATCTCATCAGTGTGTAAAACTGTGTTGTAGTGTGTGTGTTTTTGAGGGTTTGTGTGTCATGTCTGAGAGCAAAGTTTGTTTTTTTCAGCAAGATTGAGTTGTTTTGAGTGGAGAGGTTCATTTTGACCTGAATATAGTAAGTTCGGGGAATTGAGTTAGAAGTTACGGATTTGTGTTTAGAGTTTCGCAAAAGCGAGGCATAATTTCAAGAAATGTGTTTAAGCAATTGAGAAAAACTGTAATATTGTGTTGTTACCTAAATGATCCATAGCTGTGAGTTTTTTTTGTTGTTGTTATTTGTTTAGTGATAGTTGTTCATGAGTCTCATTGGTCCTGAACAGTTAAACTTCCTGTTGTTCTGCAGAAAAATCCTTCAAGTCCCAGGTTTTTTCAGCAATTTTGTATATTTAAACCCATTCCGACAAAAACCGTATGATTTTGAGATTAATCTTTTCACACTGAGGACAACTTTGGGGCATAGTCAACTATTGTTTTCACCCCCTGGCTCTTAATGCATTGTGTTTCCTTCTGAAGCATCAGTGAGCGTTTGAACTTACTGTAATAGTTGCATGAGTCCCTCAGTTGTCCTCAGTGTGAAAAGATGGATCTCAAAATCATATAGTCATTGCAGGAAAAAGTTCAAATGCACAAAATTGCTAAAATACCAAATAATCTGAGGGATCTGAAGGATTTTTCTGAAGAACAGCAGGCAGTTTAACTGTTCAGGACAAACAAGAGACTCATGAACAACTATCAGCACATGTAAACTTTTAAACAGGGTCATTTTTATAAATTTAACTATTATTTTCTCTTGCAGACTATATGTAAACATCTTTTATGTGAAATATCTCATTCAGGTCAGTACTAAATAAACAATAACAGGCATTTTGTACAATCCCTCTTATTTTGGTAAAATATTAACATTTTGCAGATTCTGCAAGGTGTATGTAAACTTTTGACTTCAACTGTATATCCCAAAAATGTTATATGTGTCTGTTATATGTTAAAACACATATGTTATATGTTATATGTTAAAAAGAGCAATACCTTGAATTAATGTTTACAACGTGAGAGTTTGGGATAAGAACAAATGAAAGATTATTATTTACAATGGAATACGTCCAGGCTGAGAGATCATACAGTTCAACAAATACAAAAAGCAGTATTGTCGACTTTGAAAGTCTGTTCTGAGAAGAGTGTTGTTGAAACAAGAACAGTGCTTCCCACAGAGAAAGAAAATCTTTTTTTCTCCAAAACCAAGGTAAACAAGGGACCAAACATCCAAGCACTGGCTGCTCAGTGGTGGGAAATCAAAAGACTGATTCCACTTGTGAAAATACCAAACTAAAACTTTCAGGATTGCATTACAACATTACACTGAAACACATGCCATCAATCGCTTGCTCCCTAATCTCACTTTCACTCTGATTTTGAATGTACTGTCAGTTTTTCTTAAAATTCTGCATATCTGGGTTAGGAAACAAACATCAGGTAAACACACTGTATCAGGGACCACACACTTTCAGTTACTTCTCAGTTTTTTAATCTGTCACCCAAAACTAATGGAAGCTTCACAGGAAGTTAAATGCACTGCAAAGTTATATATAGACAGAGCAAGGGCTGCTGGGACAGAGAGCGGTTTATAATCTTCCTCCTGGCTGTCCTGACAGTGCCTACAGGCGCAGGCTCTCTGGAACGGTTAGATAGCAGAGAGATGTCAGTCCACAAGTGCAATGAAAAACGGAGAGCAACAGAAGACAGGGCAGCGAGAAGAAGAGGGAAATCCAGTGGAATGAAGTGTTTTTCTTCACTCACAAAACCTTTTACACACACATGGAAAGAGCAAATATACCCTACCCATCATCCAAGGAGTGAACAGTCAGAAACCCTGTAAACTCTCCCTCACCTCCTCAATCACACACAAACATATTGTTCTACTATTGGGAGTTACTTTGGGCTGTAGAGCGAAACCATGACCTCTGCTTTTTAGAAACATCAGTTAAGAAAGCACTTTTCATATTCATTGTCTCTATGGAGACTTGAAAAACCACACCATCCGGCTCTAAGATGATTCACAAAATTACAAGCCTGATTTAAAGCAAAAACAAATTAGATGCATACTATGACACAACCTTTAATATGATTTGTCACAGTTAACCTGCATTATAACTAGTTTGGGAGTAAAACTGTGCAAACTGTGAAAACAGTCAAAAATGACCTGCATTTTAAAGATTTCTTGTAAATCTATTGTTGTCACCACATCTTGGCTTTAGTCTTTTTGTCAACTTATTTTTTATTTATTTATTTTCAATTTGAACAGGTTTCTTTTAGGGAATGACTGATTGCAGGCCTTTTTCATGCATTTGTAAATGGACTGATGTCAGCTTTTAAATAAAAATAGCATTATTTGTGAACAACTTTGCCAGCATTTACCCAAAAACCAAGGTGCATAAGCTCAAATCAATAAGACCTACAATCAGTTCCAAATAAAAAGTTGATAAAAAGATTAATTCCAATATTTGGTAATTATATAGCATAACAAGAATTTAAAAGCTATTTTTGGAGGCGTTCATTTTTGAGCAAAGTCACTCGATTTTAGTCCAATGTAATAAAATTAGCATTTTTTGGCAAAAAGAAAATCCTCCCTGGGTAAAAATGACTGGAACATAATATGAAAGTAAAAAAAAAAAAAAAAAAACTGAATCTAAGAAGCACTGAGAAACAGGTTTTCAGAGTTTGTGCTTATTTACACAAGCCATTTTTTAATTAACTATGATATTATAACATATACTTTAATAAGAAGTACTGATGCAATTTGAGAACGAAAATCTCAATACATCACTGAACATGCACAGACCTGAAAATGAAGTCAAAATCTCATTGAAACCGAGGCTTACACAAGCACAACTCAATCTCAGAGTGTTTAGTTTATCCTATTGTTAAAATTCAAGCTCTCTGTGGAGATAAAGAAGGGGATTTTTTTACTTCCGGGAACCTATTGTTGTGCTCTATTATTGACCATTATTATAACTAGTGGCTTGCTTTGAATTTGTCACATGACACTCCACTGGTTTCACGTTTCACTACAGACTTATTGGAATATTCACCAAGCCAAAAAACAGAAACGTGCTAACTGTGTAATGTGATGTTAGATTGTACACACTATTGTAACAATCATGCTTGCAAATGATGACACTGCCAGCATGCACAGACATAGCGATAAGCTCCTCTGACTTCCCATCATTTTATCTGATCAAGTCTGTTTCAAAGTAGGCATCTCACTAGGTTTTAGGACACAGCCCTACATGCATATGCATTCTCCCTTCCAGAGCACAATGAACTGGACTGTCACCAGAGTTACTCCAGGTTTGTTGTCATTGGCACATCCGTGGTTGTAAAAACCTCTAGTCAAGCACACCACACAGTGGCAGTGAACTTTAAACAACGCATTAGCCGAAGAAAGACAGCAGGTTTGGCTGGGGTGCAGTTTACTACTCATGTGACGCTTGTATGGTTACTCTGAGGCCTATTTCGTGAAAGAATATAATAGTCACTGCCCTGTTCTGTTTGTTTAGCTGCTGATAACAGATGTAGCTGTAGATAACAGCTGAAAAAACTAAAATGTTTGACAGGATAATGCTATAAATTATGCGCGACTGTACGTCCGATAAAACGCAACGGTATCTATATTTTTCAATGCTCTACTTCAAGATACATGTGTTATATACGACCAAAATAAACCAATTCAATCCACACACACTACAACGGTTGGTTGTATCACTTATTATCAACTCTCAACTCAAGTTTCAAGCGTCCTTAGCCACAAATGAGTTTGAGGAAACCAACTGAATTAATCAACAACACTAATACCTGTCACACGACACACGGTTAAACACGGTTAACTGGATATTTTGGTGAGGACACTGACAGCACAGCACATGACGGCTGACCTTAAAGCTTCCCCCGTCGCTTTTCCAGCCGGTGTATGTTGCTTTCCGTTAAAGCCGTTAATTTGAATGACTGTCGCTCGCCGAGCGCGAACGGCGACAACACGCTTTCTGCTAATGTTTTAAATCACACCAGCGGTTCTCTAATTATGTTTTTAGCTGTGTTTTAGGGCATACATTCACATCGAACACAGTGTGGAATAACGTCTAAACAAACGAGGCTTGTCTGAGCCTCGCAATGGGGGCTTTTGAGCGCTGTAAAGCCGGCAATGGCTCACGGAACAAGGAAAATAGGCTTTTCTTGAAACTTACCAGCGGGTCCTTTTTCTTTTGCATCTTCCGTGAGCTTTCGTCGTATCTGTCTGACGGCCGCTGATGGCGTCATCGCGCAAGGCACGCAAAAGAGGGCGGGGCGACGTAAACAGACTTGGGAACTGTCAATAAACTTAAAGAGTTTACTGAAAGACAAATCGGTGATGCAATATAATTAATGCATCGTTCTTAGAAATTAGTTATAATCATTTACGGAGGAAGTATTTGCACTAGGTGCAAATAGCCTGTGTCAATAACATAAAGTATATGCCAGTTTCTTTGTCTCTGAATTATTGGCTTTATAATTTTGAGCCGGTTTAGGTAAAGAATACGCTGTAACACCGTTTTTTATAGTAGCTTCTTCTGCTCACCAAGCCTTTATTATTTGATCCAAAGTACAGCAAAAGCAGTGATATTGTGAAATATTTTTACTATTTAAAATAACTGCTTTCTATTGAATATATTTTAAAATGTAATTTAATCCTGTGATCATAGCCACATTTTCTCTAGTCTTCAGTGTCACATGATCCTTCAGAAATCATTCTAATATGCGTTTTATGCTGTTCAAGAAACATTTCTTATAATTATATATATTTAAAACAGTTGAGTACATTTTTTCAGGATTCTTTGATGAATAGAAAGATCCAAAGATCAGTGTTTATCTGAAATAGAAAGCTTTTGTAAGCTTCTTCTGAACTTTCTATTCATCAAAGAAACCTGAAAAAGTTCTACTCAGCTGTTTTCAACACAATAATAATAATAATAATAATAATAATAATAATAAATGTTTTCTGAGCAAATCAGCATATCAGACTGATTTTTGAATAAGGATCATGTAACTGGAGTAATTATGCTAAATATTCAGCTTTGATATCATAGGAATAAATTACATTTTAAAATGTATTTAAATAGAAAGCAGTTATTTTAAATAGTAAAAATATCTTAAAATTGTAGTTTATGCTGTACTTTGGATCAAATAAATGCAGGCTTGGTGAGCAGAAGAGACTTATTTAAAAAAAAAAAAAACATTTAAAATCTTACTGTACAAAAAACTTTTGACAAAAAAAGTTATGTCCCTACTGCAACAATGTTATATACCATTATATAATTTATTATTAATTATTATAATTTATTATTAATAATAAAAATAGCTTTTTTAACTATAATGTTTTCATTTTGTGTTTTTTTATTTAATACGGAGTAATTTTGTTTTGTGCTTTTGTCATTTTTATGAGTTTAAAAATGACTTTATTTCTATGAACTAAAACGATTTTAAATAGATTTGTTTACCAATAACAACACTGCACTGCATTTGTTTTTATATTTTCCAGGGCTATGCGATTCAAACTTTAATACAAGCTAGCCAATCATTCCCAAATTCATCTGCTTCAAATTGAAACAGTCTAAACTGATTGCATTGCTTCATCTGCATCGTACCCATATCCTATGACAGATCCGCAGCGCCGACTAGCGGAGTGACACAACTCTGAATAAGTGGCGCTCTCTCGTTACCAATGACAACTATTCAAACAAACATCCCAGAACTGAAAACAAACTTAGTTAAACACAGAAATCCGATAAACTGTAGGCCTTTCGCGAACATTTTAAAAAAGTAAACATCGTGTCCTTAGGAAAAGTTATGTCCTTGTGTTTTGAATTGTGTGTTGAGGCTTTTCTGCATTCTAGATGACGTGATCTTCATTAGTAGCAAATAAACTTATGCTGTTGGAAACATGAGCTCACCGCTGTCAACCCTGAGGAAGAACAAACGAGTTCCTCTACCAGACATTCAGAGTGATGGGTAAGTTCCAACAAAATTAAAATGTTAAAGAATTAGTTTACTTCCAGAATAAAAATTTCCAGATAATGCACTCAGCCCCGTGTCATCCAAGTTCATGTCTTTCTTTCTTCAGTCGCAAAGAAATACGTTTTTTTTGTGGAACACATTCCAGGATTTGTCCCCTTATAGTGGACTTAAATGGTGACCAGTGGTTTTAAGGTCCAAAGTGCAGTTTCATTGCAGTTTTAAAGGGTTCTAACGATCCCAGCCGAGGAATAAGGGTCTTATCTAGCAAAACAGTCTGTCATTTTCCAAAAAAAAAAAAGTATACTTTTTAACCACATATGCTGGTCTTGCACTAGCATGCACATTACAACGCATTGCCTAATCACCTTGTAAAGGTCATGACTGGTTAGTTCTGTGTGTTACATCTGTGTACTTCAGATCAAAAAGGTAGGGTAGGGTGGAAACACTCCATCTTATTTTCTCCTCCAGCTTCAAAATCATCCAACATCATTGTTTTACCTTTCTTTGTAAATGGCTTTGACTTTGACTTTGGCACATTTGCTTTTTAAACATTGGGTCCCTATATCTGCCTACGTCAGGGATGACCTTTCCAACATTACTAAGTAATGCCTGAGGTCGAGCTAGTGCAAGATGAGCATTTGTGGTTAAAAATGATATAAATTAGTTTTTTTCTTAAAAAATTACTGATCGTTTCACTAGATAAGATATTTATTCCTCGGCTGGGATCGTGTAGAGCTTGTAACCTATTGATCCCAACTGAAATCCACTATATGGAAAAAAAAATCCTGGAATGTTTATCTCAAAAAAACAATTTCTTTACAACTGAAGAAAGACAGACATGAACATCTTGGATGACATTGGCGTTGGTAAATTATCAAGATTTTTATTCTGGAAGTGAACTAATCCTTTAAATGCTTAAATACTTAAAATACTAAACCATAGGCATGGGTTAGTAACACAACTAAGATTCACATATAATGTACTCACCCCCTTGTCATCCAAGATGTTCATGTCTTTCTTCCTTCAGTCGTAAAGAAATTATGTTTTTTGAGGAAAACGTTTTAGGATTTTTCTCCATATAATGGACTGATATGGTGCCCTGAGTTTGAACTTCCAAAATGCAGTTTAGATGCGGCTTCAAACGAACCCAAATGCAGTTGTAAACAATGCAGTTGTTTCTTTCCCTGAACCCTGTGTATTCTGACTGAAGACAGGGTATGTCAAAAAACTCAGTCGTATTTTCTCCCTCAACTCATTTCATTTCAAAATCATCCTACATCGCTGCAGAAGTACTGACCCAGTCTTTACAAAGTGAACATGCAAAGAAGTTCAAACACCCTTTTTTCAACAAAAAAGGTAAAACAGAGATATAGGGTGATTTTGAAGTTGAGGGAGAACATGAGATGGGAGTTTTTCGCCATACCCTAACTGTCACAAACCGGAACAAAAATAGTCCAAGCAAAGACAAGACAAGCATTTGGTATTAAAAAGTATATAAATTGTATTATTTTTATTAAAATAACCGATCATTATGCTAGATAAGACCCTTCTTTCTCAGCTGGGATTGTTTACAACTGCATTTGGGTTCTTTTGAAGCCGCATTTAAACTGCATTTTGGAAGTTCAAAATCAGGGCACC
Organism: Labeo catla; assembly: GCA_012976165.1. Taxonomy (NCBI): domain Eukaryota; kingdom Metazoa; phylum Chordata; class Actinopteri; order Cypriniformes; family Cyprinidae; genus Labeo; species Labeo catla. The sequence continues at coordinate 215,548 of VONZ01000471.1, forward strand.
ATATCAGTCCATTATATGGAGAAAAATGCTGAAATGTTGTCCTCAAAAAACATAACTTCTTTACAGCTGAAGAAAGACAGACATGAACATCTTGGATGACAAGGGGGTGCATAAATTATTTGTAAATTGTTGTTCTGGAAGTGGACTTCTCCTTTAAAGAGATAGTTCACCAAAAATGAAATTTAATTATTTAATCGTCCTTAAGTTGTTCCAAACCAGTATGAGTTTCTTTCTTCTGTTAAGCATAAATGAAGTTATTTTGGGTAACCAAGCATCTGTTGGTCCCTACTAACTTCCATAGCATGGGGAAAAAACTATGAACGTCAATAGGGAACAAAAACTATGACGTTTTCAGCATTTTTCAAAATTTTGTGCTCAGAAAAAGTATTGAATAACTTGAGGTAGCCTGAATACATTACCTACACTCTTAAAAATAAAGGTGCTTTAAAAGGTTGCCATAGATGCCATTGCGATGCCATAAAAGAACCATTTTTGGTTCCACAAAGAACCATTCAGTCAAAGGTTCTTTAAAGAACCATCTCTTTCTTACCTTTTTATTATCTGAAGAACCTTCTTTTGCCACAAAGAACCTTTTGTACAACAGAAAGGTTCTTCAGATGTTAATGGAACCATTTAGACAAAAAAGGTTCTTCTGTGGCATCGTGAGAGTGTAACATTTTTAGAGTGTAAAATGTTAAAATTACAAAAAGTAATCTACCCAGCACTGTGAGCCACTAGAAACATGTGGAATCTGTTTTTAGAGACATTGCGTTCTTATTTAGTTCTTGCATTGCTGTGCTCGGTATGTTTTTGTTCCGCGACCTTTGACCAGGGTGTGTCACCCTCAGCCAATAATGACACATGTTGTAGGTGAGGCCGGGACTTTATTGTCTGCCATTGCACGTCATCCGTAAGATTACTAGCCATTGTAATTCAGTTTTTATGACGACACGTAATTATTGTTTATTAATGAGATAGATAACAACGCAAGTTACAATCAGTCGTCTAACTATCAGTGTAACTGTTCAATCATATAAAGATTCAAACGCCATGCATCATAAAGAATATTTAAAAAGAAAAAAAATTGTAAAATACCTCAACATCATCATTCATCTTCATGCCGGCAGTCTCTTGAGTCGGTTAGGCTGTGTGTGCTCTGCAAACTGATGTCAAGTCAAGCAGGGCGGTGTGCTTTTGGTGGTGTTCCTCCCATGAGGAGGGGACAAGTGTGAATGTTGTGTTTACAAAAGTGACTGAAAAGTTCTGCACAGTGTACCTTTAAATGTCAATGCAATTATTGTTTTTTTTTTTTAAGTTATAGAACTTGAAGGTACTGCATTACGAGAATGACCTAGACAGTCTTTGAAATAATAAGATGTTGTATCTGTTTTTGTGATCTAGGGAAAGAAAGCCTTACAAAGAAAGGTCAGACACTGGTAAGACTTACAGACATTTTACAGTTTTCCCATCTGTCCTAAGAAGCGAATAAAATGTCAAGATAAATGTCAAGAGTTAGAACAGTTTGAGCTACTTTTCTAATGCCATGCATTACTGATTAGATAAATGGCAAGTTTCCATTCACACCAGTGCTGGAATATAAAATCATATGGGAAATGAAATTATAATATAGAAAGTGCATTGATAACTAGAAGAAATTCATTATATAAATGACTCTAAAGTATCAATTTTGATGTTTCAGACTATGAAGCAAAATTATTCAGAGATATTTTTCCACAAAACCAGTCAGTGCCACACATCACGGACAGTCTTTCCGCTGTAAGATCAAAGGTGGTGCAAAAGAAGAAGGCAAAAGAAGGTACCGTGATTGAATCAATCGATTAAACGATAGGTGTTTTATCAAAACTTTAAATATGGTCTTTCTTAAAATCTTTTCTAAATGCATCACAGCTCCACCGAGTGATTTTGAACTGATGTCAAGTATGATGCAGAAGATTGTTCAGCTTGAGAGAAAGGTGAAAACTCAGGCTGTGGATATTGAACAAAAGGTAAAAGGTTCTTTTACGTCTAAAAGAAATCTGCTTTGCTGTGTAGTTTAAGCATCCGAGTTTACAATCATCAGTGTTATGTATGTTATGTCTCCGGGTGCATATATAATTTTTTCAGGTGTCATGTGATATTAGCTCCTAATTTCCTTACATTTCCTGCTCAAGGCAAGAAGAATAGCAGTTCTGGAAGAGAAACTGAATCTTTTGCAAGAGGCAAAAGGTAATTATTATTTGTTAAACAAACAGGAGTTAAACTTGCAGAAAGACTGAGTGAGCATAATAGAAACTACAAAAAGATCAGTAAGAAACAATAAGGAAAGCAGATGGTTTTTATTAGACTTAAATCCCTTTTTAAATTCGCCAGTTCCCATTGTTGTAATGAGAAAAAGATAATCTTTCAACTTTTTGTCTAGGTTGATTTTAATAATAATATAATATAATATAATATAATATAATATAATATAAGAAGTTGTAATGTATGCTGATTTTAGTAATATAATTTTAAGCGTTTATTGTTGCATTTTAAGTATTTAAGCATTTATCTGTTAACTGATTTTAATAATAAAATAATATATTTTTTGAATATTAATATAATTTCAACCATTTATCTATACATTTCTATATTATAATATAATATAATACAATTATTTATAGTTGTAATGTATGGTGAATATTAATAAAATTAAGTATTTATTGCTGTAATATATATGCTTATAATAATATAATATAAAATTACATTAAGTATTTAAGCATTTATCTGTACTGATTTCAATAAATAATATATTTTTTGAATATTAATATAATTTCAAACTTTTTGTTGCTGTAATATTTGCTTATGAGATAATATATAATTGCATTTAAGTACTTAAGCATTTATCTGTACTGATTTCAATGAATGATACCAACTTTTTATTGCTGCAATAGGTTTATAATTTTAAGCATTCATCTATGCATTTATATAATATCATATATATGATGCAACTTTTAAGTAATTTATTGTTGCATTTTAAGTATTTAAGCATTTATCTGTACTGATTTAAAAAAATAATAAAATATTTTTGAATATTAATATAACTATATTACTGTAATATATGCTTATAATTTCAAGTATTGATCTAAGCATTTCTATAAAATAATACACATGTAAATATTTATAGTTGTAATGTATGACGATTTTAATAATATCATTTTAAGCATTTATTGTTGCATTTGAAGTATTTTAGCATTTATCTGTACTTTTAATAAATATATATTTATTGAATATTAATATATTTTCTAGTATTTATTGCTGTAATATATGCTTATAACGTAACTTTAAGTACTTAACTTTGCATATATAATAAATATTGTTGTTAAATATTGTAATGTATGCTGAATTTTTAGGTAATAGAATTTTTAGGTATTTACTGTTGAATTTTCACAATGTAGCTCAGCATTTATCTAAGCTGATTTCAATAAATAATAAAATAAAATATTTAATATAAATATAATTTTAAGTATTTATTGTTGTAACTTAAAAAATTAAAATTAAAAAAATTAAATTAAATTAAATTAAACTAAACTTAAATTGTTGTATAAAAAAACAAGGGCTGCATGGGCTGTATAATTCTCACCAATATTATAGTAATAAGAATCTAATGAGACTTAGTAAAATGACAAAAAAAAAATCCAGAGTAAAACATCTGGACATTATTATGGATAATTTAGGAACTAAATGTAACCCAGACAGGCAGTCTTACACGAAAGTACTAGTTTTTGCTAATGCTTTAACCAGTTAAGCAGTCATATAAAACATTGTTTAAAAAAATATGTTTGTCTTTACCTTTAGAGAAATCGACAAGTAATGAGAACCAACATGAAAAACTGGTTAAACTGTGCCTCAAGCTTGAAAACCAAGTGTGGGAAATGGAGGTGAGCAGCTTTGCGTGATTATTGAGAGCTGTATAATGACATTTCTTTGAACCAGTTACGCACGCAGATATTTGTCATGGTATGCAGAAAACAAAACAGATTTGTATAATTACACCAAAATTATTGGAACTCAACAGAATGCCATTTCCCCATCCACACAGAAGTTTCTAAATGATTATGGAATGATCTGGGTCGGAAGTTACGAAGAACACGATGAGCAAGCCAACAGCCAACTTCCTGGAGCAACTAATCCACGCAGGAGTTTTGAAATGAACTTTGACCTAGTCCTGCAGAACATCCAGGAACTGAACATCGCAGCAGGGGAAGGGGAGTCCCATGTGATCGCCATTCCTGGTGGAGCCAAACTTACCCAGAAGTCTTCAATACCTCTTTGGCTCTACAAAAATGGCATTGTCATGTTCAGCGGTCCATTCCGTTCCTATCAAGACCCAAGCACACAGGTACAATTGTTTCCCTGATTTAGACTTACATCACTTACTTTGACTATTTTAATACCATAGATTTTTCACAGCCAGCTTCCGTTTACTTTAGCTGAATCAATAAATCCAATATTCCTGGTAAATTCTTCTTGTTGCAGGAATGCATGCAGGACTTGATAGATGGTTTTTTTCCTTCTGAGCTTCAGGAAAGGTTTCCTAACGGTGTGCCCTTCCAGGTGTGGACTGTGAATGAATGCAGTTATCATCATTAATATCATTCCTACAATTACTATTGCTCATAATTTGGGGTATGGATTGACCAAACACCTAACGCTGCACTACTGTTTAATAGTTTGGGTTGCTAATATTTTTAAACATTTTTCTAAGTCTCTTATGCTCATCAAATATTGCATTTATTCGATCTAAAAATACAGTAAAAACAGTAATATTAATATAATATTACAGCCATTAAAAAATGCTTTTCTATTTGAATACATTATAACATGCATTTTGTGGAAACTGCAATACTGCAATTAAAATTTCAGGACTTTTTGATGAATAGAAAGTTTTTTAAAAAAAAGCAGCATTTATTTAAAATAAAAAAAACTTTTGTACATTATAAATGTCTTTACATGCCTCCGTGGAGTTAATAAAGGCCTTCTGAAGTTTTTATAAGAAAAATATCATATTTAAAATTTTGTAAGTTCATAGCTGTAATCTCTAGCTTCCAGCAACTGTCGTACATGCATTCACGAAAGAGTGGCGTTCCAGTGGATGACAAAGGACATACAGGTGCATCTAAAAAAAAAAATTAGAATATCGTGAAAAAGTTCATTTTTTGTTTGTAACTTATTTCAAAAACTGAAACTTTCATATATTCTAGATTCATTACATGTAAAGTAAAACATTTCTAAAGTTTTTTAGTTTTGGCGTATGAAAATCCCATAAACTTAAAATTAAAGACAGAACACTACATATAGTTCTGTGTTGATCATTCTTTAACTTTTGTATGTGTTCTTGAACCACACAAACAGGTTCATGACAAACGGGACGAGGAGTTCATAGTTAGGAAACCAGGGACTGAGTTTCCTGGAAGAGGACAATCTATAGATGGAGCAGGAGGGCATTCATTTGACAAATCTGAGCCGACCAGCTCCACAGCACCAAAACAGAGTCAGATACCAGGTTTGAACATGATTTTGGTATCATTTAACAACTAATTACATATCAAATTAATTTTTAAATTATCATTGCGTGTGGCATTTAGGCAAAAAGCTCTCCATGGAACAGTTCTTGCAGAAGCTCCCAGAGACTGTGGTGAAGGAAGGCAAAGTGATAAGTATACGTGACTCAATCAAGGCTCATCTACTGGTCAGTACAGTCATGCTTCAGTCTGTCCAGGTTTAGCTCACATTTCCCACTGAACTAAATATTGGTTTTGTTAAGGGCTTTCCTGACGGTGTCAAAAGTCACTCGGCGACCACTGTGGAAACATCTGCCCTGCAGGCCTTGAGAGAACGGTATCAAAATCCTAAAATCATGACCAAACACCATAAAAGTTGACTGGTGAGTTCCTGACTTGAATAATGAACTTTTTCCACCCTTGTGATGTGATTCAGTGAGACAGACTCTACACAATCAACAGAAGACATCACCACACTACGACTGAAGTCTGAGGATGGCATGGAGACGTTTATCATTAAAATGTACTTCAGTGAGACTATCGGAGATCTCCGTCACTATTTGGACCTGAAAAGGTTCGAGATACAACTACCAGCTTTTAAAATTGATACTACAGTTCTTTTTCAAAATGTAAAGAGCTGCCTCTGTAGGGAGCATTTAAAGATACCAAAGACATTCCAACTTATTTATGCTGCCTTCTAAAATGCTTCTTTTTGACCAAGTTTTAAGACAACATTTTAATTTTGCAGATTATAAATGTAACAGTAATTAATTTAATACATTAAAAATTTTAAACAAAAGATATATGTGACCCTGGACCACAAAACCAGTCTTAAGTCGCTGGGGTTTATTTGTAGCAATAGCCAAAAATACATTGTATGGGTCAAAATTATTGATTTTTCTATTATGGCAAAAATCATTGGGAAATTAAGCAAAGATCATGTTCCATTAAGATATTTTGTAAAATTCCTACTGTAAATGTATGAAAACTTAATTTTTGATTAGCAATATACATTAAGAACATTATTTGAAGAACTTTAAAGTTGATTTTCTTAGTATTTTGATTTTTTTGCACCCTCAGATTCCTGATTTTTAAATAGCTGTATCTCGACCAAATAGTGTCCTATCATAACAAACCATACATCAATGAAAAGCTTATTTATTCAGCTTTCATAATGTATAAATCTCAATTTTGAAAAAATGACCCTTACGACTGGTTTTGTCACATATAACAAAAGATTTATATACATCATCTGAAAGCTGAATAAATAAGCTTAGGAAAGGACAATATTTGGCCCAGATCTGACGGTGCAAAAAAGTCAAAATATTGAGAAAATCGCACTTAAAATTGTCCAAATGAAGTTCTTAGCAATGCATATTACTAATCAAAAATTAAGTTTTGATATATTTATGGTAGAAAATGTACAAAATATCTTCTTGGAACATGAAGATTAATTTTGACCCATAACATGTATGGTTGGCTATTGCTACAAATACACCCATGCTTCTTATGCTTGGTTTTGAGGTCCACAGTCACATATTTAAAGAAATTTAGCATTACATCACTTGCTTACCAATGGATCCTCTACAGTGAATCGGTGCCGTCAGAATGAGAGTCCAAACAGCTGATAAAAACATCACAATAATCCATGACTCCAGTCCATCAATTAATTTCTTGTGATGTGAAAAGCTGCATCAACTACACCAACGTATTCGTATAAATCTGTTTTTGCTTGTAAATGGTGCTTGATTCGTACACATTTCTCCCCCAATTCAGAAGAGACATAATTTTCACTGAAGAAAGCAATATTATGGATAGAGGACTCTCTCTTTTATTATAAACACAGCTTTTCGCTTCACATTACATTCATCGCTTGACTGGAGTCAAGTAGATTACTTGTGCGTTATTGCAATGTTTTTATCAGCTGTTTGGACTCTCATTCTGACGGCACCCATTCACTGCAAAGGATCCATTGGTGAGCAAGTGATGTAATGCTAAATTTCTCCAAATTTGTTCTGACGAAAAAAAAAAAAAAACTCCTCTACATCTTGAATTGTCTGAGGGTGAATACATTTTCAGCAAATTTTCATTTTTGGGTGAAATATTTCTTTAACACTACTTTGCCAAAAATATATGTATTCTGTCTATATTTATAAGCTGAATTATTGCGGAAGTTGTCGTCCTTTTCCAGTAAGATTACAGGCAATAATTTGAGCCAATCTCTTTTGACAGAGAAATGGGTGCTGCACCATATGACATCATTAGTGCATTTCCACAACGATGCTACAGTGACGACGCACAGACGCTACTGTCATGTGGTTTGACTCCAAATGCAGCGCTGCTCCTGCGTCCACAAGCTTCATCTCACAGACAATGCGGAGACACATACAGAACGACCTTAAACAAGTTAAACAACCATCATCTCATGTCACATATCGAGTGAGCATCATTAAATCACTTTCAAGGTGATGCTACAACATTGCTGCTCACATACATACAGTACATTTTGGATTTTTTTTTTTAAGTCTCTTCTGCTCACCAAGCCTGCATTTATTTGTTCTAAAGTTTTTTAAACATTCTAAACATTTTTAAATATTTTTATACTGTATACTGTACTATTTAAAACTATTTTCTATTTGAATAGGTTTTAAAATGTAATTTATTCCTGTGATTTTAAAGCTGAATTTTTAGCATCATCACTCCAGTCATGTGATACTTCATGAAATCATTCTAATATTCTGATTTGCTATTCAAAAAACATTTATTATTATTGTTATTATTATTATTATTATTATTATTGTTGAAAATGCTAGTAGAATTAGAATAGTAGAATTTCAGGAAATGCTAGTAGAATTTTTTCAGGTTCTTTGAGAAATAGAAAGTTCAGAAGAACAGCATTTATCTGAAACAGAAATCTTTTGTAACATTATAAAATGTCCTTATCATTTTTGATCAACTTAAAGCATCCTTAATAAAAGTATTAATTTCTTTCCCAAAGTAAAAAAAAAAAAAAATTATACTGACTACTGACTTTGAATGGTGTAGTGTACAGTGTAGTGACACTGAAAACTGAAGTAATGATGCTAAAAATTTAGCTTTGATCAGAGGAATAAATTACAATTTCAAATATATTCAAATAGAAAAACAGTTTTTTAAACAGTAAAAACATTTCAAAATTGTACTATTTTGGCTGTACTTTGGATCAAATAAATGCAGGCTTGGCGAGCAGAAGCATCTTTTAAAAAAAACAAAATGTTACGGTTCAAAAACTTTTGACTGGTAGTGTAAATCAGGAAGAAAATCTCCAAACACATCAATAAATGGGTTTGAAATTAAAAAAAAAATAATAATAATAATAATAATAATAATAATAATAATGAATTTGATAAATTAAAAAACAAAAAAAAAGCAAAAAAAAAAACATCTAAAATTACAAAAATTTAATCAACTGCTAATATAAAGTTTCTTTTCCAATTCTAAGTCTAAGATTCATGTTTAACTTCCATATTTTTATCTAAAGTCTTTTAAACATAAATATGGCACTATTTGCAGAAATTTCCAGGGAAATGTATTCATTTACAAATAGTCTTTTGCGTGAGGTAAAATACTTTAAAACATCCCTATAATTAACGGGTTCTGCTGGTTTAGCTGCTTCCATTATTAATAAGTTCATAAAATTAAGCATGCAACCAAATAATAGTACTTTTTGTAGAATGGTGTGTACCACTTCTGCTTGTAAATACGTCTTAAATATAATTACATATTAGGAGTGTGACGAGACAATTATCCCACGAGAACGAGACGCGACAAGATTTTTTAACTTTTCTTAAGAAATCCTCAGTGATGAAATATATAGGGAAAAATAGTATTTTATTCAACTGAAAAAGACAAAATGCAAAAAAATGTAGGTGAACTTTATAAAATTAAATTCCATTTTTTTTTCCCAGTTCTGACAAACTGATCATAGCTTAAGTCTTTTAAAAACCTATATTCTATACTTCAGTCAGTGTCTCACTTCATTAAGACTTGTTTGATGATTAAAATCTGAATTAATGATTCAATGTCATACTTTTTTTAAACTGGCAGTTGTCGCCACCTCCTGGTGGAAGAGGATAAGCGTTACTATACATACAAGTGTTAAGATGGCTACTGTAGACAATACGTGTTTATACCCAAACTATACACGTTTATCCCAGTACTTCTGTTATTTAAATGTCTGTAACACCGAAATAATGATTATAATGTGGTTGAAAAGACTGTCTGTGTTGCTATTTCTGCGTTCACATTTACCCCGACCCGCTGATGCATTAACATGGGCAGCGACAAAACCTGCTTCTCACGCTCCACTGACACTCGCGATGTGAAACAGTCCTAATAGTCGTAGCTAAATCTTTGTCATTCAGGAATAAGATTGTGTGGGTGTTTGAATCGAGATCTCGATATTTTAAGGATTAATCGTGCAGTTCTAATGTAAACACTGCAAAATGTTTTATGGGGATATCCTCACGAGATCTCGTCACATCCCTATTACATATTAAACACGACTAAACGTTAACTGTAGAATTTTTATATTTCTAAATTCCAATAATTTCTGTAATTACCAAAAGAGAACATGATGCTTTTAAAAACAAACATTCAACATAAGTGTACATATGAAATACAAAGCTTTATTTCTAAAAACTGAAACAGCTTAAGACAAATTATTTATATAATTTAGTGTTGTTATGAAGGTCTTGTCATATTAGGTTTGCCTGGCTGGCTTTGTGTTAAACCTGAAAGAGAATTTACAATACAACAACAACAAAAAAAAGTCTGGTGTATCGTCAAATTACATTCACACTTGTTACTGATGTTTCTGGACCAAAACAATTTACCACTCAACACTCCCCTCAATATATGGTCCCTTTTTGTAATAGAATCCCAATAGCTTTGCAGTCACACATTACAGTAATAAAGACGATTAGTGTTAACACTGATATGTTATGCAGCAAATACAAGTGTCGTCTCTTGTGAGCACAGTGCATCTGCTCTAATGTTTGACATGCACTAATACAATATTTGCTTCACCAGTTGGTTTCCTCAAATGTGTTGATTCAATGGCGTGGCTATTTTTATTGCTAATAAAACAAATGATGAACCAGACAGCAAATACATCATGGATTATCCATCATATACCCTATAGTTTTACTAGCAAGACTATCCTGCCCCTCAACACCTCAACACATACTTAGGCAAATGTCACAAGTTCAAATGATATGCGACCCAAAAATAATTACAAAATACATTTCTAGTGTGTTAATTTTGCAGCAGCAAAGAACATATTAATGTTGTGAGACTCTCAATAATATGATCAGTTACTCTGCAATTAAGTGATATTAAACTTTATTTAACATCTGTTTGCAGAATTTTTATATGTAACATCAAGAAGAGGTCCAACTATTAGCATTCTATTAACTTTTTTTTTTAATTTAAGAGACAACCAGAATTGAATACCTTTACAACCCCCTCTTGCTTTAAAATGTCCCTATTTATTGGTCTGCATAATACTGTGTGCATAAATACTCTTCACAGCCTTACAGAAACTGTTCTGACAGGTCTGTTTGAGATCATATTGAACTTTGGTTGCTATATAATATTAGGGAATGTCTATTCTCCAAATTTATACACAGATGATCTGCTGGTGTAATCTTCAACAGCGAGTGGACAAATATTTCCTCAGCCTTAGATTTGGTGTTAAATGTGGTACGTTCTGTTTACTGTAAGATGACGGATATCAGATAATGTCTTATTATACCAAGCATCACTGGCTTCGCCATTGTAAAAAACAAACGGCATGTTAGTTGCGCAAAAGATTAAATATTTTCAGTTGATTGTCAACTTCATCACAGGCATTCCCAAATACATGGAAAGGTTTATATTAAATCATTGTCTTCCCACCACACACACAGTCATCAAAATCTTAGAAAAATATCTTCTGAAACCTTTTGTATAAAAATAGCCCTCTGGTTTGTGAGATTACAGTGTCCTTAGTGTAGCTAAGCCTCCGTGGAGAAGGTTTGTCTTGCTAGAGATTGTAGTGTCTTTAAAGGCACTCGTGATGTGGAGTTACCCTCATTGAGCGCAAGCCGTACTGTCCGAGCTCACTGAGTGATGCAGTTTTCTCCCATATCCTGAGCGTAGCGGTCCGAGACTGTGGTTCTCAGTTCTTCGACATCTCGACGGAGCTGCTGAGCTTCCTTCAGCTTCTTTTGCAGCCCCTCGGGGCTCAGCCAGTCCTCCCACTGCTCTCCTACTGGAGGGGGAGCTGCTGCAAAAAAAGAGATAGAAATGGTGTCACTGAACAGCCACAACAAAAATAACACAAAACTACTATAAAGAATTTCCATGAGAGTATGGTGAAAACTTCAGTCATCTTCAAAACACAAATGAAGATATTTTTGATGAAATCCAAGAGCTTTCTGACCCTGCATAGACAGCAACACAGCTACCACGTTCAAGGCCCAGATAGGTAGTAAAGACACTGTTAAAATAGTCCATGTGATATCAATGGTTCAACCTTAATTTTATGAAGCAACAAAAATACATTTTGTGCACAAAGGAAACAAAAATAATGATTTTAATCAATAATTTCTTCTATTTTGTCTTTTGCCACATTGCTGCTGACACAGGAGCCGGCATTCTGACTAATACTCTGACTAGGGTCTGCTACAGTGGCTTGCAAAAGTATTCATTCCCCTTACCTTATGTTAAACTGCTTTAAATGACTTTTTTTTTTTTTTACATTAATCTACACTCAATACATCATAATGGCAAAGCAAAAAAGGTTTTTAACATCTTTGCAAATTTATTAAAAACAAAAAACTTTAATGATTCCATTGTATAAGTATTCATACCCTTATCTGGGACAGCTGAAATTTAGCTCAGGAGCATTCATATCGCTTGTAGATGTTACTACACTTCAAGTGAAGTTAACCTTTGGCAAATTCACTTGAATGGGTTTGCAAAGGCACACACATCTTAATAAAAGGTCTAACAGCTGAAATGCGAATCAGAGCAAAAACCATGCCCTGAGGTGTAAAAAAAAAAAAAAAAAAACAACAAAAAACAAAACACTGCCTGTAGAGCTCAGACAGGATCGCATCAAGCCACACATCTGGGGAAGAGTTCAGAACAAAATCTGCTGCATTGAAGGTTCACAGAAGCATGTAGTCTCTGGTACCCTTAATAGAAGAAGTTTGAAACAATCACGACTCTTCCTAGAGTTGGCCTCCTGGCCAAACTGAGCAATTGATGGAGAACTGTCTTGGCTAGAGTGGTGAACAAGAACCTGATGGTCACTCTAGTTGAGCTCCATGATCATGCATGCAACTTACAGAAGGACAAACATTATTGCAACACCCCACCGATCTGGGCTTTATAGTGGTGTGGCAAGACTCAATCCTCTCCTCAATGAAGACACATGAAAACACACTTAGAATTTGTAAAAATGCATCTAAAGGACCCAGACTGTGAGAAACAAGATTCTCTGGTCTGATGAACCTCAATTCCAAGTATCATGTTTGAAGGAAACCAAGCACTGCTCATCACCTGCAAAATAGCATCCTAAAAGTAAAGTGTGCTGGAAGCAGCCTCATGCTGTGGGGCTGTTTTTAAGTGGCAGGAACTGAAGGACTCGTCAGAGTAGAAAAAAAAGCTCAATGCACCAAAATATAGAGATAGCCTTAATGAAAACATAGTCCCTCACACTGGGCAGAATGTTTATCTTCCAACAGGACAATGAACCTCAGCACACAACAAGAATGGCTTATAGACAACTCTGAATGTCCTTGAGTAGCCCAGCCAGAACCTGAGCTTGAACCCAATCAAACATTTCTGGAGAAACCTAAAAATGTCTGCCAGACCAGATCCAAGCTGACAGAAGAATGGCAGATAATTGCCAAATGTTAATGTGCAAAACTTGTGGCATCGTACTCAAAAGACTTAAGGTTTCAACAAAGTACTGAGTACTGAATACTTATGCAATGCATTTATTTCAGTTTTTTATTTTTAATAAATTTATGAAGTTGTAACAAATCTGTTTTTGCTCCGTCATTATGGTGCATAGAGTGTAGATTGATGTGGGAAAAAAAATAATTTAAAACAGCTGAAAATATAACATGGAAAAAAAAAAATGACTGTCACAAGGCACTGTACACTGTGTGCATAATTATTAGGCACGCTAATATTCTGGTCATATTTTTTTTCCAAGCACATTTTACCAATTCCAAACCACATCAATCTTAATAACTACTATTAATTTTGTATTTAATCATTTATACGTGATATATATTTGTCCATGAAGGCTGGAAGTGAAAAACTCCTTATATTCAGGTGTGCGTAATTATTAGGCACGTTTTCTTTTACATATAAAAAAGCCAAAAAAGAGATTTAACCCAGACTGAAAAGTCAAAAATTATTAAATGCCCATGAGAAGGATGCAATACTAATGCAATACTAGAATATGCAAAGTTAAGGCATGACCATTGGACAGAGAAATGCTCGTTGGGTCAGCACGGTGAGAAAAAAAAAAACAGTGGAGAAGAAAAGACGTTAACTGCAAAAGAATTAAGAATTAAAGTGAAGAATTAGCTGTGAAACCATCAGGAACCATTTAGTCTCCAGCGCCACTATTTTCCAGAGCTGCAACCTACCTGGAGTCTTCAGAAGTTCAATGTGTCAGGTTCTCAGAGACTTTTCCTGGGTGAAAAATCCTAAAAAATGACCCTCATTTAAAGAGAATAACATGCTGAAGTGTTGTAAAATACATGAAGACTGTTTTCTATAGGCTTTATAGACAGATAAGTTGAGAGTGACTTTTGAAGGACCAGCATCATATCCTCTTATACCACTCTCTCAAGAATTTATCTTCTAAAATCTGGCAGTAAGTTTTGGGAGTTCATTTTGGTCCATCTCTGCAAGTCAGACTTTTCAGGATTGGAGATAGACTAAACATGAACTCCCAAAATGTACTGCTAGATTCTGTTAGACAAATTCTTGAATCAGAAGTACAAGAGGATGTGGTGCTGGTCCTTCAAGAGTCACTTTCAACTTATCTGTCTATAAAGCCTATAGAAAACAGTCTTCATGTATTTTACAACACTTCAGCATGTTATTCTCTTTAAATGAGGGTCATGTTTTAGGATTTTTCCCCCAAGAAAAGTCTCTGAGAACCTGACACATTGAACTTCTGAAGACTCCAGGTAGGTTGCAGCTGTGGAAAATAGTGGCGCTGAAGACTAAATGGTTCCTGATGGTTTCACAGCTAATTTTTTACTTTAATTCTTAATTCTTTTGCAGTTAACATGTCTTTTCTTCTCCACCGTTTTTTTTTTCTCACCGTGCTGACCCAATGAGCATTTCTCTGTCCAATGGTCATGCCTCAACTTTGCAAATTCTAGTATTGCATTAGTTTTGCATCCTTCGCTTGGGCATTTAATAATTTTTGACTTTTCAGTCTGGGTTAAATCTCTTTTTTGGCTTATTTATAGGTAAAAGAAAACACGCCTAATAATTATGCACACCTGAATATAAGGAGTTTTTCACTTCCAGCCTTCATGGACAAATATATATGTATAAATGATTAAATGCAAAATTAATAGTAGTTATTAAGATTGATGTGGTTTGAAATTGGTAAAATGTGCTTGGTAAAAAAATATGACCAGAATATCAGTGTGCTTAATAACTATGCACACAGTGTATATCCGGGCATTTTCTGAAGAAGTGCTAGACTTCTTGTTGACAGCAGAGGGCGCACTTACAGGCAATGCCGAGCAGCATGGAGAGGTTTGGGTCATGGCCCTGAGCCCGCTGGGTGAGGACGTTGCAGAGGGAGCGGAGGTCACATAGACAGGCGGCCATCTCTCCGTACAGCTTCTGGGTGAGCCGGGCTCCCACAGGGAGCAAACCACGGCCACTCGGCGCCTCTTCACCCTGAAGACGCTCTTGTAGTGTCAGATTATGTTCCATGAGCTCCTGGTTCTGCACTGAGAGCTGAAATACAAACAATATGCACAACCTGAATTCTCATGTGTGCTATGAAAACTCAAAGAGCTGAATATGCATTTCGGTCAACTACTAACCTCTTTCATAGCAGTGCGTAACTGGAGCAGACTCTCCTCTTTCTCTGCCACCTCCTCTCGCAGAGCCTGACTACTGCACTCCTCCTGAGAAAGCTGCTCCTCCAGAGTCTAAGGTAACACACACACAGAATATTATGGCTGTAAACTAGACATTCTGCTCATAGAAACTAAACTGCAACTGCTTTTGGAGCAGGATACTCTTAAATGGACTTAAAGTGGGGGAGGGAAACATGTTCTAAATGTTGAATATGTAGATATTTTCTACATTAATATAATATCAAAAAAAACACCTCCTACTTTGAGGAAGGTGTTTGTAAAGATTTTTCCCCTCCTAGATACTACTGAAAGTACATTCCTGAAGATTTGAGAATATGATGCCTGGCTGTTAATGATAGGTATTTACTTAAATTACACCTAATTACAATCTTCAAGACCAATTCTTATTCAAAACTGGTTCCATTTAAAAGAAAAGAAAATACTGAAATTGAATCATTATGATGTCCGTTTCCATTAACCATTCTTGAATACCATTTCTCCACCTACAGTACCATTCAAAAGTAGGAAAAAAATTACTACTTTAATTTAGCAAGGATGCATTAAATTGTTTAAAAGTGACAGTGACATACATTTTTAATGTTACAAAAGACTTCAGAGGCATCACATTATAATGTACACTACCAGTCAAAAGTTTTTAAAAGTTTTTTTTTTTTTTTCCCCCAAAGAAGTCACTTTGGCTCACCAAGCCTGCATTTGTTTGATCCAAAGTACAGCAAAAAAAAACAGTAAAATGTTTAAATATTTTTACTATTGAAAATAACTGTTTTCTATTCAAATATATTTTAAAATGTAATTTATTCCCATGATTTCAAAGCTGAATTTTTAACATCATTACTCCAGTCACATGATCCTTCATAAATCATTCTAATATTATGATTTGCTGCTCAAAAAAACATTATTATTATTATTATTATTATTATTATTATTGTTAAAAATGGCCGAATAGAATTTTTTCAGGTTTCTTTGATGAATAGAAAGTTCAGAAGAACAGCATTTATCTGAAATAGAAATCTTCTGTAAGATTATAAAAGCCTTTATCATCACTTTTGATCAATTTAAAGCATCCTTGCTGAATAAAACAATTACTGGCTTCAAGAGTTTGAATGGTATAGCGTCTAATGTTACAAAGTGAAGAAAAATGTTTTCTATCAAAGAATCTTGAAAAGAAATTTACTCACCCATTTTAAATATTGATAATATTAATAAAGATGATGGTAATAATAATAATAATAATAATAAATGTTTCTTAAACAGCAAATCTAAATATTAGAATGATTTCTGAAGGATCTTGTGACACTGAAGATTGGAGTAATGATGCTGAAAATGTAGCTTTGATCACAGGAATAAATTACATTAAAAAAATAGAAAACTTTTTAAGTAGTAAAAATATTTCAAAGTTTTACGGTTTTTGCTGTACTTTAGATCAAATAAATGCAGGCTTGGTAACATTAAAAATCTTACTGTTCAAAAACTGTTGACTGGTAGTGTAAATACAAGTTGAAAATATATATGAAATATATGATACTGAATATAAAACTGAATTAAGCTGAATGTAGGCTTTACCCTGATCTGCGAGCCAAGCTGCTCCATTATCCTGAGTTGCTTTTCAATGACCTTTAAAAAAAAAAAAAAAAATTAATTAATTTAGATAGTACCTTAAAATATTTGCACAGAAAATAGTCATATTAATCAATAAACAGAGCCATCCTTTAACACTATTAACAAATCATTTATTTAAATTAGGTGTTACTGCAGTTGTTTAACCTGTCCTTTGAGAAACTAGTGTGAACACAAACCTTTTTGAGTCGCTGGTGCTCATCTTTCAAGGCAGTGTTTTCTTCTCGTAGCTTTTCTATGTCAAGAGAAGGCAATCTCACTCCATCCTCAAGACTCTCCTGCACTCTGTTCTGGAGACTTTACACACAAGCAAATTGAACAATATTAAAATCGAACAATAATGCATGGCAGTGTTTCAAAACCTAATAAGAAGCTTTCCAGTTTGTAAAATCATAAGGCTTAGATAGTCATTTACCTACCTGGTGACTGTTGTAAGCAGGTCTCTCTCTTTGCGTCTCTGTTCTTCCAGTTGTGATTCTTTGTTGCGCACAGCACTGCGGGCTTCGTCCAGTTGGACTTCCAGATCTCTGACAGTGCCCTGCAGCTGAGCCGTCCTGTCCTCTACCTCCTCAAGCTGCAACACAACATTTATAAATGAAGAACGGAGAATGAGAATAAATACCCGTTTAAATGGTGGTCTAAATTGTTGGGTTATGAAAAGGCAACATAATATTAAAATACATACACACTTTGATTTCTATTTTAATATATCTTAAGGTAGTTTATTCCTGTAATGCAAAGCTGAATTTTTAACAGTGATCCTTTAGAAATCATTCTAATATGCTGATTTGCTGCTTAAGAAACATTTTTAATTATCATCAATATTTAAAAAAGTTGAGTACACTTTTCTCGGGATTCTTTGATGAATAGAAAGATCCAAAGCATTTATCTAAAGACATTATAATGTTACAAAAGATTTCTATTTCAGATAAATGCTGTTCTTCTGAACTTTCTATTCATCAAAGAAACTTGAAAAAAAAAAAAAATTCTACTGCTGTTTTCAACATAAATGTTTTTGAGCAGCAAATCAGAATATTAGAATAATTTCTAAAGGATCATGTGACTGGAGTAATGATGCTAAAATTCAGCTTTGAAATCACAGGAATAAATTACATTTTAGAACGTATTCAAATAGAAAACCGTTATTTTAATTAGCAAAATTCAAAATTTGTACTGTTTTTGCAGTGTTTTGGATAGCACCTTTTCTGAATAAAAGTATTAATTTATTAAAACTCCAAATTTTTTAACTCCATAAACAGTAATGCTCTGGGTGAGATTGTGAAACTGGATGCTACTCTCACTAGTAATTTTAATTAATTTTATTTATTTATTTATTTATTTATTTTACTAAGTCTATTTTAAACATCAAGAAAAAAAGGGGTTCAGAAAGAAAACAAAATAAACATTTATAAGAGATTTACATGCAAAAAAAAAAAAAAATCCAAGGTTCATTTAAGAAAGAAAAAAAAAGATCTTCAAGAAACAATGTCTTGGAGAAGCAGCACAGTGAGCTTGGGATTTTGTGAGCCAGCAGGGTAAAGAGAGTAATACTTTAAGATAAAGAATACAATCGGAGCAGATGTGTGATATATGGGTGCAGTGGATGCTATAGTGTCTGGCAACATAACCTGTTATGAGCAACTACTGTGAAACCACAGGGAAAAAAAGGCTTTTGTTTTGTTGGCTGGCCATCAGAAAGTGCCGTACCTTTTTGTGCTGGGCTTGGTAGTCTTCCATGGTGGGAAGGTCAGCCAGATATCGCTCGAGCGTCTCAATCCGCTGCTGTTTTTCTCTGTTCTGCTCTGACTCCTTCTGACACTTCTTTTTCAAGCTGTTGATATGCTTGTCTCGACTTCGGATCTTTGTAAACCGGAACAACACAAGATGAAAATTCAAACATCCATTCTGTGCTCATAAGTGGTTGATTAGGTCACATGCTGAAGTTTGCATATACTCACCCTCTCCTCTTGTTTCTTTAGCTCCTCTGCATGTTTTTCACTGCTCTCTTTCAAAATCTCATTCAGACGTTGTGTCTCTGCTTCCACTGCACCCAGTCTGCGGTCCGCTTCCAGCTTCTCCTTGGTAAAGCAGTCGCTGCGCTCGGCAAACTGGGCTCGCAAAAAAGCGTTTTCCCGCTGGGCTTCCTATCACACATCACACACAACTCAAAAAGATGTTTCGATACAGCGCAAAGAAAAAGGCTGTGCATGCTTGTGTGCTAACCTGTAATCTCAACAGACACACATCGGTGTAAGGGGCTCCACGTCCCATGAGGGCACTGTGCACCTGCAGCTCACTCTCTCTGAGACGCTGCTCCAGCTGAGACATTTGCTGCTTTTGCCTGCAATGCACCAGTTACTACATTAAGTTAATGTTCAGAGTGTTTATAAAATGAGAGATGCTTCTGAAAACTTGGCATTACCTTTCAATGGTAAGTTCTTTCTCTTTTAGCAAGTTCTCATTGGCTTTAATGACAGCATCCCACTTGCTGTTCTCTGAGTGAGAGGTTCCTGGATAGAGAGAGGATGTATACTGTCCACCTCCTCCTGTCATTAACTGCAATAAAAAAAATAGGTGGGTAAACACAAACCCGTATTTAAAATGGGCATATAAACACAATCTGGTATAGTATGAGGTGTCCAATTGACGGATTTTTCTAGGGCTGATCTTCCTGTTAATCAGAGTGTGGAACAATTTGTCGCACCACTACAAACTCGTGCAGTGAAGAAAATGCCTCTGGCATGAAGTTGACAGCATAATTGCATAACTGCAGTTTGCAGAATGAAAAACAGAGCAACTGCAGTCGTAATATGTGGTGTTTTTTCAGTGTTTGTTTATAGCAGTTATTTTAGATGTACAGAACATGTAGTTTATCATCATTATTATTATTATTATTGTGACAGTCCATTGATTTAGATTTGTATCTCATACAAATTAACAGCAGATTTTCCATCTCTGCAATAATTCCATTTTGAGAAGCTGTTAAACATGAAAACAGTCATGTTGTTCCTGCACCATTTGGGGTGATCACATCCTGAGCAAATGGTCATCGACTGTAGGAATGGGTGTGGGAAACTGAGCACCATCACAGAAAATGGGGTGTTTAAACTTCATTAACATACAGACCACAACTCTATAGGGGTGGTAAATTGTAACAGGATAAAAGGTTTGAGTTTAGGATGTTCAGGATTGATTACGACTCTGCAGAACCAAAGGTGTTACATGTGGAACTTTGTTCCTGCTATGCTGCAATAAACTTCACTGAGATCTTCAATGTCCTCATCAATTCTTACCATTAATATTTCATTTATTTTCAAAAGACTGCAAATAATAACAGTATTTTAAAATCAAGATAGCAGAAAAGAGCAAAACTACCAAACTATCAGATACTGTTCTAACTAACACTGGTATTAGAACTTTAATTTAGTATGTTTGTCTTCAGTTATTATTACTAATAGCCTAAATTGCCACTGATTAATGTAACTAATGTAACTGCCTATGTAACTACAAACTAAAGATGTTGTAGAGGCAGAGCATTATATTTTAATATAATACATTCAGTGTTTAAAAACAAACAAAAAAAAACATGAGTTTATTTAAAATAAAGCTGAAATAAAAAAATTTTAGAAACCCTCTAAAAATGTTAAAGTTTAAGTACTAAAATTACTAAAACTGAAATAAAAATTAATCTAAGCTAAGCAGTTATTTTAAAACATTATTAAAAATAACAACCTACTCTAAAAATTAGAAACCCTCTAAATTTAAGTACTGAAATTACTCAAGTGGAAATAAAAAAAAATTTAGGCTAAATAGAGTTATTTTTAAATGTCAAAACCTACACTAAAAATTAGAGACCCACTAAAAGTGTTTAAAAATTAAAAGTTTAAGTAATAAAATTATTAAAACTGAAACAAGGCTAAACATTTTTTAAATAGATATTAAAAATGACAAAACCTACACTAAAAAAAAAAAAACTATGGTTTCACAAACAAGGCTTAAGCCTAGTCCTAGACTAAAATGTTGTTTCAACAAAGAAACTTGCACTGCCTGATCTTAAAATATATCAGTGCCTTTGTTTTATCTTTAGATGCACACCAGTAATGTTTTTTCTAAGTCACATGATTATAAAAACTACTTAAATGTCCTAATTGAACTATGGCCTAATCCTGGCTTAGTGTAAACCCTGCTTAAGTGAAACCAGGCTTAAGTGTTTAACAACTAAAATTACTAAAACTTAAATAAAAATTAATTTCAGCTAAACAGCTAAAAGTCATTTTAAAAAAATTAAAAGGACAAAAGCACACATTTACTAAAGCTTAAAATATAACTAATATGAAAATATAAAAAAGCCAATTCAAAGCATTAATAAATAGTAGATAAAACAATAAAGTAACACTGACTACATTTAGATGAAAGATCAGAATAGCATGCACTTATGAATCATGCATAATAAAACCATCAAAATATGTTGAATTAAATAAAGTTAATTCTAATTTCATTCTGACTTTAGAAGTATGATACATGATTACATAACTGTTCCCTTTTCCTCTCTATGCAGCAGGACACATTCTAAACACTAACCTGCATTTGTTCCACCTGTAGCCGCAGACTCTCGAGTTTCTGCTTCTGCTGCTGCCAGCTGGCCAGTTCACCACAGCGTTCTTGCAGCAGCGGATCATAAGCTCCAGTGCTTGCCTGGTCCCTCAGGAGAGCCTGAGTCTGCAGGCCCTGAGGTACGGAAAACATCCTGGCAGAGGCACCAGACCCCGGATGAATGTTCCTTTGGCCGTATGGGTCTACGGGACAGGTGAGACCTGTCCTTGCCTCCGGTAGGACTTTATAAGTCTGTTCCAGAAAGCCTGTATTGTCCGCAAGCCCGGTCATTTGCAGCTGCTGCCGTACATCATGACTAAGGCCCCCGAGCAGAGCTGACTGATTGAGCGTTGGCTCCATGGCAGGTACCTCAAACTTCTGGGCTTCATCTAGCCGTGTCTGATCTGCAGAGGGGAAGAGAGAGTGATCGAGGCCATTAACTAGGCTGCGGTAGCGGCTCAGGCAATCAGGCTTGACCGTAGTCGTGTCTAAATTTCCATCGTGCTGAGCGTCCAGGTTGGGGGAGGATGCAGATTTGGGGAGGGATGACTTGGAGCTGGATGAGCTGGAGGACAACCGGGCCTCTTCAGAAGCACGTGGCTTGAGCTTGGAGGCCAGAGTTCCGGCCGTGGAGGGCATGACATGGGCGGTGGGGATGGGGATCTGACTGCGGATGGGCTGGAAGGAGGGACTGCTGCTGGTGCTGCAGATGTCTAGAACAAAACCGGAGTGTGAAATATATTAAACCATAAATAACACAAGTTATGTATTAAATGATCAATAAGCTGTGATAATAAAACGCCTTTTTTGCTTTCAACCAAAAACATTTGAAACAGTGGTACAGTAACAGCCTTTTACTGTTTTAATGCTTATGATGTTTTTTTTAAATATTGTTTGTACTCTTCACTAATAGAAATAGTCACAGACAACTTGGAATACATCTTAAATTTAGTAATATTTAAGCTATATAATCAAAAAAAAAATTAAAAGGGGGAAATGCCCTGGGAAAATAAATAAAAGAATAAAAAGTAAATTAAAGTAAATGGAAAGTAAGAAAATTAGGTGAAAGTTAAAAAATTATAAAAAAAAAAAATATATATATATATATATATATATATATATATATATATATATATATATCCAAATCCAAAAATATAATAAAAAAAACAATTAAAACAAAATAAAAAGTAAAAGAAACATAAATATTTTAAAAAAACACCTTGAAAAATGAAATTAAATGCCCTGGAGAAATAAAATAAAGTAAAAGTAAAAATAAAGTAAAATAATAATAATAATAATAATAATATAATAATAATAATAATAATTATATTATTATTATTATTATATATATATATATTATTATTATTATTATTATATATATTATTATTATTATTATTATTATTATTATTATTATTATTAATATATATATATATATATATATATATATATATATATATATATATATATATATATATATATATACATACACACACACACACACACACACACACACACACACACACAAATAAAACACACACACAAAAACTAATGCCCTGGGAAAAACAAAACAAGACCAATTAAAAATCAAAATAATAAAGTAAAATATTAATTAATTAAAAGAAAAATTAAAAGAAAATTTAAAGTAAAAGAGAATTAAGTAACAAAAAACACTTGTAAAAGAAAAATAAAATTAAATGCCCTGGAAAAAAAAATAAAACCAAGTTATATCAAGAAGCAAAAAACAAAACAAAAACGAAAACACAAGTATAAGAAAAATTTAATTAAATGTCCTGGGAAAATAAATTAAACGTCAAGTAAAATCAATTAAAATAAAGTAAAAGAAATAGAAATTAAAGTAAAGTAAACTGAAACTAAAACAAAAAAGAAATGGGCTGGGAAAATAAATTAAAGCAAGTAAAACAAAGCAAAATAGAAGGGCCTAAATAAGATATATAAATATATATCTTAAATTAAATTAAGTTCTTCCATTTTGCTCCAATGTCATGAATCCTAAATCAAATTATATAGAAATTACACAAATTATGCTAAACTAGCCAATTACTAATTTCAAAATTAACGTTAGCTAGTTTTAAAAACTTACGCAGACCAAACCGTCACAAAAAATAGTACTCACCTTGCTAGCAGTAAAAGAGATACCAGCAAATGATAACATTTTCATACGCTGAAGAACAGTGAAGCATAAAAACCATATCCTCCCAATACATGACAGACAATCTACTGATCTTAAAACACACCCACTACTTCTGCCAGAACTCGTCCTTCAAAAAAATTAATGTCAAGCTCAGGCAAGGTGAGTGTACCTGCTATGAGAGTTTGCCGTCCTACAGCTCTGTTACCGCAGGAGCGTGTACACACAGAAAGGTTAGCGGTATTTATAGAGCGCTCTCATGTTACGCTGTGAGGTGTCTGTGTGGGACTCCTGCTTTAACTATACAGCTCACCTCTCTCTCACACACACAAGCTTATTAGTCCTTAATACTGTGATACTGCTGAAGTGCCTTTAAACAAGCTCCTCAATACAATAATTAAATTAAAACATACACAAATCAAGTGGAGATGTCAGGAGACAGGCAGCAGTAGGAGGGTCTGTCCCGAGGGTGTCTTTTCTGAACATCTGCTAAGGACAGGTTTAAACAATTCTTTGGTTTGACGAAAGATTCTTGGAGTGCTGAGAGGCTTTCTGCCATTACAAGAAACACCCAGAGCAAAACAAAGCCGTCACCATCACAACACAGAAGCCCACAGACAGTCAACCATATATTTATAACCACTAAAGCGAAACGTCTGCCAAGAAGTTTCGTGCCGCCACTGTTTTGGCTGTTTTAAAAACAAATAAAAGCTTTCTTATTAGTGTGTCTTAGTTGCTAGGTGCCACAACTGTATGTAGGGAAACTCAACAGACTTAGCAGTTCGTCATTACTGTCACTATGGGAACTTATTTGAGAGTAGTTTCAGGGTAATGACAACATAACGAAAGTGGTCGACTTACATGAGTTTTTCAATAGCTGATATCTAGATAATAGGTTGGTTGAATAAAACATTTGACTACTGGACTACTGTCTACAGCCACTGACTACTGGACTTTAAAATAATTTAAATGCAGAGTGATGCACTAATGAATAAGTACACACAGAAAAATAAGTTATTTTGTGAAATGTTATTGCAATTTAAAACATCAGTTTTCCATTTTAATATACTTTAAAACATAATTTATTCCTGTGAAGCAAAGCTGAATTTTCAGCATCATTACTCCAGTCTTCAGCGTGAGATGATCCTTCAGAAATCATTCTACTAAACTGATTTATAATCAATGTTGGAAAAAGTTGTGCTGTTAATATTTTTTGGGACCTGTGATACTTTCTTTTCAAGATTCTTTGATAAACAAAAAGTTAAAAAGAACAGTGTTTATTCTGTACTGAAAATTGTGTGTTACAATATACAGTACTATTCAAAAGATTGGGGTCAGTATTTTTTTCCCCTCTTTTTTTTTTTTTTTTAAAGAAAACAAGGATGTGTTAAATGGATCAAAAGTGATAGTAAAGATTTATGTTGTTAGAAAAATATTTCTATTTTGAATAAACGCTGTTCTTTTTAACTTTTTAGTCAAAGAATAAATTATCACAGGTTCCAAAGAAATATTAAGCAGCACAACAGTTTAAACACTAATAATAAATCAGCATATCAGAATGATTTCTGAAGGATCATGTGACACTGAAGACTTAAGTAATGGCTGATGAAAATTCAGCGTTGTGTCACAGAAATAAATTATATTGTAAAATATACTAAAATAGGAAAACAATATTTTAAAAATTCCAATAATATTTTACAATATGACTGTTTAAAAACATTAAAAATCTTACTAATTCCAAACTTTAAAATTTTAAAAATGTAAAAATTTAACAACCCTAAACTTTTGAACAGTAATGTATATAATTATTTTTTAAATTCCATGATTTAAAAAAATAAATAAATAAATAAGAAAATTCTGATATTTTCAGGTTTCCCATGATCATGGGAATCCATTTGAAAATACATTTTAATGATAACAAATGAGTGATAAATATTCGTTTTTCACAAGTGAAAACAGAAAATGGTTTAACCACTAAAAAGCCGGTCATTATGTTCTGGAACCCACATTGAGGGGTATAAAGGCTTCTGTTTACTTAGCATGGTTATGCCAATAATCAGTCTACTGATATATCAATCTACCAATCAAACCAGGCCAAACAGCACAATATAATAACGGCAACATAAGCTATACATAAGCACACAGAAATGTTTTCAATCGCACTACACATTCAGTACAGATTTATGGTAATCTACATACGCCAGCTCTTCAGTACAGCTAATCTTTGCGCTTTGCGTATTTAACAAGGCAGAGAGAAGGAAACTGGGAGACCAGGATCAAAGTTTCCATTCGGTCCTCCAGGTCAGGCCCTCCTAATGAGACCCCCATCAGTGAAAGTGCAACACCGCCAGCAGGAATCTATGGTATGGAATATCATATCCTCCTCCAAATCCCATAGGAGTTCCAGAACTATGAGCACATCTCCATGACTAAAAATATAACAGCTTAATCTAAAAACAGCCAGAAGGATGTTAATGACTGTTGTAAATAAAAAGGGTCCTCTTTAAAGCCACTGCTTGTTTGGTCAAATTCCAAATAAATAAATAAATAAAAACTGTCTATGGCATCTAAAGATTAATATATCTTCCTGTAGTTAATTTGGTTGTTTGTTTTTTTTTGTTACATATAGACACATGACCACAGACTCATTCTTCTGAATATCTGTATTAATACAATCTGTATCAAAGACAAAGATGTTCAAATGAAAAGTAAAAAAAAAAAAAAAACAAATTAAAGAAAGATAGCATGGTTCGTCAAAGGAAACTGGAGTAAATGGTATATTTAGAGTGTTTTTTAAAATAATTTACAGGGTTCCCAAAATGTTTGGTCTTCACAGTCTTTATGATTACTAGATAAAGACCCTTTTGAACTCAAACAGACCAATTTCTAGTCAAAGAAATTATTTTGAGCCAAGCATAACAAGAAAAATATGTATTCACCATAGAAATGTCCATGACTAGTATTCCATGACTGTTCCATCATGGAATACTGTATTAGAATATTGTACCAGCATTCCATAAATTTACATGACTACATATTCCATGATTGTTCCATGACTGGAAATCCCATTTTGTGACTCACAATGTCAACTACAAGAGCACTGTTCAGATGAAGGGGCTGATGAGGTCTTGAACTGAGGTCTATTATACAACAGAAAGTCACATGGACAGTATCTGGCCCCTCTCATAGTTCTCACCTTCAGTGTGGTCAGAGGTACCCAGGCCCGTGTCCCCACTGTCCGCTGTGCTGGGCCGCCATCCAAAACGGCTCTGGAACTTCTCAGACACAGCAGGTGTCAGCCATTCAGTGTCACAGTGTCCTGAAGCAGACAATAAACACATGATGTGACACTCTATTATGGTTATGTGAGGTACATAACATGCGTTTATCCTGGATGGCACTGGATTTGTACCTGCGAGCTTGTGGTTCTGGTATTTTTGTGAAGTGGTCATTCCTTTACCAGTCACCTGTGAACAGGATTTATTAGTGAATAAAAACCAAGACAAAAAGACAAACCTATCAAACACAAAGTGTCTGGAAGCAAAAGGGAGGAAACATCAAGTCTAAAAGCAAGTAAATATTTTTGATTAATCAGCGAAAAGAGCAAAACAAATATACAAAATAATTACGAACTTTTATAATTAATCCAACTAGCATTATATATTAATATTTAACAACATTATTGTAAAACATTTTTTAATATTATAAATTACAAAATAATACATCCAGAACTACTAATATTTCCAGAAATAAAAATATATAAAGTAATCAAAATCATTCACAGATTAACCGTTTGAAAAATATCATCTTTGCAAAACGCTTTTTCACAAAGCTTAGAGCTGTTGTCAAAGTCAACTTTATTTTAGCTAGAGTTTAGTTAAATTCGGGACATTTAAAAGCTAATTTACCTAGTACAACCTAATAAGTTTCTTAAATTACAAACGTCTTTCCTAGTTTTAAATAGAAAGTTACAGCACAACCGACAAAACAAAAGAGAAACGGAAAATGTTATCAAGAGAATGTGATTAACAGGAAATTAAACTCATTTAAATGTTCGAAATAACTTTGTAAACAAGCTCAACATATGTTGCTACTTCAAACAAACACATTTACCTGGTAGAGATAGCCAAGTTGGCTAACAAAAGAGTTTAAAAGGTCAGTTAAAAAAAAGTAAACAACTCCACGTACCTTAACTGAAAGGGCTGAAAGAGTCTTTACTAAAGAAAATACTGACGCGAACACAAGCCAGGACAACAATAATGTGCTTCATTACCCGAGAGACGCTGACTGGATGCTAACGTCAGTAACAAGGACGAACAACAGACAAAGTATAAGCGGCCTCGAGCTTCAAATACCCGCCGCGGTGCCACTGAAACTCCGCACTCCTTTTTTTCAACCGTTATTCTAGTTCTTCCTCTGCGATTTGCTCTGGTGCCGGGTTGAGACAGCTAGTGTCCCCTGCCGCTTGTTTTGTGAGCTGCAGGCGCGGACCTTAAAATAAAGAATTTTCGCAATAAAATGTCAGTTGTCTTTATAAAACAAAATAAAATGCAAATAATAACAAATAAAATAAAATAAAGAATAGAATTAAAAAATAAAATACAATAAAATAAAATAAGATAAAAAAAATAAAACAAAAATTGAAATAATACAATCAAATAAAAATAAAATAAATAAAGAAAATAAAAGAAAATAAAGAAAAATAAAACGAAAATAAAAATTAATATTAAAATTAAAAATTAAATAAAAATAATACAATAAAGTAAAATAAAATTAAATAAAAATAAAACAATAAAATAAATAAAGTCAAATAAAAAATGAAAAATAAACAAAAATAAAAATATGAAGTAACATAAAATAAAAAATAAAATTAAATAAAATTAAAAATACAAGTAAAATAAAATTTAAAATAATAAAAATGAAATAATAAAATAAAATGAAATAGAAAGTAACAAATAAAATAAAGCAAAACAGAAAATAAATAAATAATAAAATAATAAAAATTTTAATATAAAAAATAAATAAAATATCAGAATAAAAATAAAACTAAAATAAAATAAATAAAGTTAAATAAAATAATATTTAAAATAAATAATTAACATACAATAAAATAAAAAATTGACATTGAAACATTATAAAGAAATAAAATGATAACAATCATAACATTATAGGAAATAAAATTATTACTATTTCAATGAGTTTTTATAGACATGACAGAAATCGTGTATTAAGAAGTCTAGTTTTATGTTTCTACTCTAATGGTGAGTAGGAAAAATATAGTAGTTAATAAAACTGAATAAAAACAGTGAGTCAATTGAAACACGTTTCTTAGTTTTTCATATATATTTCATACATATTTATAAATTATATTAAAAAAAAAAAATAACTTGAGTTGGGTTTTTTTTTTTTTATCACTTAGAAAGGGGTTCCCTTGCCATATTTGGGGGCCACTGGCATAAAAAAAAGTTTAGAAACCCTGCTCTAGAGTACACATAGCTTACCCCAGGTTGAGAATCACTGATCTACTCCATTTCAAGAGGCTTTAAGTAAACTCAATTGCACTCCAGTCCAATAAGGGGAGCTTTTCCGCAAGTCAGCTCATGCAGCTCCAGCGAATGTTAGAATAGAAGCAGCAATAGCGGCCGTAATCGGTGGCACGCTGGGGCAGACTTGCACAGCTATGTATTTTCCCGTGTAATTATCACAAACTATTGATTTTGTGAATGATTGCACGCCGGTGCCCGCACAATAGATTGCAATGGCACCGGGTTGGCAAGAGATCGCTTCACAGCATGTGGAGCAGATAACGGGATATGTCAGAGAAACCCTGTCGACCGGCCTCGTCTATCTGAAGTCTGAGCTGGGAATAGACTTGGGCTTGAATCCTGATCTGTGCGCCCCATGGCTGCTGCTTTTAACGGCCTGGGGCGGTCTAGTTCTCATTCTGATTTTATGGGTCTCGGTCTGTCGTGGTTTGTCAAAAAGACTTTCAGGGACTGAGACAGGAGACATCGACGGCAACACCGGTCCAGCGCAAGCGGTGAAGAAGGCAGATGAGCCCCGGAGAAGGAACAGAAAGAAGAACGCTGAGAAGGTTTGCTTCAGAGCCGGCATTTCGATTCATTCGACTCGATTCTTTTGCATTCGTTCACCAAAAAGATTCACAATCAGAATCGTTACGCCTGTAGGTGGAGACAAACGAGTGCTTTTGTGAGCGAGTCCTTGAATCATTTTTCAAATTATTCGTTAAGAAATGTATTATAACAAAATACAACTCTATATAATGGTTTAGAAAGAGTGTTTAACATCATAAACGGTTTTTACATTTTAGGTTTGTTCGCGAAGGATACGTGTCGTTTGTTCAAATCGTTCGCCTGATTCAAAACTCCAAACCGTTCAATGAGGGCGTATTTATTCAGTCGGTCCAACCAATGAAATTGCGTTTCACAACCCGCACTTGAATGCGATTGGTTCGCGGTGTAGTAAATCTTTAAAAGCAGAAAAGCTGTCACTCGCTTCGAACCAACGAACAAAACGAGTCGTTCATTTAAAAGATTTAATCGTTTATGATTGAAACAGTAGTATTTTACATTTGTCATGCCACTTCTTTTCAAAACATGTATTTACATAAACGTGGAACATAGAAGCTTTAAAAAATAAAAGAAAAAGGGGTTTTCTGTTTTTAACAGCCGTTTTCTAAATGTTTGACAGAAAGCCCAGAGGAATGGACTTGCTGTTGAACTACAGGAAGAGGCCAAAGTGGTGGACGGTCAAGAACTACCAGAAATGAAGACTGACAAGGTTAATTTATTTTGACATTTTCTGTAGTTTTAAAAATGAAAATACTGTCATTTACTCATCCTCCTGATGGTTTTAGGCAAAGAAGAATAAGAAAAAGCCAAAGCCTCCTGCAAAAGAGAAAAAATCCTCTACATCTGTTGATGGCAAAGAACCTGATGAAGGTATGATTTGATAATTTATTTTGCTTATGTAAGTGAAGAGGTATAGATAGATAATATGCTGCTGTTGGGATCAGTAAGATTTTAAATGTTTTTTTAAAGAAGTCTTTTATTATTTAAACAAAAATACAGAAAAGAAAGCAATATTATGAAACATTATTTCAATTTAAAATAAGTTTTCTATTTTAACATACTTTAAAATATAATTTATTTCTGTGATGCAAAGCTGAATCTTCATCAGCCATTACTCCAGTCTTCAGTGTCATATAATGCGTCCGAAAATCATTCTTGTATGCTGATTTATGGAAATTTCAATTTTTGGAAAAAGAACATTTATTCGAAATAGAAATATTTTCTAACAATATAAGAATTTACTATCACTTTTTCTATCAAGTTTACACATCCTTGATGAACAGAAAAAAAAATTCTTTGAAAGAAAGAAATAAATTACTGACCTTAAACTTTAAAAGGTAGTGTATATTGTTACAAAAGATTTAAATTTTAAATAAATGCTGTTCTTTTTAATGTTTTATTCATCAAAGATTCCTAAAAAAGTATCACAGGTTCCAAAAAAATATTAAGCA
The DNA here is from genome assembly GCA_012976165.1 of Labeo catla. Taxonomy (NCBI): domain Eukaryota; kingdom Metazoa; phylum Chordata; class Actinopteri; order Cypriniformes; family Cyprinidae; genus Labeo; species Labeo catla. The sequence goes on from VONZ01000471.1 coordinate 247,165, forward strand.
GCACAACTGTTTTCAACATTGATGATAAATCAGCATATTAGAATGACTTTTTAATTATCATTTGACACTGAAGACTGGAGTAATGATGCTGAAAATTCAGCTTTGCATCACAGGAATAAATTGCATTTTAAACTATATTCAAAACCACTATTTTAAATTGCTATAATATTTCAAATTATTTTGGGTTTTTTTTCTGAAAAAATAAACACAGCCTTTGATGAGCAGAAAAGACTTCTTTAAAAACATTAAAAATCTTACTGATCCCAAATTTTGAAACGGCAGTGTATATTTGTATGTGTTTGTTATTGTAACAGAAGGTATTTGCATAATAAATAGCTGTGACTTCGCACTTAGTTTATGTGCATGCAGTGGTCAGAACATGACTTTCATGGTAATTGTATCTGTCAGGTACCTGGGAAACCAAGGTCAGTAACCGTGAGAAACGACAGCAGCGGCGAAAAGACAAGCCTCCAGGTGATGTGTCAGGCAGCCCAGTAGCAACAGCGGCTTCGAGTGCCATTAGTACCGTGGAGGAAGTCCAGACCGTCCCAGAAGAGCCAGAATCCACCATCACCGCTGTTTCTACACCTCCAGTCCAAAAAGAAGTGGAGGGTATATTTACAGCTAGAATATGTTAGAAAACACTCTGGTGAATATATAATAGGTGAATCAAAATTATTATTTTTTCCTCCTTTGTAGTCGACCCACCTGAAATTGAAGCAAATTTTGTACGAGAGACTGTCGTTCCTCAAGGTAATCAGTTTTTAATGTTAACAGATTGAGTTGAAGAAATATTTTTGCACTTATATTGCACACCTCCTGTGGTCTTGTAGTGACACCGTGTTGGGAGGAAGTGCTTGCTGTTAACAGTTCTGGCTGGAATGATCTGGGCCTGCAGCTTCCTCCTCAGATGGCCAGTGTTCAGGCAGAGAGCTGGACCAGCATGACCATCCCAACCGAGCGTCAGGCTAGTGAACCCTCTGTCTGGCCCCAAGATATGGAGGGTACTGAAAAAAAGTTTCAATAATCACAAGTACTTCTTTTATTATATCTCTTATTACATCTGTCTTATAAAATGAATACTTTTTTTAGCGAATATGCATTTAATTAACCAAAAGTGATAGTAAAGACATTTATAATGGTACAAAAGATTTTTATTTCAAATAAATTCTGTTCTTTTGAACTTTTTTTTTATTTAGCAAAGAATCTAGAAAGCAGCACAACTGTTTTCAATATTAAAACTAAGAAATGTTTCCTAAGAACAAATCAGCATATAAAAATGAATTCTAAAGGATCATGTGACACTGAAGACTGGAGTAATGATGCCATAAATCAGCTTTGCATCATAGGAATAAGTTACATTTTTAAATATATTAAAACAGAAAACGGTTTAAATTTGTAATAATATTTCAAAATATTACTGTTTATATTGTATTTTTGATTACATAAATGCAACCTTGGTGAGGTATGCATGTGTATATTGTAATTTTTGTTTGTTTTTCTTAATACAGGCTCATGGACTATTGTGGATGGATCTCATATTCCAGTTTCGTTCACTGGCTTGACTGCTGGTAATTAATTCATAAAATGAAATGAATGCATAGCCGGGAACTGTTTCTCTGTACCACTTAATAATGTTTAGTGTCACCAGTTACACCATGCTCTATCACATCTCAGTGTAAACACCTCAAAATGTTATAAAAACAACTAGAATAAAGAAGAAGAAAAAAAAACATGTAATCCTCTATGTTTGCAGTCCCTGACCTGAGTTGGAGTGCTCAGCCTGTTGTGCCGGTGGATGACGAGTGGTCTGGAATAAGTAAGAAAATCTATACATGCTCATAACATATTTTGACTCACATATAGAGTCACAGACTTACTAAGAGTTTCTGTTGTGTTCCTAAGACAGTACATCTCCAGATCAATCATGTGACTGGAACGCTCCGTCAGAGGAGTGGGGGAACTATGAGCAACAGGCTGTGAGCACAGCACCGCTGGAGCCACCGGTGCCAGAAATGGCACAGGTCAGTCTGTCGTGCAGCTGTAGGCTTGTAAAAACACACTCATTTTTACCTCTCTGAATTAATAATGAGAGCAAATTGAAATCAGGTTCTGACCTGGGCTGAGAATCAAGGATCTGTTTTCACATTAATATTGATTGATGAGAGAGAAAGATTGGTTGTTGCAAAATGAAAATAAGACAGTAAATTGACAATGCAATTTTTACCCTACAACCAAGCCTACAGTGTAAACCATGAAAGCAAGTTTCCGCCACTAAATTAAAAAAAAAAGGTAATTGCGACTTTTTAATCCTACAATTCTGACTTCTTTCTCGCAATTCCGAGTTATGAAATCAGAATAGCGGGATATAAACTAAGTCAGAATCCCATAATATATAGAATTGCAGTTCTGACCTTCTTTCTCAGAATAGAGTGATATAAACTTGCTGTTGTGAATAATAAAGTCAGTATTGCGTGAAATAAACTTGTAATTGCGAGAAAAAAATCTAAACCTGCAACTGTGAGAAAGAATTCTTTTTTTATCAGAATTGTGAGTTTATATTATACAACACTGACTTTATAACATGCAATTGTAAGTTTATATCTCAATTCTGAGAAGAATGTCAGAATTGCTTAAAACATTAAGAATTGCGAGTTTGTTTGTTTGGGTTTTTTTTTGCTATTTTGACTATTGCAATTACGTGTTTATATCCCTCTATTAAGAAAAACAACAGACAGATTTGTGATTTTATATTAACTCCTAATTTTGACATTATATCTCACAATTCTAAGAAAAAAGTCAGAGTTGTGAGATGTGAACTCGCAATTGCAAGGAAAAAACTCAGAATTGTGAGTTTATACCTTGCAGTTGTAACTTTTTTTTCCTCAATTGCGAGTTCTAATCTTTTTTTTGCAATTCTAACTTTATAACATGCAATGGCAAGTTTATTATCTCAATTCTGAGACAAAATTGCAATTCAGATTGCAATTTTTTTGATATTTTGACTTTCTCGCACTTGCAAGTTTATTTCCTTCTATTATAAAAAAAATTCTTACTTCATAACTCTCAATTTTGAGCTTATATGTCTCAATAAAAAAAAGTTGCGAGGAAAAGTTGAGAGATGTAAACTCAAAATTGCAAGAAAAAAAACACCAAAAATCTTACCAATTGTAACTTTTTTTTCCCCTCAGAATTGCGAGTTCAAATAATTTTTTCGCAATTCTGACTTCATTACATTCTGAGAAAAAAATCAGAATTGTGTGGGGAAAAAAAATCAGAATTGCAAGGTTTTTTTATTGTTTTTTTCCTTTAATCTCGCAATTGTAAATCTTCTCAGAATTGTGAATTCTTAAAGTCTTAAGAATTGTGAGATAAATAGTTTTTTTTTTTTAATTATTATTTAATGGTGGAATAAATAATAAAAAGTGGGCTTCCATAGTAACCCAGTGTTTCCCAAACTGGGGTTTATTAGTTGAGGAAAAGCTAATAATTAATCGAATAATAAAAATGTATAATTTAAATAAACAGTTATAAAATAAAGTGAAACACTTCTAAAAAGATTAAATATTTAGTTGCATGTCATGTGACCATTAACTGACATCAGAAGACTGTGAACATAAGAAATATTAAAATATTAAAGGAATAGTCCATCCAAAAATAAAAATCTTTTTATGTCATTCCAAACCTGTATGACTTTTTTCTGTGGAACACAAAAGAAGATAATTTGAAGAATTTTGGTAACCTAATGGCAGCCATTGACTTCCATAGTGTTTTGTTTTTTTTTTCATACTATGGAAGTCAATAGTTACCATCAAATGTTTCATTACCAGCATTCTTCAAACTATTTTCTTTTAGTGTTCAACAGCTGAAAGTAATACATACAGGTTTGGATTAACTTGAGGGTGAACAAATGATGACAGAATTTAAATTTTTGGGTGAACTATCTCTTTACATTCCTTCTGATTCCCATTCTTTTGGCCAAGTAGTCAAACCAAGAATGAAAATCACTCAAATCTTATTTCTTTCCATTGTGCAGGACTCTGATAACGAGAAGGATAAAGACGAAGCAGCCGCTCCTGGCAGCGGTAAAGCCAAGAAGAAGAAAAAGAAGAAGAAGAAGGTCGAGGATGCTGGACCAGCGGCTCAGGTGAGGATATTACTAAAAATCTTTTTCAAAAACTGATTTAGTACTTCAAACCTAATGCCGAATACATGCATCATATTCAGCCGCAAGTGAAGGCAGAGAGAGACACGAGCGTTGCAACACCGGCACACAGCGCGGCGGGAAACAACTCAGCTGCCACAGCAGGGGTGAGATCTGTTTTTCAACATTCATCTGGCTATTAGCAATAAAACGAGATTCTAAATTTGTGTCGACTTCTCAACAGCCACGTGTAGACGACAAATCACGTGCCGTACCATCAGCTCCAGTACAGACGCAGCAGAGAATGACCGGACCTGAGCCAACTGACAAATCCACTCCTGTACCAACACAAAGTACGTTCAACCACCATATGTGACCCTGGACCACAAAACCAGTCATAAATTGAGATGTATACATGAATAAATAAGCTTTCCATTGATGTATGGTTTGTTAGGGAAGAACAATATTTGGCTGAAATACAACTATTTGAAAATCTGGAATCTGATGGTGCAAAAAATCTAAATCAAAATACTGAGAATATCACCTTTAAAGTTGTCCAAATGAAGTTCTTAGCAATGCATATTACTAATCAAAAATTGTTTTGATATATTTACCGTAGGAAATTTACAAAGTATCTTAATTGAACATGATTTTTACTTAATATCCTAATGATTTTTGGCCTAAAAGAAAAATCGATCATTTTGACCCTATGCTACAAATATACCTGTGCTACTTACGATTGGTTTGGTGGTCCAGGGTCACATATAGGTTTGAAGTTGTAAGATCATTCATCATTTTACAGGGTTTCTGCAGGTTATAAAAAGTCTTAATGTGGCCTTACAAATATGAAGGCATTTAAAAGGCCTTAAATCAGATTAGAAAACCTTAAGGGGATACTTCACCCAAAAATGAAAATTCTGTCATTAATTACTCACCCTCATGTCGTTCCAAACCTGTAAGACCTTCGTTCTTTTTTTTCTCCACCAGAAAAAGCAGACGACAGCAGGGAGTCTCCGAAACAACCAGTGAAAAAGAAGAAAGCAAGAAGAGAGACATGAAGATACTGAAGAGATGAGACAACATATGCAATCTTGGGGTTGTACAGAATTTCATACTTCCTGAGTGACTTGTTTTTTGATACCCTTGAATCCACTGTGTTGTGAATCCCATCCACATCCCATTAGGTATATCTAGACAAAGTACTGTAACGTTACACATCACATGAAGGGACACTTCATCTGGAATAGTTTCTCTTTTTTATGTATGTTAATTGCTAATTATACAGTCAATTTGATATGATTTGTATTTGCAGCAAAATATTTTTTGTAAGAAGATCCTGGCGATCGTCGCAAAGCACTAGGGACGTATCAAGAACACTTAAGATATACGCACAGGATCCACCGGGAACCTATAGATCATAGAGCTGTTACATGAGAGCGTTGTCTCATCCTTAATTTATGACACTGAGGTGGAGTAGAGTGCACTAACTTAGCCAGTTTGCAGGAGGAAAAGCAACCAATCAAGCCATATGTGAAAACGGTAACGAATTCTGAGAGACTTGCTGCCGGTGAGCATGAGTAGATGACGCTATTATCAGACAAACAACTTATTAACCGTACGCTTTGGTGAAGTAGTAGTGACGTCGGCCAGATTTCTTGTGATCAATGTTACACCAGGTACAGCAGTGTCAGGAAAATTTCAATGCCTTAACTTGTATTGTGCAAGATGGCAGCAACAATCTGTCAGCTGCATGCCGTTTCCTCTTTCATATTTATTGGTTATTATAAGTCATGTTTAACGAGTAATAAAGATTAAAGAGTTGCTTTGCAAAACTGTACCATTGTCTGATTATTCTGAAAACTGTTTTCTGTTTGTATTTGGAGCAGATGGTTAATTATACAACTGTTTTAAAGGGATAGTCCACCCAAAATTGAAAATTTTGACACTTACTCACCCTCATGCTGCTGCAGACCTGTATGACTTTCTTCTGTGGAACACAAAAGAAAATATTTTGAAATGTATATATTTGTGGGAGTTTTGTCCATAGAATGGAAGTCAATGGGGTTTTTTGAACAAACCATTTTAATGTTCTTTGAAAAAAAAAAAATCGTTTGTCCATAATAAACCATTACCCAAAAATTAAAAATTGATGAAAATTCTCACCTTCAGGCAATCAGAGATTCTTCATTGAATTTAGCATTACATCACTTTATTACCTGTGGATCAACTGCAGTGAATGGGTGCTGTCAAAATGAGTCTCCAAACAGCTAATAATCCACACAATTCCAGTTTATCAATTAGCATCTTAACAAAGCAAAAGGCTGTTTACTTCAAAACTTTAAACCATTTATCTCCTGATTCAGACGAGACAAATTTTTCACAGAATAAAGCATTATTATGAATTATGTGTTCATGGATCAGCTAGAAACAATGGGTTGAAGTTAAAAATATTTTGATGGATTTGGTTATTACAACTGCACCACTTCTCACTTCACAAGTAATTGATGGACTGGACTCGTGATGGCACCCATTCACTGGTGACCAAGTAATGCTAAATTTCTTAAAATCTGTTCCGATGAAGAAACAAACTCTACATCTTAGATAGCTTTGAGAGAGAGTGAGTACATTTTTAGCAAATTCTGGGAGAACTATTCTGTTAAGAGGAATAAATGCTGCAGAAATACATTTATAGTATATATGACGTATAAAAAGCAGTGGCAGACTACAGATATAATGCTTATCCTCCTGACTACCAGCTATGGAGTTTTGTCCTCATTTTTGTCGGACGTTCGTTTTTAGCGATTTCTCTGAGACTTTACACGTCACAGTTTGGATGTCCTGTACAGAGCATATTCAGGGCTTTTCAGAGATGCCAAATGTTTGGAGGTTTCACCATGACCACTTCCTCTCCTTGGTCTTTAAAAATGGCTGACATTAATTTAGTGATCAAATTTAACACCCTTATGGAATATGATAACATTTTGTAATGATCATTTAAATCTGACTAATTTGAGAAAAAAAGTTGAGAAAAAAGTTTGGTATAAAAATAAAAATTTGTGATTAAAACAAAAATCCCACTCTTTTGCCTTTTTATGTCTATTGATGTCTTTTTATTTTTTTAAATCAGGAACTTTTAAAGTCCTGGTGTCTTCTACAGAGGATGTAGCATAACGTATGAATAAAAAATAATTTAAAAAAAATTTTATTTTGCAATATTTTACTTATCCTCTAAACAATGTAATGACTTGGAAAAAAATGCTAAAATCAGAAAACTTTTTGTCCTGGTAGTCACGTAATACAATCCAAAAATAAATCAGAAATCACAAACGTGCAGAAATAAAAAGGTATTTTACATTTACGAACTCAAAAAACTAAACACTGAAATTATACATTAACAAAGCTGTAGAACGTCGAATTGGCAAAAAAAAAAAAAAGGAAGACAAACCTCTTGATTGGTCAAGTTTCATGCGCTGTTTAGGTTTAACATCCTCAAAAAGCTCTCGACGGTGGTGACGTACTAAGAATAGACCCAAGGAAACAATCCACCTGTTTCCTCAACGTGGAAGCCTATGGGTGAGAAGACTTCCCATTTATTAGAATAACAACATGCAGTAAATGGTAAAACTGTTTGCACTGAAAGCTCAAAATTAAGATAATGCATTAAAATAATCTGGTAAGACAACAATTTGCAATATCAAGCAGTAAAACGAGCTGTTTGGATGAAACCGGAAGCCACACACATAAAATTTACAAATGGCCGCGCCCACTTTTACGGGAAGGAAAAGGTGGATAGCCTTTAAAATTATTTAAAATACATATATAATAGCAATAAAGCAACAGTAATTAGTTTTAATAAAGTATCAAAAGCAAGTAATCATATGGTTTATTGAACAAAACTGTTAAAATACATAATATATTATAAACAATAAAGCTAATATACGTTATGCATTATAACAAGTGACTACAGATGGCGGCAACGGCCTGGCGATTGTTTTTACACTTTACGAGATCTAATCCTCGTTTAATATTGACTAAACAACTTATATATTAATATTAATATTTGGCCATTTCTTTACGACAGAAATGCTACAGCCGCTGTAATTTATTGAATATGCAGACATCAAAACGTTGTAAAAGTTAAACTCAGAGTGAGGGTTTAAACTTTTATTTTGAAATCGCGATAAACAGTTTGCTTATGGAAACATATTGATGTATTCTCTTGTGTTTGCATAGCTTTATAAATGATTTATCTTACAAATATGATGAAATGTCGCACGTTGCGTTCCCAGATGAACATTATAATAAACCCAAACTTACAGGAATATGCATAGATGGAGTTTTGACATTGGCAAAACACAATCGAGTGTTTTAAAATCGAGTACTGGAATTGAATCTTGGAATCGTGACAGCCCTTATAAGAAACGCTAAAATTGAAATTAAAGGATTAGTTCACTTCCAGAACAAAAATTTGCAGATAATTTACTCACTCTTTGTCATCCAAGATGTTCTTGTTCTTCGTTCTTCAGTAATAAAAAAAAATGTTTTTTGAGGAAAACATTTCATGATTTTCTCCATATAGTGGACTTCTATGGTCCCCGCGAGTTTGAACTTCCAAAATGCAGATTAAAAGGAGCTTCAAAGGGCTCTAAACAATCCCCGCCAAGGAAGAAGGGTCTTATCTAGCAAAACGATAGGTTGTTGTGTTACTTTTTTTTTACAATTTATATACTTTTTAACATTAAATGCTCATCTTGTCTAGATCTGCGATGCATACTCTGTGCAGTCCAGTTCAATACAGTTAGGGTATGTCGAAAAACTAATTTTCTCCTCCAGCTTCAAAATCGTCCTACTCGCACCCGCTCCGAGCGGGGTTCGAATCCAGGTCTCTGGCATGGGAGGTGGGTGCACTAACAAGGAGGTTAAAGACTGCAGCCTCTAGCGTCAGTCGCTAGAGCGCTTCTTGAGATCAGGGGAGTGAGGTTTACCTGCACAACACCTACCGCTGGCCTCCGTTACACTACATCGCTGCAAAAGGAACCGACCCAGTGTTTACAAAATGAACGTGCAAAGGTCAAACAGCCTTTGCAAAAAGGGTAAAAAAGCAATGTAGGATGACAATCCTTTAAATTTCCCTCACAATGGTGTATCTTTATTCTATCTTTTTCTTCAACACGAGTGGGCGTGGCCATTTGTAAATGTTATGGGTTTTGCTTCTGGTCTCATCCGCATCCAGCTATTTTTAGCTGTAAAAAACAGTTTGTTTTGCTGCTTGATAGTGCATATTGGTGTATCTTACCATATTATTTTAATGTATTATTATAATTATTAGCACACTGGTTTGTAGTGCAAACAGTATTACCGTTTACTGCACATTGTTTTTCTTCTTGTCATTTCCCAATAGCGGATAATGAACCGGAAGTCCCACCCATAGGCTTACTTCCGCGTTGAGGAAAAAGGTGGATATCTGAAGGGTTGTAAAGAGTTTGAAGCAGCAGTTGATCTCGTAACTGTCTGTTAATACAAAAATCAACCAGACGCTTTAAGTAATGCACAGATCTCTAAAAACATACCAGTCACAAAACACATGAGACATGTAGTACATTAACATTTGTTTTATTAAATCATCATAAGGCCGCTGAGTAGTGTGCAGACTTCTTAAACAGAAACAAATGCCCTGTGTTCAGAGCACTGCCCACCAAGAACTCCAGATTACTGACGCCCGATAAGGCACATTTAGAAGTGTCAGATCCATCACCCCACCTGAGTAATGTGCAGCCAGTCATCTGTACATATCAAACTAGATCATTCATGGCTGAACAACAGTTTTCTAAGTACCTTCTAAAATGGTGATGTGAATAGTTATCAAATATAAATTCTCAATGTGAATAAAGATCTCGAGTCACCCCTTACACCACCCAAAAAAAAAACGTTTACAGTCATTACACTCAGGTGATATGAGCCAACAGACTTATGTAAAGGACAGATTTAATTAACCTGACCATTAACAACCACCCTAACCTTTCGCAAAAAAAAAAAAAAAAACACTACTATTGTTAAGCAGAACAAGAAAAAAATAAAACAAAACATGCTTGTTTAAAAAAAAATTATATGAATTTTTTGGTATCTCTGCCTCAGTGACATCCTTCGATGACCCAACACCATATTTTTTTTTAAACGACCCATCACAAAGTCCCAACAGCATACAAACTAGTAAAGAGGGGAGCAAATAACTCCACCTTTCACATTCACACAGAGAACAGCAGCATTCGAAAAATAACGGATGATCGAGTTCTCAGTATCACAAACGCGCATTTGAGATTCACGTATCCACGCCTGCACAGATCCATCTGAAGCATCGGTGTATCTGGTGATTTGACTGTCAGAGAGTCTGTTTCACCAAGAGACTGAACAACACAGAAGACATTTATAGGTCAGACAGGAACAAGGCATGGCAAATAAGGTGATTTAGTGTAATTTTCAGAACTGCTATTTCTCCAAATTCATGAGACATTTTGCATTTTTAAATAAGAAAAGTGTGAAATGTACAAAAACAATTTAATCTGTCGGTCGGGTGTAAATTGAAATGGTTGAGACCATTTTTTTTCCAGACTGTGCCTATAATGGCTTCAGTCATGAACAGCAAGCAAAACAACCAATGTGTAAATTGTTCGTAACCATTTCAATGTAAACAGTTGCATTGAATGAAATGGTTGTATGACTTAAAAGTAAATGCATGCAAGAACGATGAACGCATTTGACAATGCAACGATTTTTTTAAGAATGGTTTATGAACTGTAGCACATTAATTTAATGCAGCAATTTACATGAAAGATTTTAATTCATTGCGCCAATTCATGCAAGAATGGTTTTACAGATACTTGCGCATTCAACAAAGCAACAACTTGCATAAAAATCAGTGCTGTCCAATCGATTAATCATGATTAATCGCATCCAAAAAGAGTTTGTTTACATAATGTGTGCGTGTGCTGTTTATATAAATATGCATATATTTGATTTATTCCGTCAATTCACGCAAGAATGATTTTACAAATATTAGCGCAACTTGCATAAAAATTAGTGCTGTCAAGTCAATTAATCGTGATTAATCGCATACCAAATAAAAGTTTGTTTACATAATGTGTGCGTGTACTGTGTATATTTATATGTATATATAAATACACAAACGTACATATTTAAGAAACATTTATATACACATAAGAAATATTTACACACATATATTCATATATTACAAGTGTATTCATATCTATGTATGATTTATATTGCATATTTATATATATTACTTTTATTTCTTAAATACATGCATGTATATTTATATATACACAAATATGCACAGCACACACGTTATGTAAACACTTATTCTGGATGCATTTAATTGCGATTAATCGATTTGACAGCACTAATAAAAAATGTGTATTGTTCTTTAACGGAACACATTTAATGGAACAACTTTAGAATGGATTTACAAGACGACTAAGAATGGTTTACTTAAGAATAATTTTACAAATATTAGCGCATTCAATTGAAAGCAACAACTTGCATAAAAAAAAATGCTGTCAAATCAATTAATCGCGATTATTCGCATCCAAAATAAGTTTGTTTACATAATATATGTGCATGTGCTGTGTATATCTATATGTAAATACACAAATGTACATGTGTATATTTAATAAATATTTACACGTATACATACATACATACAAGTATATGCATGTATGGGTGTGTATTTATATATACACATATAATCATTCAGCACACGCAGATGTTATGATGTTATGTAAACACAAACTTTTATTATGGATGCGATTACAGTTAATCGATTTGACAGCACTAATAAAATGTTTACGGGTTTTAGCACATTCAGTGCAATGCAACAACTTCATGGATTTATGAGAATGGTTTAAAAGACGAGTTTACAAATATTAGAGCATTCAATTCTAATTCAACAATGTAAAAATGGTTTTACAAACCTTGGCACATCCAAGGCAACAATTTTATATAAAAATAGTTTTATTTATGGTTTAATTTAACGTCATGCAACAATTTACATAGGAAAGCTGTTTGATTCATTACACCGATTTACAAATGTAGCGCATTTGATTCAAAGCAACTATGTAAAAATGGTTTTACGAATCAATGCAACAATTTACGTAAAATGATTTTACAGACGTTCTTAGTGCATTTTACTTAAAAATGGTTTTATGAACAATTTACAATTTAGTGTTTGAGGCTGAATGTCTTTTTAAAAGCTTTCGATAACAAGGTCAGAGCATTTCTAGGCAACTCAAATGGAAATATGGTACTTTTCACGAAGCCAACCAAATGGACAAAACACGATGAGCTCTTCAATGACGAGACATTATCTCACCAAAAGGAGAGATACAGCTACATTCAACAAGCCTATTGCTAATCCAAAGCAAACCGCACACAACCAGCCAATCATATAAAAAAAAAAAAATCATGCAGATAAAATATAATGTGTTGAGTAATTCATGAAAATGAGAGGCAGCATGTTGATTATAAAAGCCAACGTTATTACTAAGTCAACCAAAGGCAGTTAAGAAAATTAAAAGAAAGAAAAAAAGAGGAACATCAGTATATGTAGAGTGGTTATTACTACCAAAGAGGCCAGTTCAATGGAGTTACTTGAAATGGAAGATGTATAACAAAATATCACATACTCTATCCGCCTGGATAACAATACAGTACATAATCAAAATTACTAATTTACTGAAGAGGAAATGCACCAGACTCACAGAGTAGTGCAGCAAACAATGTTGCTTATGTAGTACATCGGCCTGCTTCACTATTTCCATCACGTGACCGAAACAAATTTTACCCCTTCCTAAGAGTCGGGCTCACCCAGTGCGACATCAACCACGGGGCGGCCAAAACTATGCTTCAGTCATCATGAAAGAGATGTAAGGAGAATGCAGCTTGATTCTAAGGCAACAGAGGTTTTTAAATGGTGCCCATGGGCACAGAGGATACATGAAAAGTCTGTCTGTCAGGAAACAAAGCGGCCCATCACTGAGTCTGCGAAGCGGTCAGTGTGTGGACCAGTCGATGGAGCTTCTGCAGCATCCTGACTGATAAAGTGAACCAGTGAGCACAGGATCAAAATGTCTAACTTTGGAGAGCAAGAGAGAGAAAGGACAGAGAATCATGGGACCACTAGATGGCACCGTCATTACAGAGGAAACAGAAGGTCTGTGGTGCACTAAAGGCATGACGTCCCGTGAATTCACTGGCCATGTGCATGTGGGTGAAGTGGTCTGCAGGCAGTGCGGCATTGACGCTAAGACTTGTGCCTCTGGGATCCACAAGAACGCTGGGAGTCAACTACGAAGCAGGCTTTTTTTTGGTCGGGTGGAGGCCTGCCTCGGTGCCGATGTTGACCGTGATGTTGGTGTAAAGCGGCTGGTAATCCCGGGATACGATCTCATACTCCACTGTATTCATACCGTCTTCTCTCCATGTATGCCGGGTCTTAGCCAACATGTTAAACCTGCGTGAGAGGAAACAGCTTGAACAGAGGAAGTACCAGGAAATTGTGTCATTTATAACATTACTAATGAGAGACAATGGACTTTTTGTGATCGTATTATTAGAATGTGAATGTGTGGTTTCACAATTAAAAACCACAGGAAGATACTGAAACACATCCTGTCAGTTGTTGTGCATATATCAGATGGTTGCAAGGCGATTTTACCTTTTGGGATTCACTTCATTGCCTTTGTCGTGCTTGTGTTTGATCATCTTATATCGGCCAACTTTTAGAGATGGACGACTGATCACCATTCCTCCAAGAGAGACCCTGAGAAGATAAAGAAAGTTAAAAAAAAAAAAATGGAGGAGACACTTTTTGGAAATTTGACAAACTTGTTCACATTCAATTATTGAGTGTGAATTTAATTGAACTGGCCACATCCCACAAGAAGCTGCATTGGAATTTAAATCTAATGTGATAAAAACAGACTGACATTTAAAAGTCTGGGGTTAGTAATAATCATTTTTTTATTTCCTTTTGAAAGAAATGAACACTTTTATTCAGCAAGGATGCATTAAATTCATCCATTCATATCCCGCTTTCCACTAAAATGTTAGCAGCACAACTGTTTTCAACATTGATTAACAAGAAATGTTTCTTGAGCACCAAATTAGCATATTAAAATGATTTCTGAACAATCATGTGCCACTGAAAACTGGAGTAATGCCTAATAACATATATCATAACAACATAAATCATATATATATATATATATATATATATATATATGTGTGTGTGTGTGTGTGTGTATGTGTGTGTGTGTGTGTGTGTGTGTGTAAATATTTCTTAAATATATACATAGAAATAAATGCATATAAATATACACAGCACATGCACATATATTATGTAAATACAAACTTTTATTTTGGATGTGATTAATCGGGATTAATCAATGAGACAACATTAATTTTAAAACATACTAAAATAAAATAAAAAAAGTCATTTAAATGGAAATTCAACCTTTAACAATACTAGTTTTACTTTACAGTCTTGATGAACACAAGAGATTTCTCTCAAAAATATAAAAACATCTTACACATCCCAAACTTTTAAATGCAAATGTATGCAAATTAAAAAAAAAAAAAAGCTTTTTAAAGCTTTGCCAAGTCAACATTTCAAGTCTGTTTTAACAAACTTTGATAAAAATTTCAGTTTCCAATTAATTCATTTCATTTAAATTGCATAGCATAACTACACATTTTACATTTCATATATATTTTACTTCATTCTTTGCATGTGGCTGAGCTTGTGAACCATGACTCAGCTATAATTTTAGCAAACATCAGACCACACTATCTGCCTCTATAAAGCAGACAGTAACACTGTCATATGTGGCCACTCTAGCTTTGAAGTAGAGAAGACAGAAAAGACAGGTGGGTTATGGCCAGCTGCGTCTCAGACAGACAAATCTCCTCCCAAACAGACCTCTCCATTAAAGTACACACACACACACACACAAATCCTCTGTGCACATACTCAACCCCTCCAAAGCAAATAAACACAAAATCCCCCGTGCTCACTCACCGGACACCGATGTCATCGTCCTCACCGCCCCAGCCCCAGTAATTATTCGGGAAACCGTTCATCTTGAGGTACTGAACAGGGGTCAAAGCCGACACTCCTCCAAAATACATCTTATAAGGCAACCTGAGGAGAAGTGCACAACAATGTAAAATGTCAATTATTCAAGCTTTTAGTCACTTCATATACATACTGGTTTTATTGTTTATTCAACTATAAGCATTTTGTTGTTACATGAGTTTGTTTTAATTACAGATTTCACCTTTTTGTTGTTTGAAAGTCACAGTAGATCTACTTATGCCATCACTTATTTTTTGGTACTAGTATTAAAACTTTTAAAACAGTGAAAACTTTTTGAATTTGAAGATCAGGGTAAATTTAACTTATTTTGTCTTCTGTGAAACATGCAAGTATCTTCTGTAGCTTCTGAGGGCAGTACTAAATGAAAAAAATATTATATTAAGGCAAAATAAGAAAAACTTACACATCTTCATTCTGTTTAAAAGTTTACACCCCTGGCTCTTAATGCATCACGTTTCCTTCTGAAGCATTAGTGAGCATTTGAACCTTCTGCTATAGTTGCATACGAGTCCCTCAGTTGTCCTCAGTGTGAAAAGATGGATCTCAAAATCATACAGTCATTGTTGGAAAGGGTTCAAATACACAAAAATGCTGAAAACCAAACAATCTGTGGGACCTGAAGGATTTTTCTGAAGAAGAGCAGGCAGTTTAACGGTTCAGGACAAACAAGGGACTCATGAACAACTATCACTAAACAAAAACACAGCTGTGGATCATTCAGGTAAACAACACAGTATTAAGAATCAAGTGTATGTAAACTTTTGAACAGGATCATTTTTATAAATTCAACTATTATTTTCTCTTGTGGACTATATGTAAACACCTTTTATGTGAAATGTCTTATTCAGGTCAGTACTAAATAAAAAAATTAACATGCACTTTGTATGATCCCTCTTATTTTGGTAAAATAATTACCATTTTCAGGGCTCGAAATTAACTTTTTTACTTGGTAGCACTGGTGCTCCCAACTTCAAAAATTTAGGAGCACCACAACTGCCAATTGAGCAGAACAGCCAGCACTCTGCCCGGCATTTCTTTGTAGTAATGCACCGATTTTGATTCTTCATGGCCGATTCGGATTGCCGATGTTTTTATAAGCAAATGGGCTGATTCTGAAAGCCTTTTTTAAAAAATGTATTTATGCCTTAAGCAAGGGACAAGAATGAATGAAAATATGAGTACATGAATAAGATGTTTATTTTATTACATGTAGAGCCATTTAAATTAGAGGCAACCACTGCATTTTTAAACAAGCTACAGTATAAATAACAAAAAATAAAGGACACAGTTCTTTCTTAGTCGTATTAAGTGCAAAAAATAAATGCCATAATCGAAGTAGGCTAGTAGTCTCTCAATATTCAAAGTGCAAATAGAGACCGAATTTTTTTAAGCATGATACAGAGCCATAGACAACTACACAACCTATTATATCCTACAGCCTAGATCTGTTATGTAGCCCAATTTGCGCACATTGGGGAGTCGCTCTCTACGTGTGGTATTAAAATTGCTTTTGAAGGCGCGTGCGCGTTTTACTTTCGGTTTCGTTTTAACGATTGCGCGAAACTCTCAGCGGGGCTGAGCGTCCATTCTACAATACAAGACATTAATTTAACAAAACAATTTGAAAGTGGGGGGACACAGTCGGGATTTTGAAAATTGTGTCCCCAGTGGAAATTACGCCCCTGCGTGAGTGGAACTCTGCCGCTGAGTTACCATTTGATGTGAATGTATGCCGCGTTGTACAGTATATTGAGACGGAGGCACCAGAATTGCGTCTGACAGAATGTGCGCTGTAGCACGAAATAATACATTTCTTCAAAAGCAGATTGTGGAGACATTTTCATTGTCCACAATCAAAAATCGTCATATCACACACCTCTAATTTCAATGTAGTTTGTGCAAATCCGGTACAGAGGTTGGTTGAGAAAGAAAAAAAAAAGATCCGGTTCCGAGTTTCAGCGGAGCGCAGTGTCAGTGACAAGGATTGACGGCTAATATCTAAAATCTGCATTAAAGTTAAGAATGTAAAGATCAAGTTTAATTAGTTGTGTAATGTTGGAGAGAACGGCGATCCTGACACTGTATCAGCTCACAGCAGTCTGGGCAGTAGTTAGGCTAGCGAAAGTTTTGTAAAGAAATGAAAACAAGTCGCACCACAACAATTTCTGGCACTCGCACAAGTGCTTCCAAATACATTTTGAGGTCGCACAGATTAAATTTTAGGAGCATATGCGACCAAAACGGTCGCAATTTCGAGCCCTGATTTTGCAGATTCTGCAAGGTGTATGTAAACATTTGACCTCAACTGTATGTGCACGTGTTGAAGTGAAATACAGGCAAATTAATTCAAATGAAACACAGCTAGAGAGCAGCAAAACACTGACTTGTAGCCAAATTTGTCCATGGCAATGGCAGCGTGTTTGGGATGAGCGTCGCAGACGTAGGTGTTGCGGTCGTCCTCGGGAATGAGGTCCACGTCATGAAAGAAGAGGCAGTCCCAGTCCTCGTCCCTCATGGCTTCACGAAATCCCACGTTCATCAGCTTTGCTCGGTTAAAGGTGTAATTACCAGCCTACACACACAGACCGCTATTGTTATAGAACAATTTATGATGATAAGAACTGAACGTACAGATTGAAGCTATTATTTAGTGTCTGTAAAAAAAACAAACGAATCCCTATAAAATCCGTTACACAAATACTGATAAAACAAACTCAGCCGTGTGGCCTGCATGTACATTTACACTCATAAAAACGGGCGGAATCTATAATGTGGTCAGGATTTTCGGAGAGCAGATTAATAAGGATTACAGTTTAATCCTTGGTCTATTGACGTGAAGTGGGAATATCAAAGTCAGGAGCATAAGCAAAATTTTCTTTTCAAGATAATTTATGGTTTTCTAGAACAGCATTTATTTGAAAGATTGTTCAATGAAAAACTTCACTTTTCATTATCACTTTTAAAAGTGTTACTTGATTAATACATTGATTTTTTTTCTTTTGATATTTTATATTTTAAATGCAATTTTACTTAAAGCTTTAGCAATTTTGCTTTGTCATTTTTTTATATTAGTTTTTAATCATTTTTATTTCAGTTTTATTTACTTTAGTACACCAAGTTGTCACCAAATGTTTTATGACTTTAGTTTTATACAGTTAACTATACTTTTGATTAATTTAATGAATCCTTGCTGAATAAAAGTATTTTATATGTATATGCAACAGTCCTCGAATCTGATTGGCTGAGAGGAGTGCAATATTTTAGTGATAGCAGAACTCCAACCGTTTCACCATTTGTATCACTCATACTGGGTATTTCTCACAGCGAGTGTCATGGCGGATGCCTAAATCTCAGAGAATACTGTTTGTGTGTCACACTAAAAGTTTTTGGGCAGGAAAGCACTTGTTTAGACTTCAAATATGCAGTTTGTTAATAAAGATAACGTCTATTTAAAAATTTGCCAACGGCCAAATCATAACCATGCCGATATACAGCCATAATCGCACTGTTACTCATGTTATATTGCTTATATATATATATATATAAATAATGTATATTTTTATACACAAGTCTGATTGAATAATTACTCGTTAACCTAGAAAAATGTGCGCTATTCAACGCTAACCCTGACACATTCATAATTATTATATCTGTCAGTGCACTGTGGCAAGCTTTTTTGCATGCGCTTGAGTGCTTATTAGGCTATAGGCAATTAAAGACTTATTATTATGATTTATATGGTTTATTAATAAATGTGCGACTAATAGTCGACAAATGCTTAAAATGAATGACTACTAGCCGACCAGAAAAATCTTTAGTTGCGGGCAGCCCTAATAATTAAAACAGCACAAAAACTCTGACCAAATAAAAGTACGATTTCAACCTCACTGAGCTTCACAATTCAGCCAATCTGAGCTAAAACAATGAAACTTAAAACTCTGCAGAAATGTCATGCAATACATCTATAATCCCACATAAAACTGTATTAATGCAGGACTGTAAAACCAGACAATGTAGCCTGGAAAAACAGGTTTGAATCTGGCACACTGTTGTATTAGGATCATTTTTGTTCACTGAAATGAGAGATCAGCTGGAGGAGAGAGCAAAAGATGACCAGCGGTTGACCTGTCAAGAGTGAGTTGTACTCGTTTGCATCTAGATCGACAGATATAACAGGATAAAGTGATTACAACCGGCTCTGACAGGAAACAGCAGGAGGCATAGTTGAGTTGTACTAGAATAGAGCTGCATACTGAATATGTAACCAAGCAACAAATACATCTTTGTACAAAATGTGAAACTGTGAGAGCGCGGTCTGAAATTAATACTCACCAGGTGCCAACTGAGAATAAAATTTGCTTTGGCAACCATATAAAATAGACAATTAATCTAGGGTTTAATGTAAGAATGACTTTTAACGCAAGTCTGATCTTTACTGACGTAAGCAAATCAAATGACAAGAATCGTTTACCACAGAATAGATCAGAGATTTTACAGAAAAACGTGACTAACAATTTTTCCTGAAAATGTACCAACAGCAGCTTAACTAAAAAGTTTTTTTTCCATTTCATTTCATTGTAATACTTCCTCTGTGTTGACATTTAACAAAACGATTTTGAGGAACAAACTTACGACATTTGCTGTCATTTCACTAACAGACCATAACAGGCTGCAAACGCACCTGGTGAATGACATAGATGCCATAGCTGAGCTGCTGACGCTGCAGGAAGGGATGCAGGTAGTAGAGCAGGAACTTGAGGTGGTGCTCCCTATTTCTGTGGGGAATGATTATTGCAGTGCGGTGGCGAGCCTCACAGTTTGGCGGCCTATAGCGCCCTCCGCGGACAACAAGTGGATTCTTCCTCTCCACCTCGGCAAGCGCAAGTCCAGAGGGAAAAGTGACATGAATTGGTCCACCTGAAAATAAGGAAAAGAGTGTGAACAAGGATACTTAATGGATGAGTTTGAGGCATTTGACTTTGGTTTAATAAGGTCTAAAAAGGAAGCAGCGTTTTAGAAAATTCACGCTTATTTTGAACCAAAGGTTAACAGACTACAAAGTGGTTTTACTAGTTTGACACGTAGCAACTGGAAAACTGGTGTGACTGGACTGTATATCTGAAGAAACTACTACGGTTTATGGAAGAAAGTATTTATAGTATGTCATTTTAGTATCTTGCTAATGGTGATATTGCAATGGAAAACCTAGTTTAATCAGGGATCTACAGTGCGACCATTTCAGTCGCATTTCTGACAATGCACCTGACCGATCAGCATATTTGTGTTCGCATAATTAATTGTGTTTCCTTAATTGTGTTTGGGGGAGCTTCAAAGGTTTCTACATGTTTCTGGAATGCTGAGTAATGCATCACAGACATATCTCACAAATCCTTTCATAAACAGGAAGTGTAGAGAGAGTACTTGCTTTTTCAGTACTTGCCCGATACCGATACTTTTATTTTTGGTACTTGCCGATTAAGAGTACTGATACCAATATTTTTTAATTTACAGGTAAATTTATCAAATATTGGGTATAGAAACTAAAAGAATATGTACAATGTTAGCTGGTTAACTTCATTTATCAAATAGATACATTTAAACCAAAATATATCGATAATGTTAGATAAATTAAATAGAAAAGATTGTAATGAATTACAATCAACCAAAAATTATTCAGACAACTATTAGTATGACAATATTTACACACACTTATCGGGCTTATACTTTGTCGGGCCACCCTTAGCCTCAGTGACAGCCTGTAGTCTGCTGGGCATCCTGAACCGTGTTCATGCAAACCTGAACTTACAATTTTTGGTCCCAAATTAACAATTTTACTGGTAGTCCACAGTATGAAAATTTTTGGGGTATAATGTGTCACAGTTTACTTTATTTCGCTATCCTCATTTAATAAACTGTGCCCTGCACTCACTAGCAAAAAAAAACAAACACTTATTTATGGCCATTAAAATGTATTTTGTTACTTTCCTGTTCTTTTTTTTTGCTCTATGGTAAATCATCTTTAATATAATAGCATTAAACTGCTCCATTGCAGCGGCTCAGCACTGTAATCACGCGTTTTGTTGTAATAAAGCAGGGAACCACTCGTTATGAATCTCCTAACTCCGATATTTTCAGAAATACAAGTCGTGTTTTTTCATCTGAAACATGCTGTTATTTGGGCTATAATCCAGAGTAAGACAAGACGAGCGTTTACCATTAAAAAGTATATAAATTGTATTTTTATAAAAATAACCAATCGTTATGTTAGATAAGACCCTTCTTTCTCGGCTGGGATCGTTTACAACTGCACTTGGGATCATTTGAACCTGCTTTTAAACTGTATTTTGAATGTTCAAAATTGGGGCACCATAGCAGTCCATTATATGGAGAAAAAGCCTGAAATGTTTTCCTCAAAAAACAATTTCTTTACGACTGACGAAAGACATGAACATCTTGGATGACAAGAGGGTGACTGAGTACATTATATGTGAATCTTTGTTTTGGAAGTGGACTTCTTTAATACTGAATGTTTAACATTATATTAATTGCATACACATACTTCATAGACATCCTTAACCTGGAATGACTCCATTCTGCTGTCTGTTATTCTGTTGTCGGTGTTCCTTTGCCTGAATACACACTTGTCACATGCTGTGTGGTATCGGCGTTTGGTATCGGGGCATTTTAACGAGTATAAGTACAGGAGCTCAGTATCGGTATCTGTGCACCCCTAGTGTAAATAAGCGATTCATTTTGCAGTGTAGAGAGCTTCGTTGACTATAATGGAACTTTGTGAGAACGCAATGAAATAAGATGAGTGAAAGCTTTTAATGATATTTAAGTTTGTAAATGAGATATTGATTTAATGCAATAGTTAAACAAGAATTGGCTTACATTGTCTGACTATAATTATACATTTTAATGAAACATTCATTAATTTTAATTAAAAAAAACCCTCCCAGGTACTGTTTGTTTTGCCTAACATGCTAATATGATATTAGTCATAGTGAGAGAGATCAAACTCAAACTCACCAATCAGAGGAGACTGCTTGGGGCAGTAGGGCATGTCGTCTTTATTAAGAGCAGGGCCTAAAAGGGAGAGGTTGGCGTAAACATCCGTGTGGTTGCGTCCACCTGTGTGTCCTGTTGTAGAATCCGGCTTACGAAAGATCCGGAAAAAATACGACACTCTTTTCTGGTAGCCCTCTCTTGAGAGAAGAGCCATGACCACTAGCTGGACGCCCAAGAACATGATTAGGTAGCGCCATTTGGACTGCAGTGTGTACATAGTGACGGAAGTGCTCGGTGTACCACTTTTGAGAGTCAGATGAACAGTCTGTTGGAGTTTAGGTTGGATATGTTTGAGGAACTGAATTCTACGGTGGTCTCATTCCTTGTATCTCAGATGCTTTAGACTTTTACTTGCATGCAAACAAATGAAACAGATATGTCTTGGAAGGTTCTAAGGCCTGGAGATGTAAACAAATCAATTGTTTCAGGGATTGGCAGATAAATCAGATATGTGGAGTAGATGTAAACAGTTCGATGAAGCACAAGGCACTTCAGATGGGATGGATGAAACCGCGAAGGAGAGGTATCATTTATTCAAGCAGACGTTCAGACCTGCTGCAGGATGAATTAGATTTGCTTTTCTCACTGGCAGTCCTATTAATATACAACTCCAAATGGAAACTCCCAGTGGTCCTCTGGTGTTTTCATGATTCAGTGATCTACTGAGCTTCCATCAAGCTCCACTAAAACCGTAGGAACTGGAAGGATGTGTCCACTGGCTGAAAGGAAATGCGTTTTGTTCCCAGAGGGTTCTCAACAGCAAATGTCCTGTAAAAGTCTCATGGTCCCTACAAAGTAAAATGTGCGGGCCACATAGATCCAAGGTATTGTTTTGCAGTGTGTTAAAGTAAAATAGTGAGTATGTATGTTCTTGGATATGTAGACAGGGAAAACAAAGAAGAGGGGGAGGGATGATATCCAACACCCCCAGCTATTGTCTCATTCTGTCGTCTTGCAGGGGGAGGGTCTGAAACCCTGTCCAATGCCAGCTGGTCCAATGACAGGAGTCAGTGTCTAAAAAACAAAGAGGGAGACGTGAGGAGTGACCCAGAACAGAGGCTTCACAATATGTTAAGTTTGTTTATTTGCTTCCATACTCAATACTAATTCACTCAGTTTACAAAGAAAAAAAATATATAAATAATTATTTTTTTTAATACTTTTATTTAGCAAGGATGCTTGGCCAAAGTGTTGATAAAGACATTTTTAATGTTACAAAAGATTTCTATTTCAGATAAATGTTGTTCTTCTATTCAACTTCCTATTCAAAACAGAAACCTGAAAAAAAAAAAAATTCTACGCAGCTGTTTTCAACAAAATAATAATAAACAATGTTTTTTGAGCAGCAAATCAGAATATTAGAATGATTTCTGAAGGATCATGTGACTACAGTAATGATGCTAAAAATTCAGCTTTGAAATTACAAGAATAATTTACATTTTAAAATACATTCAAATAGAAACCAGTTATATTAAATAGTAAAAACATTTCCAAATTTTAATGTGTTTGTATTTTAGATTTTATTTTTTAATATAATTTATTTATTTATTATTATTTATTTGTTTACAATATTTTATTATTATTTTGAAAAGACTGAAAATACACACTACCATTCAAAGTTTCGGGGTCTGATTTTTTTTTTTATATAAAAAGTTACAAAAAAATCTATTTGTTTGAAAAAAATATGTATCACAGTTTCCACAAAAATATCAAGCAGCACGACTGTTTTCAACATTAATAATATCAAAAAATGCTTCTAAGCACCAAATCAGCATATTAGAATGATTTCTGATGGATCATGTGAAAATTCAGCTTTTCCATTACAGAAGTTACATATTTAAATATAAGTGTAAGTTTATTAATAAGTGTATCGACATTTCACAGTATTACAATTTTTGACTATACTTTTTATCAAATAAATGCAGCCTTGAATAACATAAAACTCTTCTTACAAAAACATAAATCTTACCTGCCCAAAACGTTTGAACAGTACATAATAATAATAATAATAATAATAATAATGTTGTTGTTAAAAAAGAAAACTTTTAAGAAACACTTATGGGCAGTAGATTTCCTCAACTCATTTGCCAATGGCAGGTGTGGCAAAAACTTAATTTTGGACCCTATGTACACCCGTTGGAGAGCAAACACTACCAGCTTGTGTCACTCCCCCCTCCATTCCTCTAAAATGTGTTTAGATGAATAAAGCCTGCACTTGGTTCCAACATGGCTGACTTCCCAGACATAGGCCTTGTCCAAGGGGAAGGAGGCAAACACCCTCAGCGGGAAGGCAGGAACTCTGTAAGATCGGTCCTGAAAGCCACATCGCCCCTGCTGGGAATTCTGTCCCACCACCACCAGGATCGCTCGCTGGAAAAGGAGACCTGGGGCTTTAAACATGCTTCATTTAATCGGCCTGACACAGTCTGGAGGATCTATGCTTACAAATCAATTACAGCTCATTAAAACCACCACACACAGGCCAATAATCCTAATCTGAGGAATAGCGCAGGGATTGGTGGATTGGCACAAAGGGAAGATGAGGCGACAGTGTGAGAAGCAGCGTCATCTCTTACTAATCTCATCTTCAGCCGATCCTTCTCACAGATCGCAGAGAGGAGGCCAAAGAGAGAGGCAGTAAGGGAAAGGCTGGTGGTGATGCTGTAAATGACATCTTTCCACTGTGGTAAATGAGGTCAGAGAGCATGAGGTTAGGCTTTGTGCTGACTAACACGTACATTCGGTCTCAACCCATTAGGGTGGATTTTAAAAGTCATATTCTGAGGTATTTTCAGCTTCATATATGGTAAACTGTCAATTACCACAGGCAATCACTTCTAAAAATGCATCAGGATGGACAAATAATTTTGACTATCATCACAATAAACTCTCCAAGGGTTTCCAAATTTGCTGTTTTTAAAAGAGATGGTGTGTCTCTGAGAAACATGTCTGATCTGGGTCAGGAGAATTGGAAACTAACCATTGTATCTCTAACTACACACTGACAAAAGAACAGGCACTGATATGGTTTCGTGACCTAAAAGTACACAAAACATGCTCCATTTTGATTTTTTTTTTCTGCCTTTTTTTAAATTGGCTCCATCTAGGGCTGTCACTAACGATTATCTTAGTAATCGGTCGATTATTCTGACGATTAATCGAGCAATCAGATAATTATAATTAATTTTTCTAATTAAAATAGACCTTAAAATAGCCTTTAAAATGACTTAAAATATGTATATAATAGCAATGAGGCATCAATAAGTACAAATAAAGTATCAAAATTGAGAAATTGAACAAAACTGTTAAAATACATAATTTTTTATAAACAATAGAACTTATTTACATTATGCATTATAACAAATGTCTGCAGAGGGCATTTCTTGAATATAAGGACATCAAAACATGTAAACTTAAAATGACGGTTTGACCTTTTATTTTACCAACGGTACGGTACGGTACTTTTTTTTCGGTACATTACTCTCTGTGTAATAACAAAAACATTTATTTCAGTGAAAAAAATTGTCGAAAAGTCTCAATTTCAACATTTTCAACCTTAAAATTTCTTGTGTGTTTTAGTTTTTCTGATAACCAAATTAAGACATTAAACATTTATTTTTAATGACACACGTCACATGTGCTTCAGTATTTGTGTAATAAACAAAACCGTGTTTCCGCCAAGCGCAATTCATACAGAGCCAAGCGGAACATGAAGGATTCATATTTTAACCATCTTTTTGCGTTTTAATATTTATAGACAATAGTCCACATCTGGACGAATTCTGTGGCATTCCATGCTATAGAGTAAATCCGTTTTTAAGAATGGACTCCACGATCCTGTTTGCATTTTAGTGGAGGAGAAATTGTAGACGCATGACCACGTAGAGACAGAAATGACATGCCGTTGTGTAAATAAGATCAATAACAAAAGCCTGACAAATAACCAGAATGTTGCTTTAAAGGTGATTTTCTACCATAATAAACCCAACTCAGATGCGATGATCTCTGTAGCACTAATCATCTAAAAAATTAATTGAATAATCTACGAAGAGGCACTTAAGAAAGCCAAAAAGCCTTCTGGCAAGGGACACTAATGCAAAGTCAAGCGTAGCAGGTCTGTGGCCACTGGACTGGAACAAAGTAACAGTCTTACTAAGCACATGAAGATAAGACGGACGAAGCAACCAATATTAAAAGATGGAATGAGAATATTGTGTCCTTTTCTTGCCTTGCCAGAGCACATGTGCCCTCCGTCCCCTTTGCATTCTGGATTCAAAGGGACAGCACTGGCATGACTAACTGCATCTGCACAAGCCAAGACACACAATCTTTTATCTTCTTCCTTTTACTCTCCTCTCTCCCACAGGCAGCGAGCATGTATCTATACACATAAGGCTGCAATGTATTGTGCCCGAGGCCTTATTTTTTTTTTTGCAAACACTACATTGCACACTGACAAAGAAGAATAGAATATAAATGGGTAAATATACAGTCCATTAACATAAATATACAGAGAGATCCTTCCTGCTGCGTAGCCTGTGGCGACTCGTGTGGCTTCGCTCAGCAGTGCAGCAGAGAGAGAAGTGAAGAACTACATGACGCTTACACGAGGCACCAACAGTCTGGTTGAAATGAATAATGAGATTGCATCTGCGCTAGCATCTAATAATGTGTCTCCATGGAGAGTGAAAAACTGTGTTAGACCGTCCTTAACTAAAGGACGGCAGAGAGGCCGGTGAAGTCCTCTTGACACAAATATCTATTAGATTGTTAAACAAGAGGATTCTTTGAGTACCAGTTGAGGAACTGGCCAATATTTGGTCACTTTAAGACTCTAGTACCATAAGAGGATAACTTGATTGTGCTTGATTGGGTAATTAACCGAACTGGTCACTCTGTTTAATGTCTATTGTAAAAATCAAACAGTCCTGCCAATGGAAAGCACACTTTTTTTGGTTTCATATACTTGAATATAAATTAATAATGAGCAAATATTGTGCAAAATATGTTACAACTGTATATACACTGCCATTCAAAAGTTTGGGATCAGTAATATTTATGTTCTTTGTAACTGTTCTTTGTAACTTTTTATTATCAAAGAATCCTGAAAAAAAAAAAATCACAGGTTCCAAAAAATATTAAGCAGCACAGCTGTTTCCATTATTGATAAATCAGCATATTAGAATGATTTCTGAAGGATCATGTGACACTGAAGACTGCAGTAATGATGCTGATGAAAATTCAGCTTTGCATCACAGGAATACATTATATTTATTTTATATTTAGCTTTTGATTTTAATTTTTTAATATAATTTAAATTATTAATAATTTACTGAAATTTCACTGTAGCTAATTAAATTATAAATTAAATATATAATTGATCATATAAGCACTGATCAGTAAGTCAAGCAGTTGTATAATCACAATATTATGGTTAATTGTTTGTACATATAAATGTTTTTTTTAAAAAAGGAAAATTTCCTTTTCCGTTTAGGAACATTCCCAGACAATTACTAAGCAACATACTGATCCACAAGTATTAAAAGACAGCATGTATTAGAAGAAAAATGAAAAGTGAATAAAAGTTGAGATGCTTTAAACCGTTAGAATTCTTAGCCAAGTCAGCGAGACAAATGAAACGTTGGCTAGAGCTGCAGAGCATCTGGATTCCATGTGTCAGATTATGAGAACGGTAGAAGAATATAGGAGTTTAAGAAGAGGGTTGGGTTCCCTGGATCCTGCAGCCTGCTGTCAATCAAATCTTAAGAGAAAACAATCCCTTGTTCTCCAGCTTCACTGTCACACAAGGTCAACAGTCAATCTATCAGCGAATTCACCAACATCTGTCAATGTACAGCAAAGCATGTCCCTCCAAAGCCTACAAGATCACTCAAATACACACCATCTGTACAGTAAGCCACAAACCACGCTGTCCAGTGGCTTTCTACCACGCTTCACAATGCCTAAATTACAGAACCTTTCAAACACGTAGACAAAAGGCAGACTGTGTAATAGAGGACGCCGTGAATGGCCATTCTAAACACAAAGGTTCACACAAACAAACAAATAAAAAAAACAAGATATGGACAACCATTTTTTCTTAGACAAGTAAAAATGAATTTCCAAATACTTCTTGATTAAGAAAAAAGTTAGAAATGACTTTTTTTTTTAAATGCCAATTTTAATTTCTTTTTTAATGTATAAATTTCCATAAAAACATTAAGCAGCACAACTGTTTTCAAGTTTAATTATAATAAGAACTGAATATTAAACACCAAATAAATTGATTTCTGAAGGATCATGTGACAATGCAGACAAGAGTAATGGCTGCTAAAATTTCAGCTTTCACAAAATTAATATACATTTTAAAATATTAAAATAGAAAACAGTCATTTTAAATTGTAATACTTTTTCACAATATTACTGTTTTTATCATTCTTTTTGGAATTGTGCTGATTTTAAATAATGTTACCCTGGACAAATATGCATCTACATCTGCGTTTTTTGGAAATTTGCATCTTGGTGCTTTCATCCAGAATTTCTTATGCAATGTCCCATAATATTTCCATAAAAACACCACAGATGGAAATACCTGAAAACTAAATGTACATAGAATCAGGATGATTCCTGATCAAATTCTAAATCCAAACATTTAAAATAATAATAATAATAATAACATAACATAAAATAAGATTTACAATAGCACAGCTGGCCACAAACTGTTTCGCAATTTCACATGTAAAAACAGGCCTGAGCTCAAA
Organism: Labeo catla; assembly: GCA_012976165.1. Taxonomy (NCBI): domain Eukaryota; kingdom Metazoa; phylum Chordata; class Actinopteri; order Cypriniformes; family Cyprinidae; genus Labeo; species Labeo catla. The sequence continues at coordinate 276,311 of VONZ01000471.1, forward strand.
GTGCGTCAGAGCAACTACAGGGAAAGAGGTCACACTTTAGGGACTATGGTTGTCATTTGGTTGTCAGAACTTTCACTCGGTCAAATCCGGAGCATTTATATAACATCTCTGCACATAACCTGAAGGGAAAGTAAATGCTAAGCAAGCTGCACCAGGCAGACTTGATGCAACAGAAAATAGGATCTTCCGTAATAATACACAAACAACACCGGAGCTATTTGAATGAGCTATGGGTTTAAAGGCATCAAAGAAAAAAAATATCAATAACCTGATCTGGAAGGGCATATAATAAACAATGGCAACGCAGACGATCCTCTGTGATAATAGAAGATTTATTTTGTGCCTGTAGCAACAGTACCAGGAAATATTTTCCCTCAGCTATATTATTCAGCCTACTAAAGCTGTTTCTAAAGTCTCACATGGAAACAATGATGGAAATAGACTGGAATTCATCATATTGCATGAAAGTGAAAAAGTTCATTCACCACCAACTACTATGATCATTTGCTTTCTATCCAAAAGTCTTCATACACAGGATTTTAAGCAAAAATCCTAAATGGCGACATGGCGTGATGACTTCCTAATATCCATATACTGCTTCAGGACTCATGTGCTCCTAAGTAGGAGCAATAAAAACTGTATCAAATAATGAGTCTCTTTAATAAAAAGGGGTACAAGGAAACATTCACAAGCAAAATGATTTCATTCATTAGAATACAAAAAGTACACTAGGTTTTGAAATATTTCTGCTTCAAATTTTTTGAAGATGAGTGCGATTCTACTAAAAGCTATATTTTGATTTTATGTTATTAGACTTTCCTTCTTGTGACAAGGCAGCCCAGACAGAAAATACCAATAATAATTGGGGGAAAAAAATATGCATAAGGCAGGACTTTTAATTATACTGCCTACCGGTTGCGGCTCGCATCAAGACATTATCCCCTTTAACACAAACAGTCTTTACTGGTAAATTAGCATTAAGAGATCATGTGCAAACAGGACCTTTTTAAAAATAGCAGTAAATCTGTTCAGGCAATTTACCAGTATGAGAACTTAGAACATTACCAGTAAATTACCGGTAATGTGCTCTGTGTGAACACAGAACAAGATCACCAGTATGAGCATGTACGAATTCAGAATGCGCTGACGTAAGACGTCTACACTGAGCTAGGGATGGCTCGATACCATAATTTTGGCTTCAGTACGATACCAGAATGTGATACCTCGGTGTCAATACTAAATCGATAACATAGGTATCAAATCACCAGCCTCAAAAGATAAGTGAATTGAAAACAATTTAGTAAGTAATGCTAACATAAATGTTAACATAATACTGTTAAGTCAGCTTACCTAATGAATTTGCTTTACTGTAAAGTGTTATTCTAACGGCTGAAGTATTCAAAATGACGTTATTATCTCTCTCTCTCACTCTGATTGTTTTCAGATTTCAGACTCAGAGCGAAAAGAAAAAACAGTAAATATATATCTCTCGCGCGCGCACTCTCGGCTGCTTCATATTAGCAGTCGGCGGCAGAAACATTCCCATCATATTATTGATTCTAAAATTAATATAGCTAAATGCTTCATTCAAATTCAAATAATATTTGATTGTTTGAAATGCAAATGCAAATATTATGTGACCAAAGCTAAACTGGTTCTAGCGTGTGACACACATTTGAGCTTCCGTGTTTACTCTGTTGATCAGTTGTAAATAAAAGTCAATTAAAACTGAATTTATGAATGATGAATGGGGCACTCACCTGTCAAACTCTAAATTTGCAAAGATCAGGATGAGCAAGTGACAAATGCTTGGCAAGATTTGATGTGCTGCCTCCTGTGCATACAGGTGCAGTAAGGTCAGCTCTTTCAACTTTATTACCTTTATTATCTGTTTTGTATGCAAAATAATGGCATATTTCATATCTACTGTTGTCTTCGTTTACTAGTTTCGAGCACATTGATGGAGTTTCATCTGTTTGATGATCCAACACGTTGTTCTGTTGTCACATTTACACATTTTGCAGCAATTTGTGAAGCACTGGTGAACTTCGGAAAAGCAGCATATAAAATACAGAATTTATCAAAATCATAGTATCAAACCGTTTGAAATAAAATATATACTGGTATTTTTCCAGTACCAGTATACCGCACATCCCTACTCCAAGCCAATCATGACAATCATGACTCCATGCTGTGTAGTTCAGTATAAAGTTGTCTAGTACAATATCTCTTGGTCAAAAGCAGCTGCATGAATGTGAACGTTTGACAAAAAATGAAACCTCAACAAAAACACAGACAGTGCTCACACCCCTCCATGTTTACAAACACAACACTGGAAGGCACAGCCGTTTAGCGGTCATTGCTGGTTAATGTCACAGAATTTACTGGTATTTAAATAAAAAGGTGTGTGAATGTTGCTTTACCGGTTACAAAAACTGTTAACCACGCATTTTTGTATTTACCGGTAAATTTGTTCCAGTAATTTTACTGCAGTTTACTGGTATTATTGTGTGAAAAGGGCTATTGATGGTTGCACCATCCTACTTCCACTCATTCTTAAGAGTCTAAATCAGCTCTAGAAACCTGCAGTCGCTAAGCAAGCGACGCCTCATGGCACCATCACAAAGAGGTGCAAAATCACTTTCCAGAACATTTTCATTCACTACTGCTGGAATGATCTTCCCACCCCCATCTGGAAACTGAATCCCTGACCACATTCTGCATCTCCGAAAAAAAAATAAATAAATATAAATCTATGCTATCACTTTTCTTAAAGGAGAAGTTCACTTCCAGAATAAAAATTTCCTGATCATTTACTCACCTCCATGTCATCCAAAATGTTCATGTCTTTCTTTCTTCAGTCAAACAGAAATTAAGATTTTTGTGGTAATCATTCCAGGATTTTTCCAGGATATACTGGACTTCAATGGTGGCCAACGGGTTAAAGGTCCAAACTGCAGTTTAAATGCAGCTTCAAAGGGCTCAACACAATCCCAGCTGAGGAATAAGGGTCTTATCTAGCAAAACAATCAGCCATTTTCTAAGAAAAATATGCATTTATCCACTTTTTAACCAAAAAAGCTCATCTTGCACTAGCTCGACCTCAAATATAACGTAATCATGCACACGTGACGTATGCAGAAGCACTGACCCGGTGTTTACAAAGTGAATGTGCAAAGAAAGTCAACCAGCCTTTAAAAAAAAAAAAAGTAAAGTAAAAGATGTCTGACAATTTTGAAATTGAAGTTTTTCACCCTAGCCTACCTTTCTAAGTGCACAAAGTACAAACCATTTGTGCATTTTTTGAGCATTTGTGGTTAAAAGTTTTTATTTTTTTAAATATATATACATTTTTAAAAATTACAGATCGTTCCTTAGATAAGACCATTATTCCTCGTCTGGGATCGTGTATGTTTTCCTCAAAAAACTTAATTTCTTTACGACTGAAAAAAAGACAGACGTGAACATCTTTGGTGACATGGGCGTGAGTAAATTATCAGGGAACTTTTATTCTGGAAGTGAACTTCTCCTTCAACGAATACTGAAAATTTTAATTACGAGCACTTCTTGTGTTTATTTGCTTCGTTATGATGAATTGCTTCTTATATTTCTCATTCGTAAGTCACATACGCTAGATCAGGGGTGCTTAACCCTGTTCCTGGAGAAATACCTTCCTGCAGAGTTCAGCCAACCCTGATCAATCACACCTGAACCAACTAATTAGGATCAGAAGGAGCACTTGATAATTACAGACAGGTATGTTTGATCAGGGTTGGAATCAAACTCTGCAGGAACAGGGTTGGGCACCCCTGTGCTAGATGAATAAATGTACACAAATGTAAAAACATACACACTTATATTGAAATGTCTACATGTTATATTGCAGAGATAAAATATGCACTTACACAACCACCTACAAAATATTACAATAAAAACGCAATGAAGTAAATATTGTCTAAATTCATCAAAAGTAGATCGAAGGTCATCTCGCATAAATGCGTGATATTCCTTGATTGCGACATGTTCTGTCTTCGAACTTAGAGTGCTCATATACTGTGTTGGGATTTTCATTTTCAACCCCAAATTTAAGACCTCTTAAATGATAATCAAAACATTTGTTATAGCATTTAAGATATTTAAGACTTTATGACCTTAAATTTCATTAAAACTTTTTCATCCAGGAATTTTTATTTGCAGACATGCTCCTAAATACATTTTACAGTTTGCACACATCTTTTTACTGACAAAAGCAAGCGAAACGCTCACACACAGTCAAGCCCTGTGCCTGTGAAGGCAAAATGTTGGACTGAGCCTCAGTACAAAACATTCCGATGAGTCAGTAAACCTGGATCTCATAATCCAGTGACTGAACAGGCATCAGAGCACAGCTTCCATACTATGGTGACAGCAAGTACACAATGCCAAACTCTTCTGGGGCTAACTAGTGCTTAAATGCATCTAGTTGGTTAATTCCCTTGTTACTTAAGAACCGCAACTGACAGATGCCAAATATTATTAAGAAAGTTCAGGAACATTAAATTCTTCAGAAAAAAAAAAAAATTGGAATGGTTTTCAAAACCTAAAACCTTGTACTGTTTCTCAAAGTAAGAGTGATATAAAGCTAGCAAATGTTTTCCTTTGGCATCGCATAAAGCAGAAATTAACCATTAACTGTTAGCAGACATAATTTCTTTGACCTTGATGGCTAAAAACAAGACTGCGGACAGAAAGCCACACATTTTAACTGACCCATTTTGCCTTTCGCAGTTCCTGCTTTGTGCCCTATACACCACAAAGCTACAGGGAGAGCAAAGCCCCGAGACCGAGCAGGACAACCTGCTGCTTGGATCTGTAACCAAGCGATAAGATCCGAGGGGACTAAAAACGTCAACCCATAAAAAAAGGAGTCAGAGTCTCTCACAGGAAAACAAAGCACAGCAATTTATTATCAGGAATAGCTGTGCAATATGTAAAACAGGACTAGATAGAAGCACTCTCCTATCCAAGTGCATTTAAAAACTAACCTGAACGATACAAAGAATCTTATTTTCCAAATTAACAAATCACACAGGACTTAAACAAATATTTCTGGTCCTTAAGCAGTTTATCAGTCACCTAGAAAGGAGCACAATACCTCCTTTATTGCAGTATAAATCACCTCTTCTTCAAAGGAAGTTCAAAATGCTTCAAAGAAAGTTCCTTCCAAAAAGTTTTTAAATAGCCAAATTTGATCTGTTCACTGTGAAATTTACCTAAACTGTTCTGCCAAAGGCAAACTATCAACCAATTATTCACGCAAATGTTCTACACTGCAAAAAAACTGTGAATTTGCATGGCAAAAGGTGAATATAAAGCCATCAAGGTGAACGGTCCAGAACAAGATTGACAACTTCTTAATAGATTTTGGGTGGAGGGCACACAACCAATAAACATATAACACACATTCTGTTCTCTCCAGTTGTTGTTATGATCTTTTTATAAGGTGCTACTTGATATCTGTCTGACCTGAATTGCAGGACCTGTTGTTCTACATTTACATGTTGTACAATCTTAAGAAACTCAATACCAAGCTAACTTTATAAAAGAAATAGCAATAATAATAAACACACTGTTATTTAGATCTCATTCTGTTAAAGGGCAAATCCAGCATACATACTACATACCTTGTAGGATTTCTGCAAATTAAAATGAACAAATCAAATGCAATAATACCCAACAAATAGAGAAGTGATGGCTCTTGACAGAACATATAATTGTTACTTTATTTTAATTTTGATGTGTCTATTTATAAGGAATATGTACTGTTTTGGATGTGACAAGCCTGAAAATAGCACTTACTTAGACTATGGAAAATCACGCACTAAAAAAAAACAAAAAAAAAACTTTAAGACCAACCTCACATGGGTATCTGAAGCACCAAATGTTGACATCTGTGCTCTCAGTACAGTAAGAACCTTTGGTAAAAACTTTTTTTCATGGTAAGGTTGACATTTGCATGAAATTACCCTAAATTAGACAACAATGAAAAACTGCGAACTGAAACAATAGCATGTAAATATGCAAGCATGAAGTAGTTATATATTTCTGTAGTTACACAGCTAGATATTACAGATAATATCATTGTTAGTTCATGTTACAGTAACATTAACAAATGGAACCATATGTAAAGTAAGATTTATGTAATCAATTAGATCAAGAAGAGTCCCTATTCTGCGTAGCCTAACAATTTCACAATCCAAAACAAAGATGAAAATAACTTGACATTTATTAGATTAAAAAAAAACTACTTTGTCTAGCATATCTAAATCTACATTTGTCATAAACAAGTGAAAACTGCAACGGACATGCATCAAGATAAACCTAGATTGTTTGGCAACGGGTGCGTCATGATAATTGTGTTTAACAGTCACAGCTGGATATGATGACACACTATGACCGCTAAGGCTGATGCTGTAGGTGTCATTCAAGCGCCTGTAAAACGCAAAAACGCCGTTTCCCCGTAAACAGGGGGTTTTGTTTTAGTCCTCAACTTGAGAGGAAACGATGCTGAGCCGCCAGTACGGTTAGCTACAGCAGGCTAGCACAACTGGGGCTTCTCACATACTCACTAACCCTCAAAAAGGTGGGGAAATTACACTCGTACTAAGGCCAAATGAGGAAAAAAGACCTAGAAATGAGACTTCAGAACTTACCGTAGGAAACTCAAACAGTTTGGTGGAGTATTCACTTAGATATTCCGTAACTCCTGTCTATTTATACGACTTCGTCGACTCCGACGGTTGTCCTGTCGGAGTTGAAAGCGCCCAGCATGCACAGGAAGTGATGCGCGCTCACGCTGCTATGCTATGCTGTAGTGGGCGCGTGGGCGCGCACATTAGGGTACTTCTCGTTTTTGCGTACAGGGTTTTGTAACAGGTTTCATTCCTGTAAATCTGTTTGTATGTGCTAAGTGTCATAAAATTTTATATAGCTAACAATTCCAGATTAGTCTGCTTCAAATAAAATCTACAGCTCATCCATAAACCTTATTAATTAAAGCAATAACAAGCGATTCTACAAACTAATTCACTGTAGTTTGCAACACTAATTGAGAACATTTATATTTTAAAATTGGACGCATGAATATATTGTAATAATTAAAAACGTACTTGTTTGCACCTCAAAACTGAGGTTGTACTATAGATCCTTAAATGTTTACGGTTGTTAGTGCATTTAATGCAATGCAACAAGTTAAGAATAAATTTACGATAAGAGTATTTTACGATTTATACCGCATTTGATTCATTATTTAACAATGATTAGTGCATTCAACTGAAAGCAATGACTTGCATAAAAATGAGTGCTACCAAGTCGATCAATCGCGATTAATTGTGATTAATCGCATCCAAAATACAAGTTTGTGTACATAATATGGTCATGTGCTGTGTATATTTAAGAAATATTTACACGTATATACACTGCCGGTCAAAAGTTTGGGATCAGTAAGATTTTTAATATATTTTAAATAGATTTCTAATGCTTATCAAGTCTGCATTTATTTGATCAAAAATACTGAAAAAAATACATTGTAAAATATTATTACAATGCTAAACAAAGCTCTAAACAAAGCTCTTCTATTTTAATATACATTAAAAATATAATTTTTTCAGGATTCTTTGATGAATAAAAAGTTTAAAATAGAAATATTTTCTAACAATATACACTACTGTTCAAATGTTTGGGGTCAGTAAATTTTTATTCTTTCTTTTTTTGAAAGAAATTAATACTTTTATTCACCAAGGATGTTAAATTAATAAAAAGTAATAGCATAGATTCACATTGTTAGAAAATATTTATATTTTATATTATCTTTAATTATCTTAAATATTAATATTTATATTATCTTTTAAACTTGTTATTCATCAAGAAATCCTGAAAAAAAAAATCACAGACTCCAAAAAAATATTCGACAGCATAACCGTTTCCATCATTGATAATTCAAATAATAAATCAGCATATTCAAATGATTTCTGAAGGATCATGTGACACTTAAGACTGGAGTAACAGCTGATGAAAATTCAGCTTTGCATCACAGGAATAAATTATATTTTAAAGTATATTATTTTATATTCTAATAACATTTTGCAGTATTATTGTTTTTTCTGCATTGTTGATCAAACAAATGCAGTCTTGATGAGCATAAGAGACTTCTTTAAAAAACATTACAAGTCTTACTGATCCTAAACTTTATATATATATATATATATATATATTTCTTTATTATATGCATATAAATATACACAGCACACGCACATGTTATGCACAAACTTTTATTATGGATGCGATTAATCGCGATTAATCAATTTGACAGCACTTTTTAAACAAAGAATCTTCAAACTTTTGCTGTCACCTCAGGATGATTTGCAAACACATTTTTACATATTAGCTAACAAAATGACATGTACAAATTAAAATAGTGGACTTAAGAACATTTTGTTAACTATAGATAATCATTTATCCATACAGTCATTTATAGGTCATTCAACATCGTTCCTGTCATTCAAAATAAGGTGCAAACAAAGTCACTGTCACAGTCAGTGCAAAGTCCAGAACACATATAAGTTGGACATAATTGCAGGTAAGATCGTAATCCAACCATGTCTATAATGACTGGTAACTGATAAACTTTCGCCAACTAATGAACTAATAAAAAACAGCAGCCTACCAACTAGGCCTATTTATATGTAAAGCTGTGGAACAGAACTGAACCTAAGGGTATCATTCCAAATAACTGTGAGATAATTATTTTTAAATTGCATTAAGTAAAATACACCTAAATGCCAATTTAAGATGTTTTAAAAGACTTTAAAGAGTTTTGCACTGTGGTTAGAGGGAGCACAAGAGATAATCTTTCGTTGCTCCATGGGCGTCGCTAGGCCATTCTGCCCCCCTAAAATTTAGCGAGTAGCTCCATAAACTGTACACGAAATCGTAATCGCCTCAGTCCCCTTTAAATTTCATATTTAAAGGCGGCAGATCTAGATCGCCTCCTCCTGGTCTTTCAGCGCGTTCTTCAATCCGCAGACCGCGGCGGCGCACAGCGAGAAACAGAGAACAAGGAGTGTTTTTCAAGATAGATTGTTATAATATCTCCCTCTGTGCAGTTCTTTGTAATGAATACAGTTTACAGTTCTCCATCTACTCTTTTCGCTGCATTAATCCCTCATCACATCACAGCCGTTTTCTCCAGCGAAAATGAAGCACATATAAACGCAAACTTTATTAAATGATCATGTTGCCATTTTTATTTGAAAATTGAAGTTTCAATATAATACATATTCTAGTGCATGTGGCAAAGGTTTGCATACTTGATTTAAGAGGGTTGTACTAGAAATGCAAACAATAAAATTTTGTATAGCCTATGTACAGTAAACAGAGGTGTGTGTGTTTGTGTGTGAGATCATGAAGACTTGTATCCAGTACTCAAATGTTATACCTATCTATGCAATACAGTGGAATACTACAGTAAGTTTAGGATACCACCCAAATATTTTTTATTTTATTTTATTTATTTATTTATTATTTTTATTATTATTATATCCTCATTGGAGGCTGAGCCCCCCTAAAATGAAAATCCTAGAATCGCCCCTGCGTTGCTCTGTCCTAAAACTGTCCAGACCTGTTGAACCTGTTGCTGTCCAGACAAGCCTGAGTGTGCAAGACCGTGGTGAGTTGATTAGCCTACACCTGGCAGGCATATGGGCTCAGACACACTAAGTAAACTGCAGTGCACAATACTGAGAGGGTCTATGCACGTTTTATTTATTCCCAAACTCCATCTTGTGGTGAAAGTCAGTAATACAAATGGAGACTGAAATGCTTGTGAATCAAAACAAGGAGAGTGGAAGTCAGCATTAAAGAAGTCCACTTCCAGAACAACAATTTACAGATAATGTACTCACCCCCTTGTCATCCAAGATGTTCATGTCTTTCTTTCTTCAGTCGTAAAGAAACTGTGTTTTTTGAGGGAAACATTACAGCATTTTCCCCCATATAATGGACTGATATGGTGCCCCAAGTTTGAACTTCCAAAATGTAGTTTAAATGTGGCTTCAAACGATCCCAAATGCGGTTGTAAACAATACCAGCCAAAGAAGAAGGGTCTCATCTAGGGTCTTATCACAGTTTCTTTATGACTGATAAAAAGAAAGACATGAACATCTTGGATGACAAGGGGGTGAGTAAATAATCTGTAAATTGTTGTTGTGGAAGTGGACTTCTCCTTTAAAGAGGTTTGGTTTGAAATAAAGGTTTAATTGCTTTCTCAGAACAAGGTTTTCAAAGAATGTTTACTTGCAGCACTGGGGAGTATCATGTAATCCGGATTATGTAATCAGATTTTTTTTTTAATTAAATCTTTAAATATCTGTAATTGTCATTATTACTTGTAATCATTAATAAGCTTTAAAGTACCAATAATCAGACTACAATTACTTTTTATTAATTACATGATTACTTAACATTTACATTTTTAACATTTTTCTTTCCAAAAAAAAAAAAAACTATTGCTATTAAGTCCAGGTTTGTGGAACTGAACACATAATCTGGCCACTAAAAAATCAGGACACATAGCATAAAAACACACACACACATATATATATATATATATATATACTACCACTCAAAAGTTTGGGATCAGTGAGGCTTGCAATGTTTTTTAAAGAAGTCTCTTATGCTCATTTGATCAAAAATACAGAAAAAACAAAAATACTACAAAATGCTATTACAATATAAAATAATGTTTTTTATTTTAATATACTTTATAAATTATAATTTATTCCTATGATGCAAAGCTGAATTTTCATCAGCCATTACTCCAGTCTCAAGTTTCACATCATCCTTCAGAAATTGTTCTAATATGCTGATTTATTATTAGAGTTATCAATGTTGAAAATTTTGGGGTCAGTCATTTTTTATTATAATTTATTTTAATTTTCTTTAAGAAATTAATACTTTTATTCACCAAGGATGTGTTAAATTTATATAAAAAAAGTGATAGCATAGATTTACATTGTTAGAAAAGATTTATATTTTGAATAAATGCTGTTCTTTTTAACTTGTTATTCATCAAAGAATCCTGAAAAAAAAGAATCACAGGTTTTTTTGAAAAAACTGTTTCAAACATGGATAATTCTAATAATAAATCAGCATATTAGAATGATTTCTGAAGGATCATGTGACACTTAAGACTGCAGTAACAGCTGATGAATAATCAGATTTGCATCACAGGAAAAAATAATATTTTAAAGCATATTAAAACAAAAATCATTATGTTACATGATAATAACATTTTGCAATATTACTGTTTTTTTTTCTCTGTATTTTTGATCAAATAAATGCAGCCTTGATGAGCATAAGTGACTTCTTTAACATTACAAGTCTTTCTGATCCCAAACTTTTGAGCGGCAGTATGTTTATATACAGCTTTTCATCAATTTACAAACTCATAACGTTTTATATAGGATTTGGTATATTACAGTTTCTACAATGGTTTGATATTTTTGGATCATATTTTAACACTTCGGAATTGTTTTAGCATTTAAATTATTGCTTAAAAGTTGTGATTTTCACTTCAGAGAAGTTTTCACTTCAGACAGTATTTTGTATTCCAAACAAATATGTATTCTTAACTGTATGGACAAGGTTTTATATGCTTCTATAGACTAAATTGATCAGACTGAATTTCAGAAAATAAAAAAGGCCTTTGAATATTTATGATTTAATCCTACTATTGTTTTGTTTCCAGGTTGAGCTCATTAAAGGTCAAAAAGCCTCAGCAGATGTATGCATTTTGCATCTGCGATGACAGATATGAATTAACATTAAAGTGTCCTGTATCAACAATTATCTTCTGAAAATTAGTACAAGTAACTGCAGAGTGAAATTTACTTCAGTTTAGTTGTTAAATATATGATCTTTTAATTTCTGTGCAGAAGTACACAGAAACCATTATTTGCCAGCCAACATTAGGGGTTGTTATCAAAAACATCTTTATTTAGAGTCATTATGGAAAACATTTTAATGGTCATCTTTGAGGAGTCATTAAACAGAATACATAAAATGCTCACCAGATACATGTTTGTTTTTCCATCCATATTTTATATAATGTGAATCTCAAACAATCCTGTGAAATCAAAGTCCCAGTACAAGCAGTGTAAACCCTGAAGATTTAAATCAAGGTTCAAGTGTTACGTCCTCAATCTTACACTGTACGTACAAATAAAGGCTGAAACAAACAGGGTAAAAGCTAATGCAGATATCTAGTCGAGGCATATTCTACTTGTAGAACTCGTGTTCCTGCTCGTCTTTCTTGATTACAGTCTTGTAAGCCTTCTCAAAGTCCTTAGCCAACACAATGTAACGGTTTTCTCGAACAGCCAACATACCAGCCTGTGGACACAGAAGTAAGGATTAATCGTATCAGATAAACACATGCTGGAAGAAATTCAGATCAAAAATAAAAGACAAACAAATAAGGCAATTTGTAAATGAACATATTGTTTCTTCTAACTCACCTCCTGGCAAATGGAGTTGATATCTGCACCAGAGATCTTGTCAGGCCTGGCAACATCTGCATTTTGGTTAAGGACAATTGTAAAATAGTTACTTGGTCTTGACAGCCATGTATAACATTCTTCTAAATCAAGAGGTACACTAGCATTCGAGTTTGTCTGTTCTTGTTTTTAAACGTTTTTGAAAGTCTTTTATGCTCACCAAGGCTGCATTTATTTAATCGAAAATGAAGTAAAAGTAGTAATAATGTAAAATTTCTTAATTTAAAAACTTAATATATTTTAAAATGTAATTTATTCTTATAATGGTAAGTCTGAATCTTTCTAACATGCTTATTTGTTCAAGAAACATTTGTTAAATGTCACCAAACAGTTGCTTATTCTTTCAGGATTAATGTGAAACTAAAATCCTTTGTAATATCATAAATTGTATTTACTGTTACTTATGATCAATTTAATGCATCCTTGCTGAACAAAAATAATAATTTCTTAAAAAAAAAAAAAAAATGAATGAATAAATAAATAAATAAATAAATAAATAACTGACTCCAAACATGTGAATGCAATTTTTTTTGGTGGAACTGTTAATATTGTTTGTTCCTCTATGATTAATGCCTTGTGCTTGTAAGTGACTTAAAAATATTTTATATCATTGAGGAAAAACTTCATGCAGGGTCAGGATACAATCCTCCAGGTCAACCTCCTCTGAGAGGTTCATCTTGCTGGTGATGGTGGAGAACACCAAACGTTTCTGTCGCCGATCAGGAAGAGGGAACTCAATCTTACGGTCCAGTCTACCAGGGCGCAGCAGAGCTGGATCCAGTGTGTCAGCCCTGTTGGTGGCCATGATAACCTGTCATTGAAAAAAAGAAACGGAGCGTCAACAATGACTGAAACTGTATTAAGGCAAAACAAAAGAAGAAGTGCAACATAATACCACAAAGACACAGAGAAAAAGGAAATAACCAAAGTGTTTTTTCTAACCTTCACGTTCACATTCTGGTCAAACCCATCCATTTGATTGAGGAGCTCGAGCAGGATTCTCTGCACTTCTCTATCAGCTACAAACATATAAAAAAAAAAAAAAAATGAGCAAACAAAACAAAGAAAAGCTTTCCTGTTTATGGGATTAGTAGACTCGTGCACAAAGTGTACTATTAAAACAGTAATATTGTGAAATATTATTATAGCTTAAAATGACAATTTTCTACTTTAAAATGTCATTTATTTTTGTGACGAAATTTCAGCAGCCAAACAGTTGTGCTGCTTAATATTTTTGGTGGGAAACAATTATACTTTTAACATTCTTTGACAAATGGAAAGTTAAACCAAAATGATTTGAAACCAAATGATTTTTTGAAACATTTCGTTATGCTGAATGAAAGCAATAATTTCATATATATATATATATATATACATATATATATATAGTTTTTTTTTGATCCATTAATTTATTCCAAAATACAGCAAAAACAGCAAAGTTTTGAAATATTTTTACTATTTAAAATAACTTTTTTTCTATTTGAATATATTTTAAAATGCAACTTATTTTTGTGATTTCAAAGCTGAATGTTTAGCATCATTACTCCAGTCACATGATCCTTCAGAGATTATTCTTATATTCTGATTTACTACTCAAAAAACAATTATTATTATTATTATGCTGAAAACAGCTAGGTAGATCTTTCTATTCTTTAAAGAATCCTGAAAAAATGTACTCGACTATTTTAAATATTGTATATGTAATATTGTATACTAATACTAATAAAAATGTTTCTTAAACAGCAAATTAGGATTTTAGAATTATTTCCGAAGGACCATGTGACACTGAAGACTGGAGTAATGAATACTGAAAATTTAGATTAGATGACAGGAATAAATTACTTTTTGAAGTATATTCAAATAGAAACAGTTCTTTTAAATAGTAAAAAGATTACTTCAGATCAAATAAATGAAGGCTTGGTGAGCAGATGAGACTTCTTCAGAAAACATTAAATCTTTCTGTTCAAAAACTTTTGACTGGTAGTGTATAGATAGATAGATAGATAGATAGATTTATAAAAGGGACACATACCTCCAGTCTGTGCATCAAAACGCTTGGTAGCAATCGCATCAATCTCATCGATAAAGATAATGGCCGGGGCATTCTCTTTGGCCAGTCGAAAGACATCTCGCACCATGCGTGGACCCTCTCCGAGATACTTCTGCACAAACTCAGATCCCACCACACGAATAAAGGCCGCTGCAGAACATTAAAACACAATTAGAAAGGCTGTAATACAACCACATGCTTCTGATCTATTACTTTATTTCTGTCTGTGCTCAGAAATGAACTTCAAAGGTCAGTAATAAAGCAAATTTGGGTATAAACCACACTTGAGCCTACCTGTGGTATGGTGAGCCACAGCTTTTGCCAGCATGGTCTTTCCACAGCCAGGTGGGCCATACATGAGCACTCCTCTGGGTGGGTCAATACCAATCTGAGAACAGAAGTAGAACGTGAGTGGACAACCAAGACTGCTATACACCACAGGCACTTGCACAAACATACTCACCTGTTTATACAGCTCAAAATGTGTGAGGGGGAGCTCCACAGCCTCCCTCACTTCCTGTTTCTGGATGTCCATTCCTCCAATGTCTGCGTACATCACATCTGGCTTCTGATCTAGGGTCAAATATTGAGGAAACACATAAAAAAAAAAAACCCACCACAATAAAGCTGCTGCAAGAGTTTTTAGAAACAAGGCACAAATCTAAATCCCTAATACAAGATAAACAAACAAGTGACTGAGAATACCTGAAGTGAGCATCATGATGCTGCTGTCAGCCTCTGGAGGCAGAACGTCCACTAGAGCATTGCTGTGCTTGTGCAGAGCAACAGAGGCATTGGGCTTCAGCAGCTCTCTGTCGATTGTGCTCAGAATCCGAACATAGTAATTGGAGCCTGAAAAAAATGCACAGCATTGTTGACAAAGCCAAACAATGTAGTTTAAACAAATAAACACTACACAATTCAAATCTACATTTAAGCATCTTGCATGATTTTATTGAAAAGGAAAAACAACAAACAACACCACATGCAAGATACGCATTTGAAACTACATTAAACATGTTATATTTAAAAATAAATACCCAGGGTACACCCAGGGTTTCTGCAGATTTTATGAAGGTAATTTTAAGACCAAATAAAGAAAATTAAAGAATTAAATGGATCGCAATATGTCAATATGCTCTCTAAAAGTATGTCTGGCATAACAAAATTTCCATTACATTTTAATTTATGTTACATAAAAAAAAAAACATATGGCTTGAATATCTATGCTTTTTTTTTGCATGGACAAATGTCCAGATTTTTTAAATAAAGACACATTTACTTGACATAAAACAGGTCTTGCTTTCTGATAAATTGATCAAAATTAAATCAGTTTATGATTAAAACAAGAACAAATATCCACAAATGAAGTGAGAAAAATCAACTTAATTCAAAGGGAAAACAGGTTTTTACACCTTATTGACAAATATGTTCTCATTTTAAGCATAAGCTCACTTAATTTTGTCCAATTTCTCAGAAACAAGACTTCATACCTTAATTTTGCTTCTCTAGGACATTTACTTAAAAAGCAAAATTACAAAACAGTTTCTGATTAAAACGAAGAAATATTTGTTAATAGAGTGAGAAAAATCAACTTAATTTAAAGGGAAAACACATTTTTACACCTTACTGACACATATGTTCTCATTTTAAGCATAAACTCACTTCATTTTGCTCAATTTCTCAGAAAACAAGATTTCATATCTTAATGTAGCTTTCAAGTACATTTACTTAAGAAGCAAAATTACAAAATTTTTGTTTTCTGAGATATTGATAAAATTAAAAAAAGTTTATGATTAAAACAAGAACAAATATCTGCAAATGGAGTGAGAAAAAAATATGACAAAGTACGTTCAAAAACAAAATACGTTCTAGTTTTAAGCATAAACAATTCATTTTGATCAGTTTCTCAGAAAACAAGTATTAATATCTTAATTTTGCTTCTCAAGTAAATGTATTTTCACTTAAGGCTGTTTATATATTTGTATTGGAAAACATACAGTGCATGCAACATTTAATGGCATGAGTTTATAAATGTAAGACTTTCTGCTCAGATTTAAGGTCTTTTTAGACCTTAATTTAAAAAAAGGTGAAGTAAAACCTTTTTAAGACATGCAGAAACCCTGTACTGAACTTACCTGTGGTTGAGCCAACAATGGCTGTATTCTGGTCAACTGCTTCCAGAAACTGCCCAATAACCAGAGGGATGCTCTGTATCCTCTTCACCTCCTCTTGGGCATGAAGGAACTCCTTTTTCAGATTCTTCTGTTCATCTTTAATGTACTCCTCCTGCACCTCCAGAAACTCTAGCTCCTGTTGCAACTTCTGCAGTGTGGAAGGGAAGTCAACATGTCAACAAGTGGAGTAGAGTCAGTTTTCAATGGTCAGTATTATGATAGGCTAAAAGCATGTCAAGCACACACATAAAAAAACCCTCAAAATTACAAACCTTATATCTGCTGTAAAGATCTTCCAGATCCTCTGGTTCAGGAGCCAAGAAAGACAAGCCGGTCTGGGGCCTTGAATTCAGCAGGGCCGGCACATCTTCCTGTAAAGCAAAAAAAAAAAAGGTCACAAATATGTAGATGCAAGGCAATATATCTTGAATACACAAGCACAATTAAATTCGTAATTATTATTATAATTTATTATAAAATATCTAGATTTTAATAATAACACAATTTATAATAATTCCAATAAATAAATTATCACAGAATTAACCTAACAACAACTCGCAGCAAACGGTTATCATGAAACTGATATATTATTTATACATTTTCATATTTGAATGTCCATACATTTAGCGTTATATAAAGCTTCTAAATAACTGTTATTATAAAATGCTGGTAAAGATAAATGTTATTAAATAAAATCTTATTAAAGACAAACAGCTGATAAAATGCTATGCTACGTGGCTAGGCAATAGCTCAACTGATTATTGCTCCGTGTAAACGTGTAAAAAAAAAATGTTCAAAATAATCATATACAATTCAAATATGATCAAAAGTAAAGTTTTAAACTTGACATATTAGCAGTGAGAGCTACTCTTTTGTAAATTATTGTGAACACTCATGCTAACGTTAGCCGCTGTCAGAGAATGGCATGACTGAGCATTTGCAGCGAGCCGAATGAATCGGCATCTTTTCACTGTTTATTATAAGCTTTAGACTCATGCTCTTCTTGTTTATATGGTTTGCTCATATAACATAGAACTTTTTCAAGATGATATCGGTGAGTACGCCAACCCTCTCTTTGTAAAATACTCAAAATCACAACATAACATCTCACCTGAGGTTTCTCAACCAACACTCCGCCGTCCTCCATGTTTGCTTGCAGCGACTGACGTCACGTCGCAGAATATATGTGAAGTTCCGCAAACAGTCACCGGGTCCTAAAGGCCACTTTTTCATCTTCCATACGTGTGAATTACAGTACAAGTCAATTGTTTTTGAACAGTAAGATTTTTCATGTTTTTTAAAAAGACTCTTCTGCTCACAAAGTCTGCATTTATTTGATGGAAAAATACAGCAAAAAAAGTGAAATAATTTTACTATTTAAAATAACAGTTTACTGTTTGAATATATTTTAAAATGTAATTTATTCCTTTGATTTCAAAGCTGAATTTTTAGCATCATTACTTCAGTCATATGATGAGGGCTAAGTAGAATTTGTTCGGGTTTCTCTGATGAATAGAAAGTTCAGAAGAACAGCATTTATCTGAAATAGAAATCTTTTGAGACATTTTAAACGTCTTTATTGTCACTTTTGATCAATTTAAATCATCCTTGCTAAATAAAAGTATCAATTTCTATAATTTCTTTCACAAAAAAAAAAATAAAATAAAAAAATAAAAAAATACTGACTCCAGGCTTTTGAATGGTACAGTGTATAAGGGTACAAAAGCTTTTTATTTCAGATAAACTTCTTGAACAGCAAATCAGCATTTCTGGAGGATCATGTGACACTGAAGACTGGAGTAATGATGCTGAAAATGTAGCTTTGATCACAGAAATAAATAAAATTTTAAAATATATTCAAATAGAAAGCAGTTATTTTAAACAGTAAAAATATTTCACAATATTACTGCTTTTGCTGTATTTTGGATCAAATAAACGCTGGCTTGGTGAGCAGAAGAGACTTCTTAAAAAAAAAAAAAATCTTCCAAAAAAAAAGTCAACACACCTTTTTGACCAAAATGCATAAAAAACCCTTACTGTTGTATGTTGTGACAGTTTAGACAAGTGACAGTATGACGTTATGTCACAAAAAATGTCCTTAAATGCTGTTCTTTTAAACTTTATCTTCATCTAAGAATCCTGAAAACAAAATGTATGCTTTCCACAAAAATCAGCAGAACTGTTTTGAACATATATAAAAATGTTTCTTGAGCACTAAATAATCATATTAAAGTGATTTCTGAAGGATCATGTGAGGATCACTGAACACTGGAGTAATGATGCTGAAAATTCAGCTTTGTTATCAAAGGAATAGATTGAATTTTTAAAATTTTAAGATAGAAAACACATATTTTGAATACTAATATTTCACAATATTGTTTTTATTATTTATTTCTCAAATAATTGCAACCTTGGAAGTGATTTCTTTCCAAAACATTGAAAATTTGATCATCCCCAAACTTTTGAATAATACAGTTAAAGTTTATTATACTTACAGTGACAGTTTTTGAGAAGACTCTCATGAGGACCAATCATGTGACAACTGGAAATTAGGCATCAAAACATTGTACTATGTCCTTAAATTTATTTGCAATAAGTTTAGTTTTCTCCTGATTGAAAAGCCAAACAAAATATACTCAAGAAGCAAATGTTTTTGATTGTTTTTATTGCATTGATAAATCAACTGTTTGAATACCTGACCTTACATTAGAACTTAGTAATCTTTTATATAAACCACATTTTGATCAAATATGAAGCATTTTCATCTACTTCAATTCATATACTGCAGTTGTGTGGGAGTAACTTGGCAACACAGACTTGTTTTTTGCACAACAAAAAGAGACCTTCAACTGGCCCCGGAGGTCTTTCACCTGAAATTGATGTCTTGTCTTCAGCTTCTGACAAGAAGAAATGTCCAACTAGAGGTTTCACAGGAACATGTGTTGCTTCTAGAACATGACTGTTCACAGCCACAGGGCATTCATGCAGAGGTGTTTGTTTGTTCACCCTCACTGGTTGATTTGCAAGACTATGCAGTGGGGGTAAGGAAAGGTGAGCATTAGCTTTCAGATCAGACTCGCATGAAGGATCTGTGACGTTTCTCTGTGACACATCCATTAAATAGGTAGGTGGTCTTGGCTTGCGACGTCCTGGAGGACTTTCACCTGAAGTTGGCTTCTTTTGTCCAGTCTCAGGCAAGAAGGAAGGTCCAGAAGGTCTGCTGAAAATCCGTTTGCCTACTAGGCATGGCATGGCCTGACTCTGGAGAGTATTTCTGTCTCTGCACCACATGTTAAAATGCGGCATGAAGATTATCTCAAAAACAACAACAAAATTGGCTTGAATGAGCGGCAGCAAATTAAACCAGCAATCACAATAGTCAATTGCCAATTGAAGCTCTTTTCACCAGGATTCTTTGTAACGTGCAATGGCTGTTATGATGTCAGAATAGAATGTTGGTCAGTTGAGTTCATTCTATTGGTGTTTATCTACCAAGACATAAATGTTCTACAGTTATCAATCGGATAAACATGTAAGGTTTTTATTACTATAACAGGGATTTTTTAAATCATGCTTTTTCATTAAGTAATGCATGCATTCTTGTGCACATTAATTGCTTTTTATTATGTTAATCGTTTATGTTATCCCTGCAAAGAAAAACAATATAAAGTGAAACAAAATCATTTCTGCAGTTCTGCAAAAAATTCTTCACTTAGAAAAAAATGCAGCTCAGACTTGAAGAAATAAACAAGAAGAGCAGTTCACATAAATATATATTTTACTATAAAGCTGCAGTGTAAAAATTAAGAAACTGAATAGATTTTACCGCAGTGCCCATACTTTATTATAGTAGCCTATACTGTAATTCATCAGTAATCGTGGCTCACTTCATAAATAAAAGTGTGGTACCCTCTACAGGTGAAAAACCTATATTACAACTAACTTAGGAACTAGTTCAGCCCAAAATGAAAATACTGTGTATTTACTCACCATCATGTCCTTCAAAACCTGTACTTTTTTCTGGAAACAAATATGTATTTCTGAAGAATATCCGGACCGTTCTTTTTAATAGCCTAAAGAAGAATGATACTGTCAACCTCCAAAATTACCAAACAAACAAACAAAATTATAAGGGTAGTCCACGTGACTCGTTTATTGTAATATGATAGCTGTTTATCAAACAGATGAAATTTTGCTTACTTTTTTTTTGCTCTTCTTGGGCTATGTTCAATTCGTGAACAGTGTTGGGAAAAGTTACTTTTTAAAGTTATGCATTACAATATTGCGTTACTCCATAAAAAAGTAACTAGTTGCGTTACTTATTTACTTTTTATGGAAAGTAAAGCATTACATTACTTTTGCGTTATTTTTCCTCACCTGGGCTAGGCTTGCTTATTTATTTTTAATAACAAAAGTTATATTTTTTGGCAACTGTAAAGGCCCTTTCATGCCAAGAGTGAAATTAATAAGCTTCAGGGTGAAGGAAGTGCCTCTGGTTTGCACGTCACTCCCCAATTTCTCTCAACACGGGGACAGGAAAGCTGTCAGTGAATAAATGGGAAAACAAAGTAACTTGTGTTACTTATTTGAAAAAAAAGTAACTCAGACATTTTCTTGTAAATTTAAAAGTAATGCGTTCCTTTACTAGTTACTGGAAAAAAGTAATCTGATTAAGTTACTTGCATTACTTGTAACGCTTTACCCTCAGAGCTGGGTAGAATACTGATTGCAAATTACATGACAAAAATTTTAGACAGTAACATAATCCATTACATTGCACATTTTAGGTAATATAATCAGATTACTTTTAGATTATTTTTAGACTACTTTTGACCTAACTCATTGATCACTTTGATTTAAACAGGATAATATTGTGCCATAATGATGTAAAAATACAAAGAGTGAGAAAATATATTCCTTTCATTGTATTTAACAACATGAAGTGCATTAAACATTATATTACATCAAGGTGATGAATAATTTATTGCTATCGCGTATAATATGTAATCAATCTGATTACGAGTATTTTAAAATGTAACTTACTGTAATTACAAGTACTTAATTTTTGGAATCTGATTATGTTAGCCAGATTACGTCTAATCAGTTACTACCCAGCTCTGATTACCCCCAACACTTTTCGTGAATTAACTATTCGTTGTCATGTCAAATCTTTTCATTAATCGGATCTAATTTACAAAACTGGTTGAAATTATTTGTTCTCAAATTGCACCAGTCTGGTTCTCGAGTTCACAGCTTCACTGACTGTATTGATGAATCTATTGTTGAATTAGTCTTACACTAAGTTAGTAACAATGTTGGAATTTACTTTGGAAATGTAATAGGATACAGATTACAAGTTACTCTATTTAAAATATAATAAGTAGTGTAACTTTTCAATTACTTTATTAAAGTAAAGTAACTACTTTTCTAAATTTCTAATATTTTCAACTGTTAATAATTTTGAAACATTTAAACCAGGCAGAGTTAACCTTACAGTAGCACTCAACACTTACTGTCAGACTTTCAAAAAATGCAATTTATGAAAGTCAATAAAATTTGTATGAAATCATTTTCAAAAGTAACTAATTTAATTACTCAATTTTCTCAGTAATTGTAACTAATTACAGTTACATTTATTTTGTAATTAATTAGTTACTCCCCAACACTGGTTAGTAATATTTCTTTAAAAAGGTCTCACACTTTAAAAAAGGGACATCATAAAACCCTCAAATTACTCGTGCAATTTAGCGCTATGCGTTCACATTCACTTTATGGATCACTAATTTTTAAAGCTCGACAGGCCAGTGTTAAATATAGTCACTTCACACTTTTCTCATATGAAGTTCAAAGGCATATAGCATATTTATATATTTATAAAAAGCATATTCATATATTAATGACAATGTCAAATGGGTATGTGTGTGTGAGAGAGAGAGATTCAGGGTAATGCTGATTAATATTAATGTGATGACATTGCTCCCACTTTCGAGTCTCTAGAATAATCTGTTCTCGAATAATCCGACCTTCATGTGCTCTACCGAATATTTGAGAAAAGACGCGTGTTGCATCACGCGTCACGTTTCAGCCCTATACGATCTCGCGCATCCGAAACACCCTGAATGAACGTATAGGTTGACAAACCATCTATTTACGTTGCCATAACGACTTGAAATTTTAACCCCCAGTCATCTTGCTTTCCATCCATCCCACTACTGCAATGCATCAGTCTCCATATCCCTCCCCCATCCCTGCTCCCTCCCAGTCCCTCCTCGCCTATCCCAAACGCAGCATCCTTCCCTACACCGTGAGAAATCGCTCATGAACGCACCACGTTATGGCTTAACGCGTGGTGCTCCGGGCCAAACGGATTCTTTTGTGCATATTCTAATTTATACCGAACATTTATGAAGGAACAGCAGCACAATCTGGCTTTCCGTGACCCACAAATAAACACCCCGCGTTACCGAGGGAATGATTTAACGGCGCGGGCAAATCGACTTCATCCACTGAAAAGCCGTTTTTTGGGATCGTAACAAATTGAATGAAGACAAACGTGGGGAAGGAACGTTTTATTGACTAAATACGTGTGGTTATCGGTAACGGTAGGCTGAGAAATATTCAAAATACAAAACAAGCATCCTGAGGTAACGTTTATTATTGTTGACAGGGGAAATACCGTCGACGTTGTTGGTATTTGCATCAGTCGTTAATAGGAAAAAGCAACTGAATATTGTTTAAAAATATAGGGAATGTATTCACATGTAACGCAGACGCATGAATGAGTTATTATTAGCATATTTTGGTGATCATTATTCCCTGTTAGACATATGCTTTGATGTTTGACAGTTGGAAATTACAGACGCTTTAGCAAAATAACAGATGGCATGAGCCATAACTACATCCGGTCATAGTAAACACTTACTGCATGTGTTAGCAACTTCATATGCATTTATTTAAATAAGACAAAGGCACCAACATTAAATCCAGTATTGAAGTTAAATGTATTGGTAGACTGCTACAGTTGTTATTTTATGTACAACATATTGTAAACATTTTTAAAGCATACATTTCACCTCTTCATAACTGGCTATAAGCCTTGAAATTGATTCTGGGAAATATATCTTACACATTAACACAAGCAATAACTTAAAATACATAAGCAATAAATATCATTTAGAGTAAAAGGGAATGTCTGAATGTATGTTGCATGAAGCCAAAGACATAATCACTAAGAAGATTTATTTTTAATTCTCACTGTGGAAAACATTGCATCACTTAAAATTGTTTTTTTCTCAGGTTAAATCAGCCAACCGATGTTTAATGTAAAAGTATAACACAAAATCCTTAGTTAATGTACTTGTCTTCCATTACATGCATATATTTCTCATCCTAAAATAATCACAAACCTCAGCTCAAAGTCTTCCACTGTCAACAAAACTTCGCTGTTTAGCGAACATATCACTATATATATTTTAGAAATCAGATTAGTGTATTTTATCACTAAAAAGTATATTAATATTCATTATTAAAAAAAGTACTTTTAAAACCAAACATATAAATAGGTCAAGAAGAGCAGTCACTGACTGAAACTTGAGTCTGCCATCTCAGCTCTTTTTTCTTTCATGGAGTAACTGAATACTCTGTGCCTGGACTTGAAGCGATCGCCTGCACAGAGGGCGTCACATCTCTCATACTCCCTCACTGGATTCCCTTGCTCCTCATCACAACACTTATCTCCCACCAGACTAGAAGGACAGGAGGAATCATCATCAGGGTCTGAAGTAAAAGTGAAGCCCACCATCATCTCCCTGTTTTGTACACTCATCTGTTCTGAGATCCAGAGGACGTATTTACTTCGCAGAGCTCTTGGACTACTCACAGAGAACTCCTGCTCTTCAGTTTGAGCCTGTGTTTTTGTGTGCGTGTGTTTGTGTGTGTGAAAGACAGAGACACGACTCTGAAAGCAACGCCTAGCATCTGTGAAGATGTCTGCACTGCAGCTTCTGTGGGTCCCTGTTCTGTTGGGTTTAACACACGGTGAGTGACTTAAGCGCACCATGGAACATTTGAGACACATTTCAAGCAACCTTTGTCTGTGTCAATCAGGCCATGACAAAGCTGCAGGCACCTGAATAGCAGAAATCAACTCTCAAGATAAATTGTATCTGTTGCTGTCATGTGTTGTGTTTTGGATAGATAGATAGATAGATAGATGAACAAGGAACAGTATACACTTAAGAATTATATATATGTTATATTTATTTATACAAACATTTTTAGGTATTTAATATATTCAAAATGTTATATTTATTATTTTATATTTACTTTTATATATGTGTACTTTTATATATGTGTGTATTTATATGCAGTATTCAATTATTTATACATAAATGTCTATACATATTAGATATTTTATTTAAAAAACGCAACTAAAGTGACATTAATTGCTTAACATTTTTATTTTGATTTAAATGTTATATTTATACGTATTTATACACACTTTTTAATGTTTTCATGTATTTAATATATTCAAAATGTTATATTTATTTTATATTTACTTTTACATATAATGTGTATATATTTTAATATATATTGCATAGATAGATAAACAACCAACAAATAATCAATTGCAGATCAATTTTTAGACACATATATGCATGCATATAAATACACACACATAATTTATTATTATTACTTTATTATATTTTTATAAATTGTAAATTGTAAATACATTATTTATATATACAGTATAAAATGCATGCATTTTAATTAAGTAGTTTAATTATGCAGTATAAAATAGTTGCATATAAACATGCAACTAAAGTGACATTGCTTCATTTTTATTTAAATGTTATATTTATACTTATTTTCACATACATATTTGATATATTTTATATATTTAATATATTCAAAATGTTATATTTTAATGTATATTGCATAGATAGATAACCAATAAACAATCAATTACAAAATCAGGTTTTACATACATATATGCATGCGTATAAATAAACACAAATATTTTATTTCTTTTATATTTATTTATTTTTTCAAATTCTATATTTATAATTTTAGATAAAAATGTAATGATTTATACACACACACACACACACAAACACAGATATATATACAAATGTCTATACATATTTATGGTATGTTATCAATTAATTAAATCAACCAATTTGTATTTTTATTATTATTATATTATTACAAGTAGTAGCACATGTATTCTTGCCAGAGCCATTTAGTATTAGATTTTTTTTTTTTTAAAAAGTGACAAATTGCTTCACTGCAACATTTATCATTTATTTTCAATTTATTTAATTCTATATATATATATATATATTTTTTTTTTTTTGGCTTGGTGACCCGATCAGAGCAATTTAGCACCTGTTCAGTAGTGGTATGTCCTTGCATTTGTTTATTTAGTCTTAGATCACAGTGGGTATGTTTGCAGGTTTTGGGGATCCCAGACTGCTGAGTAAAACCCCAAACCAGCTGTCACCGTTTGTAGACATGCATTAGCAGTAAAATGGAGCCGTGTGCAATCGGGGTGGTCCAGACAGCAATGTAGCTCTTTCCCAAAGCTTGGTTGCTTCTGTCACAAGCTGTTATTATCTTCTAGTTGCTTGTGAATGCTTTGTTTTGTATCGGATTTGTAGTGGGTGTCCAAAATATGTGGCTGTCAGCGCTCGCACATAACCTGAATATCTTTCATCTGTGACTGTAAGAAGGCCAGTGATGGAAATAAATCGCTCTCCGGGGAACAGGTGTTGTCAGTTATGCCTCAGCGTTAGATGTCCTAGTTTACGCAGTGGGGATTTGTATCTCTCCTCATGTCGTGTCAGGACGCCCATTATGAGGATATCTGTATTTCCTTTACTAGTGGCGGGTTAACCAGCTATCAGCTGTTTAAATGTTCCACCTGTTTTCCTATGTTACATTTTAGTACTGCAATTAAATGATACACACCTTGTAAGTGATAAATTCCACATCAGTTTCATCTTTATTGCATTCATTTAGATTATTATGTAAAACATTAAGCAGACTATTTTATCCAGAGCAACTTACAAAGATGATTAAGCTAATTTATATTCATACTTGCATTATAATAATGTAATATTTCCTTAATGCTTGGTGTTATGTATCATGCCCTAAGGAAGGAGTAAAACTGTTGGAGCAGAAGGTTAAAATTAGAAGTGAAAGCTCAAAAGGAGAACTGTTATACAACTGTACTTGTGTAACACCTTTTTGGTACAGTAAGTCATCTCTCAGGACTCTTTAGGGGGCTTTAAGAAACCGTTTTTATTTAGAGGAGATGAAAGAGAGGAGTGCGCATGGGCAGATGGACAGAAAAGAAACCATGTGTGAGAATGAAAGCGTGAGAGACAAAAGAAAGTCCCCTGTGGTTGCCTGTGATCTGCTTGTATTATATATACAGTCTCAGAATGTCTAAGCTACAGTATCTGAACTAAATTGCCACACGATTAGGGCTGGTGTAAATTGTTTTTGGAATTGAATGACAATGTCACCGTATAATAGCATTAAACATGTATTACAGCATCATTCCCCCTGGGGCATCCTGAGGTTAAATGCCTTTCAAGGGCACAACGGTTATGGCGTGTCATGACCTTCTGCTTGTCATTGCCTGAGTCTTAAAGGAACAGTCAAACCAAAATGTAAAATTCTGCCGTTATTGTTATAAAGAATATTTGTAAGGGATGTTTAGGCATCATGACTGTCAAGCTCCAAAAAGGACAGAAAATACCAAAATAAAGCAGTTCTATTCACCTTATCTTTCCCGTAAGAGTGGGTGTGGCCATTTGTAAATGTAATGTGTGTGGCTTCCAGTCTCATCCGCATCCAGCTATTTTTAGTTGTGCAAGCTGTTGTGTCTTACTATATTATTTTAATGTATTAACTTAATTATGATCACAATGGTTTGTAGTGCAAACAGTTTTTCTGTTTACTGCACTTTGTTATTCTTCTTGTTATTTCCCTACGGCATCTTTTAAACTGGAAGTCTCACACATTACCAGAAAACAGCTTACTTCTGCATTGAAAAATAAGGTGGATAAACTAAAATGTAAGATTTTATGCATTAGGTGAATATGCAGAATGGAGATTGAAATTATAAAGCTCAGACAGAGAGGAGGAATACTAAGGAATACTATACTAAGTATAACACAACTTCAATCTGTTCCTTACAATTCAGCGGCTTCAAAAGACTTAAAATATAGCATGGCTATATCTCTGTCATAATTTTTTAAGGAAACAAATTTGTACTTTTACTCAGCAAGTATGCATTAAAGTGACTTTTAAATAGCAGTAATTTAATAATTATATTTTTTACTTTTACAAAACAGTATATCATTTTAATACACGTCATTTATTGTTTATGAATTTACATAAATGCTACAAAATTTCTATTTCAATGAAATGCTGTTCTTTTGATCTTTCTATTCATTAAATAATCCTGAAATAAAAAATGTATCATAGTTTTTACAAAAAATATTAAACAGCACAACTGTATTCAACACTGATAATACTAAGAAATCGTTCTTGCAGAGTTATATGTCATTGAAACTGGAGTAATGCCTGCTGAAACTTCAGCTTTGCCACCACAGGAATAAATTCAAAAATTATATTTAAAAGAGACCAATTATGCCTCTTTTTACAATACATAATATAAGTCTCAGGTGTCCCCAGAATATTTCTGTGATGTTTCAGCTCAAGATACCCCACAGATCAATTATTATATCATTTTGAAAATGCCTATTTTGAGTGGAAGCAGAAACACACTGTTTTCGTAAATGTCTCTTTAAATGCAAATAAGCTGCTGATCCCCACCCCCTTTTTCAGAATAGGGCTTTGCCTTTACAGCGCGTACGTCAGATACTTTGCCAATCTGCATTATCATGTCTATCACGCTGAAATCATGCGTTTTAAACCATATCAGTTCTCTTTCATGTCTTATTGCGCTTAAACTGTCAAATACACACAAGTTTATGTTAAAAACACACAAGAGACTTCTTGCAAAAACATTAACTCTGAACGTTTGAGTAACAGTGTATCACTTACATTATTAGAGTTGGTAAAGTGCCTGAGCACTTCAGCAGTCTCACAATGATGTCCATTTATGGACTTAGAGCAATTTGTCAAACAAAAGTACTGTGGAGCATTGCTATTGACAAAGACAAGTGCAGTCTCACAGTGGATATTATGTTGCTGTGGATTCCATTATTTTGTGTTGTACTGTGTTACAGCATCCGGATGGGTTAAATGAAGACTAATAGAAATCAGGATCTGACATTATCACATGCTCACACTGTGCGCGTCTCCGGCAATCTCAGCAGACACCTACTGTGATAACAGTTTCACCGACTGTTTAACAGCTGTATTATAAATACTACTCCAGAAGCAACATTTGTGTAAGTTTAGACCATCTGGATTGGTGATGGACGACGCTGTGGATGTTTGTTAGCTGTGTGCATGTACATTGGACGCTGATGATTAGCTGGCAGTGAGAGTTCAGTAGTTCTGGAGGAATCGTGGAGTGAAGCAGTGGGAGGTGGATGCGGATAAGAAACATTGGCAGAAAATTGTTTCGATTGAAATACATACATAGAGCATACAGAGTTATAGTCCTAAAAAATGATGGACGTCTCATTGAAATGCATTACAAATTGAAGAAAAAGCACAACATTTCAATTAAAGAACCAAGCAGATTTTTTTCAATAGATTATTTCTAATTAGGATGCATAATATTAATACCATATCTGACCATATTACAGATTTTCTTTTTTAATTTATGGTATCTGCCTATGTTGGATGTTGAATTGTTAAAAAGTAGGTTTGCCTACATTTAGAAAACTTCATCATCTAACACTAACATCATTTAATTAACACTGATACATGAAACACTGATAATTAGTATCAAAATGAATATTAATTTTTCATACTGTACATGTAAATGTCATGATACTTAAAGGGGTCATCGGATGCCCATTTTCCACAAGTTGATATGATTCTTCAGGGTCTTAATGAAAAGTCTATAATATGCTTTGGTTAAAAATTCTCAATGGTTGTGTAAAACAACACCCTTTTCACCTTGCCAGAATCAGCTCTACAAAAATCATTTTATTCTGGTAGAGGCTGCTTTAAATGCAGATGATCTCTGCTCGCCCCGCCCCTCTCTTCTCTCTGTGGAGAGACGAGTTTGTTTACTTTAGCCGTGTTTAGCCGCTAAACTTGCAAACTAGCACACTGTTAGGAAAGGCAAAGATTCATTAAAAAAACACTTATACTCACTTCTGCTGTAAGTGAAGCTGGATCATGAATGATTCGCACGAACATAGATGGATATATATAGATTGGGAGGCGCATTCCCTTCACAAACAAACATAATCTACTGCATCTTCAGTGGCTCAGATGTCGGGAGTAAATGATGACCACTATGTTCATTATTACATCTAGCAACACAACACCTCAATATTCTTGTCTAACTTACATCCCTGCTCCTGCATCGAAACAAAGAGGGCGGACTGTTGCAGCGGATTTGAGGTAAAACGCTCATGTCAATCAACTATCGTGGGAGCGGCCTCTGTGGGTGTGACGCCACACTGACAGGCATCTGAGAACGGCTCGATTTGAAAAAGGGAACATTATTTTTACAGATTAATTAAAAACCACTGCATGGATTTTTATCATTATAGGGTAGATTTGTACATACACTGTCAACACACATTAATGTTCAAACAACATGTAAAAGTGAACTTAGCATCCGATGACCTCTTTAAATTGACATGTACAATTGAAAATGATTATTTTTATAATAATTACTTAATTAAAAAAATAATTATTTTATAATAATTATTATTTATAAATATATAGTTTTTTATAATTAATTTTTTTTAAAATGTTTATAAATTATATATATATATATATATATATATATGTTTTACACATTTGAATTATTATATTTTTATAATAATTATTTCATAAAAATAGTTATTTTTTTATAATAGTTATTTTATTTTTATTCTGGATGGACAAAGTGGCATTTAAAATAAAGAAGCACGCACACACACACACACACACACACACATATATATATATATATATATATATATATATATAAACCCCTTACAGAAAATAAATACAAATATTTAAAGTAAAAATAATATATTTAATGAAAATTATTTATGAATTTATTGTTTATAAATATCTTGAAAATATATATATGAGTTGGAATTTAAAAAACAGATAACTGTTTTTTTTTTGTTTTTTTTTAAATCATGTTTTTGGTTTTATGTTATCATGCTTTTATTCTGTTAGTTAGCTGTTTTTTTTATTTTTATTTTTATTTTTTTAATTATTACCCGACTGCAGTTTGATTGAGATTAACTGAAAAGCACAATGAAAAAACATAATTTTTGAAAATGGTTAAAAACTGAGTTATCTGTTTTTGCAAATGAACTCTTCATTTATATGTAAACAGTTAAATTTAGAAAATAAATTAAAAAAAATATATAAAAAAACCCCAACCACTATTATATACTATATAACAGTATATACTACTATATTATATAACCATGCTACATTTTTTTATGTACTAATATAATGAAAATGCATTACTTATGAAAATAATTATTATTAGATTATAATTATTATAAGCATTTTTATTTTAATATGAGCAGCAGTGATAAATAGTGCTTCTAAGGCAAAAGCATATAATGAGGAGCAAACCAGTGAGGAGCAAGGTCTTTATATTCTAAGCAGATTTTCAGCAGAATCCAGCGCTGTCATGCTCGCTCAGAAAGCAGTGACGTAGGGTTTTTTGCACGCACGAGTCTGGCACTGTGAAAAACTGATGTGCGTGTGAGAAAAGGTGTGTCTGGATGCACGCATGTGCTTGTTGGAAAACAGATGAGACGGTGGGGGAAGGCGCAGAAAATGTGAATGCTAAATCTCGGCAAGGGCACGCAAGGACATAATGTATGAAGGACGTCTCATGCTGGTTTAATATTTAAAGCTTGCATCAGTTACACTGAGAAGCTGAGGAAATAGCAACTGCATGAGGAAAAGAGCAATAGAGAAAAAAGCATCTTAGAGCTAAAAAAGAATCTGCTCGCCTGGGGAATTATCGCTGCCATTTGCGATTTACCCTCGACCAGTGGGTCACCAACAGAATCGCTCATTGTGGATTCATTTTAGAGATTAGATTAAAGAATGGAGTGGATGGAGATGAGAACATGTGGACTTAATAGGACGATTGTTAGACATCAGTGACTAACATGATATCATATATTGGGCGACGTATCAAAGAGCCCTTGTTTCTATGGAAAGTCTCCAGCTTGGAGCTCAATGTTTGTCAGAGATCTTTGCCATTTCCCGGGAGGCCAAGCTGTATATGTCACTGGTATATAGTTTGAGATTGTTGGCTGGCATGGAAACGTTGTCCTCGGGGGCTTGTTTTCAAACCTAAATTAGCTCTCAAAAGGGTTTTTCTTCTGTATCTTTGTATGTTTCAATGCAGCACAGTAGAGCAGTCAACACTAAGGTCATGGGTTCAGTTTCCAGGAAATGCATGAACTGATCAAATGTTTGCTTGAATGCAATTTGCGAAACTGTAGGTCTCTCCATTTCCGTCCTGAAACAGTTGTTAAAAGCGCCTAATTTGACTCTTTAATGCATTAATTCAATCCTAGGATTAAGCAGCCATTGTGCAGTCTAATCTGGAATAAGTTGCATAATGCAATCTCTGTAAAAAGGGGTTATGTAATGACCCTGCCAACGCAGTGACACTGACAGAAGCTTAGACGGGAATATTTGACAGGTCTGAGGTCAGCTTATTGCGCATATACTGCCCCTCCTTTGCTTTTAAAGGGCAATGTCTCCTTCCATCCCACACTTTATAGTGTCCTTTGATCTGCTTATTTCTATTCCTAAAAATCCCCAGATCTTCTTTGCTGTCATCTAAAGTCAGCATGAAATCTAAATTCAGCCTTCATCTGGTTTGTAAATCCATGTTATTGACCTTTTTGTAACACATGTTGGACTTCTCCAATTATTTAGTCTGCTTAAAGGAGAAAGCAAAGATTCACATATAATGTACTCACCCCCTTGTCATCCAAGATGTTCATGTCTTTCTTTCTTCAGTCGTAAAGAAATTAGGTTTTTTGAGGAAAACATTTCTGCATTTTTCTTCATATAATGGACTGATATGGTGTCCCATTTTTGAACTTCCAAAATGCAGTTTAAATGCAGCTTTGAACGATCCCAAATCCAGTTGTAAATGATACCAGCTGAGGAAGAAGGGTCTTATTTATCTAAATGATCGTTTTTTTTTTCATTTAAAAAAATACAATTTAAATACTTTTTAATCTCAAACGCTCGTCTTGCCTTTCTCTCCATGAACTCTGTGTATTCTGACTCAAGGCAGTTAGGATATGTCGAAAAACTCCAATCGTATTTTCTCCCTCAACTTCAAAAATCATTTCAAAATCATCCTACATCACTGCAGATGTACCGACCCAGTCTTTGCAACGTGAACATGCAAAGAAGATCAAACACCCTTAACAAAAAAGGTAAATAGTGATATAGGACGATTTCGAAGTTGAGGAGGAACATGAGATGGGAGTTTTTCAACATACCCTAACTGTCATGAACCAGAACAAAAACTGTCCAAGCAGAGTAAGGCAAGACAAGCGTTTGGCATTAAAAAGTATATAAATAGTATAATTTTTATTAAAATAACCGATTGTTATGCTAGATAAGACCCTTCTTTCTCGGCTGGAATCATTTACAACCACATTTGGGATCATTTGAAGCTGCATTTAAACTGCATTTTGGAAGTTCAAAATCGTGGCACCATATCAGTTGTTCTGGAAGTGGACTTCTCCTTTAAAGGGATAGTTCACCCAAAAATGACAATTCTGTCATTAATTACTCATCCTCATGTCGTTCCAAACCTGTATGACCTTCGTTCATCTTTTACCAGCTTTCTGACCCTGCATAGACAGCAACGCAACTGACACGTTCAAGGCCAAGAAAGGTAGTAAGGACATTGTTAAAATAGTCCATGTGACATCAGTGGTTCAACCATAATTTTATGAAGCTATGAGAATACTTTTTGTGCGCAAAGAAAATGTCAGATGCGTTTCTGTCTATGTAGGGTCAGAAAGTTCTCGGATTTCATCAAAAATATCTTAATTTGTGTTCTGAAGATGAACAAAGGTCCTACAGGTTTGGAACGACATGAGGGTGAGTAATTAATGACATCATTTTTGGGTAAACTATCCCTTGCAATCGATTACAAGTTCACGCTCACATTTGCAACAGCAACATTTCAAAATCCAATAAACAACATGCAAAGTTCAATAATCTGTTAAACTCAGATGTACATCAAAAGAAGCATTAGCCAAAGAACTTTGGCTACTGTTCCAGCAAGATTCTCAAAACAAACGTTCCTCTAGTAACATTAATATAATGTTATCTGATTGCCCGGTCTTTAATAACACTCTCAAAACATTAGCACAAAAAACGTTATTTATACATTTAATGGTTTTTCTGAAACATTTAGATGAATTCATTTAATTTTTAATGTTACTACTTCTTTCAGAACGCACAGAGAACATTCAAAACTAACGTCCTCATAATGTTTGCAAAAAGATAAGTTTCCTTACTGTTTTCTCTAACAGTTGCATAACCAAGAATAAATTGTTTTAAAGGGATAGTGCATTCAAAAATGAAAATTCTGTCATTAATTACTCGCCCTCATGTTGTTTCAAACCCGTAAATCCTTCATTCACCTTCAGAACACAAATTAGGATATTTTTGATGAAATCCAAGAGCTTTCTGACCCTTCATAGACAAAAACGCAACTGACACCTTCAAGGCCCAGAAAGGTAGTAAGGACATTGTTAAAATAGTCCATGTGACAAACAAACCCCAAAAATAACAGCTTTATTCAAAAATTTCTTCTCTTCTGTGTCAGGGAAATTGTTGAATAAAGTTGTTATTTTTGTTTTCTGGCACATGGACTATTTTAATGATGTCCTTACATCCTTTCTGGGCCTTGAACGTGGTTAGTTGCGTTGCTGTCTATGCAGGCTCAGAAAGCTTTTGGATTTCGTAAAAAATATCCTAATTTGTGTTCCGGAGATAAATGAAGGTCTTACAGGTTTGGAAAGACATGAGGGTGAGTAATTAACAACAGAATTTTTAATTTTGGGTGAACTATTCCTTTAAAACATTTTATTTTTTAAAAATGTATCAAATTTAGATTTCAGCCATTTATTGGTTAGCTTGTTTTAGGAGTGTGTCAGCATGATGTTTATACCCTTCCTCCCCTTTCCTCTGAAACTGTAGTATTTCTATGATGATAAATGTCTTTCCTTCCCAATCTATCCTCCTTCTTCCTCTCCGCAGCCAATCAGAAGCCAATAAATCAATAAACTGTCAATGATGATCAGTGATGTGATGGATGTAACACTGAAAACGTTTAACTCTCTGTCTCCCTCTTTCTCTCTCTCTTGTTTTCTTCCTCTCTTGTCTTCCAGTTGATGTGACACCAATTGTTATTCTTTCTTTCCTTTCCTCTCAGCCATCAAAAGCAAATTACAAATGTTGTTTTCCTGAGTATTACAGTAAAGAGATGCCCATAAAATAACTTGAAATAGCAGAAACTCCAGCAGGACTACTCTAGTTAATGTAAATCTGTAGCTGTGATTGATGTGTGTGCAATGTTTCCTGTCCCTCATTTCATTGCACATATACAAATACTTCTCCAGAGGTCAGAATTGCAAAAAGATCATTGGTTGAGAGCGATGCAGATGTCTCTGTGGAAACAGCAGGGTGAAGTGTGAGAGAAAAGATACTTGGAATATCAGGTGTGTTATTTTTTTGCTAGCGTTTGCGACTTTCGTGGCATATATAGAGACTTGCATCTATATATGAAAGTAGATTAATGACTCGAAAAAAGGATCACGACTCACCGCTGATTATTTATTTCCCCTCAAAGCTTTCTGTTCGAACAAAACTAAACAAAGCATATAACTGTGCTCTGAGGACACAGTTAATTCGGACTATTTTAATGCACAATCAGTTTTCATGAGTGGAAATAAAGCTTGCAAGAAAACGCTCTGCCTTGAACTAAAAACGCCAGCATGCTAATTCCAAAAAATGGAAACGCATGCAAAAAACAAATAAAAAGAGAAGATTTAGATGTAGAATGCCTGTCAGTTCAAAACAAAACAACTGGGCATTGACTTAATAGAGTGTTTAATGAAGTCAAGCAGATGTGTCGGTGTTTCTGTCACTGAATCTTTTGTTCTTTCTGTAGTTTGGCTCTGCAATGGGGCGTGTGTGGAAGTGGACTCCGACACGGAGGCAGTGACGGGTCACGGCTTCAAAATGAGCTGCATCTCTTGCAAGATGAGAGGGGAAGTACCAGCCTCTGCCACAGTGGACTGGTGGTTCATGGCCAAAGGCGAGAGTGAATTTTCACATGTGAGTTTGAGACCAAATACTAACGTGCAGCTGCTTTTTCAAACTCTTTTTTGTGTACCAGAGCTCTATTACAGCTGCGCGCCTGGTAAAATAAAACATTAAAATCTCAAAGCAGATCTGAAACGGCTGCATTTTTAATGCAAAGCCAAGATCATGCATTTTTTATGACAGTCTTTGTGGTCCGAAGTGAATTACTGCACACCATTTCCAGCAAGGAACAGCCCCGAGCAGAACCAGCAGACACTTTACGTTTACATCCTTTGCCATTAGAACAACTAGCTGCTACCAATAAACCAATAGATATGCATTACACACAAGCCTTTTTCAGTGTAGTCATTTGTGAGAGACAGGTTTGCAAATAGTAGTACTAGAATTCTGTTTGTTATGCAATAATGTATAAGAACGAGAGACATTACATACACTACCAGTCAAAAGTTTTTAGAACGGAGATTTTTAATGTTTTTTAAGTAGTCTCTTCTGCTCACCAAGCCTCCAGTTATTTGTTCCAAAATACAGCTGTAATATTGTGAAATATTTTTAATATTCAAAATAGCTGCTTTCTATTTTAATATATTTTAAAATGTAATTTATTCCTGTGATCAAATCTACATTTTTTGCATTATTACTTCAGTCTTCAGAAATCATTCTAATATGCTGATTTGCTGTTCAAGAAACATTTTGTATTATTATTTTTATTAATACTTAAAACAGTTGAGTAATTTTTTTCAGGATTCTTTGATGAATAGAAAGATCCAACGATAAACATTTATCTGAAATTTTACAATATACCATTCTGAAGTTTTGTATTTTTTTTTTTTAATTTCAGATAAATGATGTTCTTCTGATCTTTCTATTCTTCAAAGAAAAAAACTCTGCTGTTTTCAACATAATAATAATAATAATAATAATAATAATAATAAAATGTGTTTGAGCAGCAAATCAGAATATTAGAACGATTTTTGAAGGATCATGTGACTGGAGTAATGATGCTAAAAATTCAGCTTTGAAATCACAGGACTAAATTAAATTTTAAAATATATATTTTTAAATAGTAAAAATATTTCAAAATGTTACTGTTTTTGCTGTACTTTGCATCAAATAAATGCAGGCTTTGTGAGCAGAAGAGACTTTGTTAAAAAACAAAAATCTTACCGTTCAAAAACTTTTGACTAGTAGTGTAGCTTGAGGAATGATAGTATAATATACACCAATATAATTTTTTTTTACAAATATTTATAATTCCATTAAAAATGTGAGGTTATTGGCATATTATAAGTAATGCAAAGCAAATTCTATGTCATGCAATTTTCAGGGTTTCCATACTTTTTAATGAATTATTTCCTTGACATCTTCAGAGTTTTAAAAATCATTTCATAGAGAATTAAAAATAATAAATTATAAATGTAATTAGTGTCTGATAGAAACTGTTATCATTGTTGAATGTTGCACTCTATGACACTATAAAAACAATGATTAATGCAAATAAAAGATAACGAGTACAAAAAAAAATACTATTTCAGTCTTTCTGCTTCAAAATGTCATGTTTAATTCAATGTGTTACTTTCTGTTGTTCTGTAAATATTTGTGGAATTTACTAGACGTTTATTGGGTGAAAATTCTTTAAATGATCATAAATTATATTCAGTGTAAAACCAAAATCTAGCCTATAAACTCTTTTAATTTGCTGATAGATTTGTCTAATTTACATGACTATGAAAAACTAAAATTGAAAATTACATGACATTTACAGCTTTTCTCTGACTGTTAAAGGGATAGTTCACCCAAAATAAAAATTCTGTTATCATTTACTCATCCTTATGTTGTTACAAACCTCCTTGAGTATCTTTCTTCTGTTGAACACAAAAGAAGATATTTTAAAGAATTTTGGCTGATGGTAGCCATTGACTTCCATTGTATTTTTTTCCATACTGTTTGATTACCAACATTCTTCAAAATATCTTCTTTTGTGTTCAACTCATACAGGTTTGGAACAACATGAGGATGAGTAAATGATGACAGAATATTTTTATTTTGGGTGAACTATCTCTTTAACCCAATTGTGCAGACAGGGGGCAGCATAGACTGCAGTCAACCACTTTGTCCCTTTTTAGAAAATTTGTAGAGACCTGAAATGCTTGAGAATTTAATAATGGCTGAATCAAACACTGTGTTTTAAAAACTTTTGTTCTTACAATTAGATCTACAGTTATGCAGATATGACAGGCTACATAATGGATGACCGCTTCGATGAACGCCTGGCCTGGAACGGCAGTAAAAAAACCGAGGACGTGCAGGACGGTTCGATTTACATCCTTAACGTCACCTTCAATGACACCGGCACCTATCGATGCTTCTTCGACCGCATCCTCGTCTTCACCAATTACGAGTACCGCACCAACGCCACCAAGTTTATCAGCCTCAATGTAGTAGGCAAAGGTATGTTCATTAAAACAGACAGTGGGAATAAGATATTTTACACCAGAGGAAACAAATGCAAACAGACAACATCATCACCCTGACAAAATCCCCAATTCAGCCTTGAACGGAACACCAGGGTGTGTGCATAAGGAAAGATGAGTCAACACTGAATAGAAATGCCTTTAAAATGTCCAAAGCAAGGACACTGTCATTGCCTTTACAAGGCCCTGAAAACAAAGTGTTGTCATAGCAGCAGCAGCATCAAGGCTTTCAGCATTGGTGTCCTTGACACACCAGTGCTTATCTGTTTGAAAGCAAGGATGTTGAAAAATCTAATGCACTGATTTTATTTGACCAGAGTTATATATATATATATATATATATATATATAATGTATATAGTTATATGTATAATGTGGATTGATGAATTGATGCAGCAACATTGCACATTTTTTTCTGAGCTTTTTGGATAAACAAGTAGTAAATGACAAATTATTAAACAAAAAACTCATGTCTCATTAGTCAAGTAGTCAACAGTGTTGTTATTGTTAACTAAAACAAAAACTAAGTCTATTAAATATAATATTTGATCACTGAAATAAAGCTAAAATACAATAAAATATAATTATTATATGGCAAACTTTATTAACCAAAATTAGCCATGGCAACTAACGAATATATATATATTTAAATTACTTAGCAAGAACATGTCAAAAGAATAAAAAAAACTACCTATGCTAAGAAAAACAGAAAATGTGCAGGAAAAATAACAAAATATTCATATAATATTAATATAACAAATATTAAATTACAAATTATTACAAAAACCTCATGTATAAAATTATGTCCCTTTAGTCAAGCAGTCAATGATGTTGTTATTGTTAACTAAAACAAAAACTAAGTCTATTAAATATAATATTTGATTAATAAAAAAGGATAAAATACAATAAAATATAATTAAAAAAAAGGAAATGTTAAAAATGACACAAAATTAGCTAACTAAACTAATATTTGATCACTGAAATAAAGGTAAAATACAATAAAATATAATTATTAGATGAATACCTAAAAATTAAACAAAATGACTAACTAAAATAAAAATATTTAAAGTACTAAAACTACAAAAACTGAATTAAATATGAACTAAAGCCAAATAGAAATATAAAAAAAACTAATAAAAATGACAAGAGAATAAATTACTAAAAGTTTAACTAAAATTCAAATGAAAGTTTCAACATTCACAAGTTTTTGTTGTTGTTGCACTAAAAATCAGCTTCTGAGAAATCTGAGGGGCCACATGTCTAGTTTAATGCTTCTGCTGAGAACATGTCCGTCCACTAGGACAAAAGCCGTCATGTCATATATGCTGACAGTGAGAATTCAATCAGACGTGTCTTTACGTCCTGTCAGAGGCTGAGTCAGGTCCACATCAGCACTGATGTCACTACTGATCATTATGAGAGTGTGCATTAATAGTGCTGAAACCTGCACAAATACATCTATCATTGTTTGATCCAAACTAATTTTTAATTCTTACTCACCCTCAGCTACACGAGGCATGGCGTCCATCCTATCTGAGATCATGATGTACGTGTCCATCATCGGGCTGCAGTTATGGCTGGTGGTGGAGATGGTCTACTGTTACAGGAAGATTGCAGCAGCCGGAGAGGAAGCTCTGAGAGAGAGCGAGTGAGTCGGATGTCTTTACGTTGTAATTTTCCTCACACTTCCTTTTAGTTTGCTCTTCCTTAATAACAAACACCTGCTGCCTCATTAAAGACCGTTAGGGATGTCCTATTAAAACAGAAAATTTGGGATTAAACATACTGAAGGGCATATTTGTATAACCCCTATAGAGTCTGTAGAGTTTATATGGTAAAAGTTCATTTTGATAACTTATTGACACTTGCATGTAGGTTCTTTATTGGCATCAGTGGTTCCATGAAGAACCTTTAACATCCATGGAACCTTTTAATTCCACAAAAGATTCTTTATAATGGAAAAAGGTTCTTCAGAACCTTTATTTTTAAAGGAGTAGTTCACCCAAAAATTACAATTAGCTGAAAATTTACTCAGCCTCAGGCCAAGATGTAGATTTTGTTTCTTCATTGGAACAGATTTGGAGGAATTTAGCGTTACATCACTTGCTCACCAATGGATCCTTTGCAGTGAATGGGTGCCGTCAGATTGAGAATTCAAGCAGCTGATAAAAACATTACAATAATCCACTAGTAAAAAAAACCCATCAAACATGCAGTGAAAACTTAAAACATCAATTTTATGAATAAAAAAATATAAAAAACTGGAAAAAAAAGACATTTCCGCCTCTAGTTTCCACTGCTTTTCTTCCTTCAAAACTATATTTCCCTTAACCCCAAAACGATCTATATTTTTCTTCAATATGCTGTTCTCAAAAGCTTTCAAGTTCTTGTTGCTGTTCTTTTCTTCATTACCTTTTCTGTCCATTCTGCCTTTCTCTCCCTCCCTCCGTTCTCTTAGGGCGGAATATTTAGCTATAACCTCGGAGAGCAAAGATAACTGTGCAGGTGTAGCGGTGGCAGAATAACACAGGTGGGTTAGTTAAATGTAACTGTTATGATCACATCTGAACTTTTATGTATTCCAAGACACCTTAACAATCTACCTTTTTTTTTTATTTCAGGTCCAAAAAAAGTCTCAAGCCAAAAGCTTGACGCTCTGTCCATCACCAACGGCCTCCTCCGTCATCCTCACCAGCTCTCTGTGAAACCACAGGGCTGCTGTTTTGACCTTTGTGTACGACTGGGACAGAACCGCCATTCAAAACCATCAGGGAAACACACAGTCAGACGTTACGTAAAAAAGGAAAAGTTTTGTTTTAAGGCTCTAGATGACAACTTTGGGGTTAACGAATGAACGAAGTATTCATTGGTTTAAGCATGAATCTGTAACACTGGAAATGACTTGTACATACGTGTTTTAGCTTCTAACACCTCTTTGCTTTTTCCACATAATGAGAACTGGCGAAAAAATGTCACCATGGTATCTACTAAACCAGAGGACATCACAAAATATTATAAAGTGTATAAAAATCACTAGTATATTTACTGAGCCAGAGACAAAAAAACATAAGAACTGTTAAATAGAATGATATATGTGAAAACATATCTATTTATATCATTTAAAGATCAAAAATACATATTAAGAAACAGAAAAATAATAAAATTCAAACTTTGTTATAGCCTATATATATTAGGAGTGTAACACTGCACATATTTGTAGAGAAAAACCTTCAAAGTAAGTCTTCTGTCAGATGTGTTGTTTGAAGCATTCAAAGTCTGTTTTCATAAGCGTAAAATTTACATCTTACGATTATATCCTAATCTGTAAATGTTGAAATTCACGCTGGGGTTTCATTTTGCAATGTAAAACGAGGCTAAATTTCACAGACATTACTAAAAGACTGCAGACGCACATCCTGGCTAAAATATCCAAGGTAGAAGTAAAGCTATGTGCGAGACTTCCGGTTCATTAGCCGCTATACGAAATACCGAGAAAAATAACACTGGGTAGTAAACGGTAAAGCTGTTTGCACTACAAACCAGTGTGTCCATAATAAAGATAATACATTAATATGGTAAGACTCACCAATTTGCAATTACAAACAGCAAAACCAGCTATTTTGTAAGGCTAAAAATAGCTGGACGCAGATAAGACCGGAAGTACCCACTCTTACGAGAAAAATAAGGTGGATAATGTTATAATGTCTAAAAGTGGATCCACTTCAAATTTCTAACCTCATTTTAGAACTAAATCATAAAGAGCATCACAATTTTTCCCTGACATAACTTTAGGCTAGTTTGTTCAGTAAAGCACTGTTTATTAAAAAGAATAATTATACGTTGAGTAAAATTGCTTGATTTCCGACGTACCGAAATATCTGTGTACCGTTACATTACTAATATACATAGAGAAATCATAATATCTCATGTTTGGCAGCTGAGGACTGTGATTAGCATTACAAAGCTAATTAACGCACATTTACAAGAAAAGCTTCCAATGTGAAAACTGCACCTGTCACGTAGAGGGGATTTTAACCTGAACTAACCTAACCTAACTAACCACTGGTAAGCTAACAATAACATTAATGTTCTCACTAATATGTAGTTTACTTGAATTGTCATTGCATCTACACAACATCACGACCAGCACTCTATATTTAGTCTGCCTTGGTATTCAACAGGACAGATTTTTATCACTATTCAAATTATTCTCGTAAAAAAATAACAGCGAAGCAAATGAATGTCATATATATGTCAGTACCATAGACGTCAAGAAAATGCATTGTTGTGTAAGATTCATAGCTGAATTCAGTCACTAATGTGATACATATATTATTAACATACAATGTGCCGTAGAGGATGTGTGCTATTAACCATTTCCCATGTTGGCCTCACAGTTCCTCCCGTTTTGTTTTTGTCTTCGCTGACAAGATAATCAAGGGCTGCATGAAACTGATTGAGAATGACTCAAAGTTTTAAGTGTGCCTCTTGTAGGAACGATGATTAAGCCTCTGGCTCTTCATGCATGATGATTTCAAAAGAAAACGGAACGAGAAGACAGGAATCAATTGTGTTCATTCACAAGTGCAGTAAAAACGCTTCCAGTCTTTCCTCTCCCTCTTAGTAGCCAATTTCTGGTAGTGACTACAGAGGGCAGCACAACACTGCCAAAGTCTCACTGCCTTTATGCATGAATGAACATTCTTGAGACTTCCCAGCTCTGGTTTTCTTACTTTTATATCTTTCATTCGGTGGTTGTTCGATTGGTAGATTTCTACTGCATGATTTTAAATAGACTTTTATGAGTACCGTCATAAACACTGCCACAGTTGTAACGCCGGCATTCATTCTCGACCGAGCGAAACTTAAACTTCACAGCTGCTTTTAGTGCTGTTATTACTAAAACATCGATGGTTATCGTATTAATACTTAGATGTCACAGAATATCGTCACTATTTGACAATATCTGCACCTCTGTGGGAGTCTGTACAGTATCAACGACTTCACGGCCTCAACGATTCCAGGATGCATTTCATGTTAAAGTGAAAATGTTGCTTGCCAAATAAATTATGGACAAGATAGTATATAATAAAAACATTTAAAAATACAATTGATGCGTTTTTCTTATCTTTTCTCTCTTGTGGAGATCTATACCCTGATAGCACATGTACATCTCTGAGACGTCTATTTAACGTCTGCATTTACATCTGGAAGACGTAGTTTTCTCATCTGCTCATCTGTCTATTGGACGTTTCCTATCAGATGTCAAATAGACATCTATTAGATGTCTTTAAGATGTTTATGATTATGAATGATTTGGGCTGTACTAATCGTTTGGACAGGGAAAACATTTGGAGTATTATAGACTGCCAGAAGTTATAACAAATCAAG
Organism: Labeo catla; assembly: GCA_012976165.1. Lineage (NCBI taxonomy): Eukaryota > Metazoa > Chordata > Actinopteri > Cypriniformes > Cyprinidae > Labeo > Labeo catla. Next base: position 320,489 of record VONZ01000471.1, read on the forward strand.
GAGAAGAGTGCAAAAACTGTCTGAGGAACAAAAGGCATTTATGGTTGGCCAAACTAAACCAGGATTTCCAGGGCAAGAATCTCGACAACATTCGTGTTTGTTCTTATCATTTCTGGTCAGGTAGGTGAAATATTAGGCTAATATCTGAAATAATACTGCTCGTACGTACACTGCCCTCCAAAAGTGTGGAAATGCCCTAGAAAAGTGGGGTATAGAAAAGGATCAGCAATCCTCAGATTCAGTCGTGAGCCTGGCGAAATTTTTGGAATTTTTGTTTTTTTGGAAAAACTACTTTTGCAAACTAGTCCTAGTTTTTTTTTTTCCGCCCGATTGTAACCAAACCAGTGCAGAAACACTGTCTGGAGAGTAAATATCAACAATTATTAAAAAAAGTTTCGAAAGGGGCGGGGCCACTTTTAGTCAAATGCATCCCTGATAGCACACGTACATCTCAGAGACGTCTATTTGATGTCTGCATTTACATCTGTAAGACATCTGTAAGACGTAGTTTGCTCATCTGCAATACGTCTATTGGACGTTTCCTATTAGATGTCAAATAGACATCTATTAGATGTCTTTAAGATGTTTATGATTTAGAATGTATGTAAAACTGACATCTTACAGATGTCTGCCAGACGTTTGTACACAGCGGATGCTTTCCAGATCAAGAGATCTTTAACAGACATCTTGCAGACGTACGTGTGCTATCTGGGATATAACTCCTAAACAGAATGAAATATCTTCGCCAAACTCAGAACATTTATGTAAGAGCTCAAACTGAGGTGACAGAAAAAAGTTGCGTAGCTTGACCACGTGGTGGCACTATACGAGGGAAAAAACATCAAAATGGTTATACCTACGCAACCATTTGTCCTATCAACATGAAAATCGCTGAGAATGGTGATAACCAGTGTCTATACGGACATTTGCGCATCTCAAAAAAAAAAACATGGCCGCCATTGGCCGATGAAGTTTGAGTGTCTATTGGACAAGGTTAACGGAGGCCCTTTGGAGCGATATTCATATTATATAATAGAACAACTCATTCCGAATAACTTTGCCTCTAGAAGCACTGCTGTCAATCGAATCGTTTGTTAAAAGGTTTTTCACTCAATCTGGAAAAAACACTGAGGTACAATTCTTTGGGAAGCTATAACGGGGTTGTTTAGAAAAGGGGCCTGTCCAAATATACTTAAAATCCTATAAAGCCTAAAGGAAAACTCAAAATTTCATGAAACCTGCTGAGCATATGCAGCAGATGATTCTAAACAAGCATGCAAGTTTTAAGGAGATCAGACCACAACTGGTGCTATAAGTCATAAATGTTAAAAAACATATTTCTATGCTAAATTAACTTGATTTGCCAAAAATACTTTTTTAAAGAATTGATTTAGGTGGTTACAGGCTTGCTAAATAATGTCTTTTTTCATGTACTTAAATGCCTTAAAGCACTTGAAAATATATTTTGATTTAAGTATCTTTACTCCATGCTTCAGTTACATAATCCTTCAGAAGTCATTTTAATATGCTGATTTGCTGCTCAAGAAATGTTCCTATTTTCAACATAATCTTAAAAACTTCTCCACTTCTAAGAAAGCATTAACCTGTGAAAAAAGGAAATTAACCAATCAGTAACACACACACAATGTTACAATTTTTTGGCATGTTTTATTATACATTTGTGACCGTCACAAGTCATCTTTACAATCGTGTCTATACAATACATCCCACCTTCGCTCTCTCCCTCCCTGACCCGAATAAATAGCACACGCTTTCATCACTCAGAGCAAGGGCTTTGCACAGCAGCACCCGCAGACAAACAGACAACAGACAGAGATTCTGATAACACACTCAGAGGAGGGAGAGATCACTGAGGCTGAAGGGCACGACAGAGTGAGACCACAAATACAGGGACAAAAATGAAATGGCTGGACGGGATATCAGTAACAGATAGTCCAAAGGAAAGTAATGAAACAAAGGACCAAAAAAAGAAAAAAAAAAAAAATCCAACTCAAAGCCTCTTGGTGAATCTCACAAAGAACATGCACATCATATTTCACATTAAAATCAATCTTTTTTTTTTTTGCATTGTAACATTGTTTTTAATTATTTATACCACTATTTATATAACTTACAGTTTCTAAATTATGCTTATTTAAATGTTAATAATTATCTGCACAGGATGAATTTGCATTGCAGTAGTGAGAATCACAAATTATTTAATAAAATGTAAATAAAAATCGAGAAAAATCCACAATGCAAAAAAAAAAAATGTTTGAAATATAATCTCTTATTTTCTTTCGATTTTGAGGTGAAACACGGTCATGTTCTGTGTGAAACTGGCCTATAATGTTGAGTGAAATCACAATAGTCCTCCTGACCTTGAGTTCTGGTTGGTCCCAAACGTCCAGCCTGAGGAACGACTGAAATTCTTCAATCTGTGTGCATGTTCAGCTGTTCGAGCTAATAGTAACCCTGAACAGTTCAAGTTTGATTCCAGTGAAACTCGACAAGTTTCTCGACGCCTCGACTACACAAAACAGCTCCTTTTACCCCTAAGTCATAAATACACAGGGATTAAAAACAAAAATAATAACTAAAACATTAGGGAGAAGGAAGAAATGGTTAAAATTGCAACGGTGTGTAAAAACAATCTTCAATCTGGTACTCTAGCCTAAGTATCACTTGCACATTTGTCGTTTTTCTTGCATTCTTCCTTGTAGATTAACTTCTAATTGTCATTACAATTTTTCCACATGATTATTGCTAAAACGGAAATTCATATTCATAGCTCTCGTTCCACCCATTTCTACATTGGTCCTTAGATGACGTTAGACTGTAATTCAAGTCTATTAAATAAATACTGTAATGGTCTGACACACTTTAAACAAGTTTCAGTAACAGCTCTGAAAACAATAACAAAACAGAAGAGAAAAATTTCTCTTCTATGAAAACATAAAAACATTGGTGAAAAGACCAGTTGAGAGGTCTCAGAGGTCAATTTCAGACATTTCCCTCTTTGAAATCTTCGACGCATCTCTCCCAAGCTTTTTTTTTTGCAAGGTCCATGATGAAATTCATTTTTGTAAAGCTTGTTTTGTTCAGGTTTTTTCGGACACGCAGTACGGACCAGACGGCTCAAGATGCAGCACAGCTGAAAGTCACAGACGCTCCCGTACGCGCGTTATTGCTTCAGACCCAGAGTTCATGGTTGCTAAAAGAGTTGAATGGGTTTTATACAGCTTGTATAAAGTCCTGTAGCTGCTGTTTGGACACTTGGGTAAGCTAAAAGATACCCACATTAATCCCAAAGTTAACGTCACTGAGTTGAGCACCATCTCCCGTTTATGATTTGGCCCCTTGTGGATGCTATGTCAGGGGGACCGCAGTCTGTAAACGGTAGGGTGAAGGGGTTATCGTACACTCTCACTGATCCGTCAATGTTTCTGGTTCTGGATCAGACTCCTGCTGCACCTCAGGTGTAATCATTCCTCTGTGGAGCTTCTCCAGAGACTGTTTCATCTACATGAAAGAGGACAAATAGCATTAAAAAGCTTTTTGCTTTCATAATACATGTGTCTTGTCTTGTTTATACACAATTTATCATAAAGAAAACCCTTGCTAAAAGATACTAAAGCCAATATTCTCCTGCCTCGTCATTCAGGTCTGTTTTTTAAAGGGGTTTTGGCACTTTTCAGGGAGACAAACTGGCCTCCCAACTAAACCAACTGATGGTCAAAAGACAATCTTAAACAAGTTCAGGAGTCCAGCAAATTAATTTAATCTGGTTTATGTTTTTTTTTTCAGCAGAAAGTAGAGATTGTTTTTTTTCATATATAATTAAAATTTAATATCTTTTCTTAGATATTTAGATATTGTATCACCATTGCACTTTGGGTATCATTTTGCTGGTCATGTTATGTATTCCGGTCACATTTTTCAGTTGGGTTGAATGTCCACATTGCAGTTTCAGAGCAGCTTTAAAGGGCTCTACACGATCCCCAAAAAACACAAAAAAAACAAAAAAAAAGAAAATGTATATACTTTTTAAACCACAAATGCTCGACTTGCACTGGCTCTGCGATGTGCATCTGACTTCACACATTACGTAATCACACTCGAAAGGTCATGCGCAGTTAGTTCTTCGTCTGTGTACTCCTGATCAAAAAGGTAGGGTAGAGCAAAAAAAACTTCTCATCCAACTTCAAAATCATCCAACATCGTTGTTTTACCTTTTTTTTTTGTAAAGGGCATTTCTTTTCTGACTTTCTTTGCACGTTTGCTTGGTGAACTTGGTACTTCCGCCTACATTACATTGTGATATGATGTGATTATGCTGAGCTAGTACAAGATGAGCATTTGTGGTTAAAATGTATATAAATTTACATTTTTTTTATTGTTAGTTTTTCTTCAGCTGGGATCGTGCAGAGCCCTTTGAAACGGCACTGAAACTGCAATTTGAACCTTCAAGCAGTTGATCCCCATTAAAGTCCACTATATGGACTGGACTGTTTTTCTCAAAAATCTTAATATTTTTGCGACTGAAGAAAGAAAAACATGAACATCTTGGATGAGTAAACTATCAGGAAATTTTTATTCTCAAAGTGAACTAATCCTTTAAGTTTAACTCAAGAACACACCTGATCCAGAAGAGTGACAGAAGACTGTAGGATTTGTTGCCATTTGTTCATCTGGGCCTGGTGGAACTGCCTCTGGAGTTGCAGAACCTGCGCCCACTCTCCTGCTGTCTGTGGAAGAGGACTGCAGAGAGAAAGAGTCCCATCAGCACGCCGAAATGCAGCGTGTGTGTACAGCCACTTGGTTAGTTTTACCATACCTGTCGGTTAAAGAGTACGAGTGCCAAGTCTCCAGCGTGTGTGCGGCTCGTTCAAGCGCCCACAGTTTGTAGAACAGCATCATGTTCAGAGCCACCAGAACCACCAGACTAAAGAAAGATGAGAGAAGAGATTTCAATATAGTGATCTATACTTGATGGTGCAATATCAGGTCATGAAAAAGTGTGCGCGCTGTTTTCTTGAAGCAAAAGGCAGAGGCTCTACCTGACGCAGATCCTATATGCAGGAGGAAGCAAGGAAAGCAAGATGAGAGAGAGAGAGAGGATTAGCAAGGACACATGTTAGTATGCAAAAGATGGGAGAAACAGAAAAACAGACACTCCTACAGACATTCAACCTCATGTTGCATTGTTTTATTCTTCAGTGGAAAAGACGACATTTTGTCTATTTATATAATGAAAGTGGATGGGGACTGAAGATGTTAAGGTCTAAAAAGTAGTCTGTATGACTTGGATGCTATATTCTATGTTTTTTAAAGCCATATAATAAAATATACTAAATTTAAGTTGATATTTACTCAATTTACTCAACAAAAAAAATGTACAATGAAAGCCCTAGTCCCCATCTGCTTTCATTGTACGGAAAAACGTAGCTGGGAAATTTTGCTAAACCTGTATTTTTGTGTTACAGAGAATGAAATGATTCATAGGCTTCATGCCGACCTTAAAAATAAACATCATCTAAACGTGTTGTCCAATGAGGCGGTCATTACGGTATGTTCTGCTCCTCAGAAATCAGAGCCGAATGTAACATGCCGAAAACGAAGCCACTACTGTAGTGATGACAACCTGGCATAATCAATGAGCTCAGATTGAATTTTGTTCATCTGAAGTGAGTCTGATGACACAGCGGTTTGTGTTAATGTTGACATTATAAATGCACGCAGAGTTTATTTACAGACTGTCAAAGGTGAAAACACTCACATGAAGCTCACAATGAGCAGGATGGTGGAGATACTATTGTTGTTGTTGCCGGCTCCACGCCACCTCTCCCCTAATTTCACATACTGAGCACCTGGAGAACAGGAAAATGACTCATTAGCAGGCATGTGATCAGCTAAGGACCTGAATTATTAGTTATTGGTATTATTTAAAAAATATATACGTTATTAAACTTATTTATATGAAATGAAACAATTATTAAACAGTTATTATTAATAATCATTTTAATATTTTAATAAAAATATTAGTTTTATTAAAATTTAAAAACTTTTTTTTTCAAAGACATATTACTGTTTCAATAATAGTATTGTACTGTAAAATAAAATTGAGTATAAATAACAATAATACTGAAAATAACAATAAAGTTGAGTATAATAATAATAATAATAAAAAAATAAAATTTAGTATAAAAAATAAAAAATAATATAATATATTTTACAGTACAACAGTACAAAGTAAAATTACAATGCTAAAAATCATGAATCATACTTCTCAGGTTGGAAAATTCACATATCTGTTTATTCCACTAAAAGAAAGTGCTTTATTATTATTATTATTACTGTATTTAAATATTTTATTTAAAACATACGCTTTATTAAATTTTGAAATTAATTTAATTATTAAAAATAAAGACAAATTTCCATTGCAATAATAATATTGTACAGTAAAATAAAATTAAGTAAAAAAAAAAAATAATAATAATAATAATAAAATATATTTTACAGTATAACAGTAAAATTTCAATGCTAAAAAAAGTCATACTTCTCAGGTTGGAAAATTCATATATCTGTTTATTCCACTAAAAGAAAGTGCTTTATTATTATTATATTACTATTTCAATATTTTATTAAAAATATACCTTTAATTAAATTTTGAAATTATATAATTAAATAAAATAAATTAATATTGCAATAATAGTATTGTACTGTAAAATAAAAGTGAGTATAGTAATATTAAAAAAAATTTATTTTATAGTTCAACAGTAAAAATACAATGCTAAAATCATGAGTTATACTTCTCAGGTTGGAAAATTCACATATCTGTTTATTCCACTAAAAGACAATGCTTTATTATTATTACTATTTTTATTATATTTAAATATTTTGTTAAAAATATTAGTTTTATTAAAATTTTTAATTATATAATTATTAAAAATAATAAATACTATTGCAATAATAGCATTGCACTGTAAAATAATATTGAATATAATAGTAACAATAATAATAATAGTGTATTTTATAGAACAACAGTAAAATTACAATTCTAAAATTGATGGCTGTCTTAATTTCTTTCTTGCTTTTTTTTCCCCTCAGATTTATGTAATTCATGTAATTATGTAATTCATACTTCTAAGGTCAGAAATGACAGAAATCTGTATAAATATGGAAAATTACAGCCCTGATTATTCCAGTAAAAGCAATTCCGCATTTCACCACTAGATCATCACATTCCACATAAATGTGCACACTAGATTTGACAAAATTCAGTTCTGGCGCTCCCCTGCTTTGACTGACTCACCAGCTTCTCTCCTTTCGCGTTCATCTCCAATTCCTCTGTCGCCCCGGTCCCCTGCTCCTCCTCCCGCTCCCTCCCTTTCTCTCTCCCGCTCTCCTGCTCGTCTGGGACAGGTGCGTTTGCGCCTGCGCAGGCCGGGAGGCGTCTTGGCAGAGTCCGCGGAAGGCACTTCCCCGGTGCTCACTACAGAAACCTCCGACTGCAACAGCGTCTCCAGCTTACACACCTCCATTTCTGACGAGGAACAAGGGACGGTTTTTAGCAAAGATGTCACAACAAAGATTTGCAGTGAGATGAGAACCTACTTACCCATGTGTCTGTAATACTCTTCAATGCCGCTCCAAGTGTTCTTCTCTATCAGAGCTTTCACAAGACTCCACGGTTGCTTCCTGTAGCAGATATCGGACGAGACCCTGCAGACACACACACAATGGGTCCCTCAGCGGTGTTTGCATTTGAAGCATAACAATACGTGCACAACAATGGTCAGGAAGCTCTACCTGAGGCGGCTCTTGTGCTTGTTGACAGAGGTGAGGCAGTATCTGTGTACAGTGTAGAAGTAGTCCTGGTAGGGGATGCCTGAGGTTATGACCTCCGAGTCCACCACGTAACACTCGCCCCGGGTGCTGCTCTTGTGCAGAGTCTGTGTTACATGACAAAATACACAAAAACATCATTACAGGAGTTCTGGGTTCAGTACGTTTTGTTAACAGCATGTGTGATATTCTGTTGATTATCAGAGAACATAATTAAGACTCGTGCCTTAGTATGTAAAACAAAAATTGTTTACATCAGTGCATTTACAAAGGAGGTCTTCTGGCATTTGGGAATATGAAAAAGCAGAAATATGTAGTCTGTGTTTTTTTTAAGCACTTCATGTTCATGCGTTATTTGAGCTGTTCCAGGTGGATGAACTTCTAGTTATAAGTAAACCATGTATATGGATCTAAACATCAACTGATGTTAACTAGGGCTGAATGATTAATCAAAAGAAAAACAAAATCACCATATGGCTTAGTGCGATTATGAAATCTCAATGGTTGTGATTTAATTAAAAAAAGAAAAGATTTAAGGGCCCTCTGCTGTTTTCCAGCATGATTAAAAAATGATAAAAATAATAAAAATAAAAATTTGAAAAAGAAGAAATTAAAGCAGTCGTTCTGTAATTGTACTGTTAAATAAAACAATAATAATAATTATATTATTTTTCTAAAATACCATTTCTTATTTTAGTGATAGTATTAATAGTAAAACAATAGTAACGTCTTGTTTTCTTTATTATTATTATTCATTAATATACAATCATATTTTGGATGAATTTTTCAGATCTACTGACAAGAACAGCAAACCTGTTTTAAACTTTTTAAAAAATGATAAAAATTATACAAATGGAAAAGTATTACAAGATTAATATTTCTTATACTGTTTTATTAATTAATAGTAAAAAATAATAAATGCATAATTATTATAGAATTATTCTTTTATAGTCATATTGATATATAATTACTGATTTATATTTACAATTTTTGGACAAACTGTGCAGCTCTACTAACAAGAAAAGCAAACCTCTGACTCTTAAAAAGGGATAAAATGGAAAATAATTACAACAGTAATATTTTTATTTTGTTTTATTAATTAATAGTAAAAATAATAATTACATAGTTATTATATAATTATTTTATAGTCATATTGATATATAATTATTGACACAATCACAATTTTGTACAGATTGTGCAGCTCTACCAACAAGTACAGAAAACCTGTAACTTTGAAAAAAAAAAAAAGAAATGATAGAAGTTAATTATAGCAGTAATATATACTTTTTTTTATTAATTTATAATAAAAAATAGAAATAATTACATAAATGATTATATAATTATTATTTTACAGTCATATTGATTTGGACAAATTGTATGGCTCTACTAACAAGAACAGAAAACCTGTAACTCTTACAAACTGATACAAATGATACAAATTGAAAAGTATTACAACAGTAATATTTATTTTGTTTTATTATTATTACTATCAATAATAATAATAATAAAAACAATAATAAAAATAAGAATAATAAAATTATTATTATTATTATTATTAATTTATAGTCATACTGATATATAATCACAACTTTTGGACAAATTGTGCAGCTCTAATATTTCTTCTTTTGTTTTATTAATTAATAATAATAATTAATAATAAAAACATTTAGTCATACATCAAAGATCAGGGATAAAATCTGACTTATTCATTTGCTCACTTATTCATTAATTCATGTTTTTTCAAATGTGATAAAGGGCAGTTTACCTAAAACTGAAAATTTGAATGAAACTTGTCATCATTTACTCACCCTCACATCATTCTATATATAACTAACTTACTTAAGTGGGACACAAAAACAGCTTTTGTTCATACATCGCATGTCACTGTGGTCCAAAACAAAACTGGACCCTATCAGCAAAAAAATAGTGTCAAAATATCTTCCTTTCTGTTTTGCACAAAGAAATGCACACAGCTTTGGAACAACATGAGGGTGAGTAAATGATGACAAAATCCAAATTTTTCCATGAACTATAACTACTTTAATAAGAATGAAGGTGATTGAGGAACAGCTGAGATAAAAACAAAGCAAAAGAGCTGTGTGGACCCACCTGTGTTTCCACCACAGGAGCAGTTTTTGGGCCCAGCGGGTTGTTGATGGCGATGGTGTAACTCAGAACTCTACTGCTGTTCCCACTGCTGCTGTCCTGCTGCCACTCGTGCACAGAGAGATCTGAACCAATCACACGAAAGAGAGAGAGAGAGAGAGCAGAAAGAGGAAAAGAACAGTTAGAGGACAGGGGAAAAAGAAGCGTGGATGATTACAGTCAGAGCAGTTGCAGGGGCACAGGGAAGGGGGCAATTATCCATGCAGACAACATAGACAAAGAGCTCAGCACGAGAAAAAAAAAAAAAACACTTCTCACACTGTGCTATCCAGGCTACCATTCCTTTATCTACCATGAATATTTCTGACATTATTTGCTGTGCAAAGCAGATTAAGTTACCAAGAAAACAAGAATGAGGTTATGGTGCTATATAGAACACAGTGAAACTAAATAGTCACGTTCTCATTATCCACCCCTATTGGACAAACAGCATGAAAAGAGCAATAGGGAGGAGGGGAAGAGGACACATGGGATCTGAAAGCTGCAAGAAAAGGCAATGACAACACAGCAGAAACAAGCCATGCATAGAACAGTCAGCAGCACAGTCAATGATTTAATGCAAGCAGGAACTCCAGTCCACTAGAGGCAGTATTTTAATACATTTAAAGTATGCTGAAGGGAAATAGGAAAAATGAAAAATGCAACAATGTAGAAGTAGCAAATTCAGCTACAAAATAGTTTTAAATCTGAACTGACCAGTGAAGTGTCGTTGTGAGAAGAGGTGCTGGATGAAATGAGTGTCCGCGAACAGAAGGTCGTGGAGCTTGTCCACGCTCATCCGAAGAACTGTGTTGATATGCAGCCGTCCATTGAGATCCGCACAGAAGGACTCCACCTCACCTGTGGAGATCAAACATGTTAAAATGAATCAGACAAAGCTATTTGATACACATTTATCTACTCTTGCAAATCATTTTGTTTTAATATGAGAAATTAAGGCCACAATTTGTTGCACGCACTCTCTTCCTGAGTGTCAGAGGAATTGCTGGGATCAGTTGGGAGCTCCTCATCATTGGTGATATCCAGTGAGGAGAGGTTTCCCAGGCTGTGTGGGACAGTGGGAGGAGACTGAAGTGACTGATTGGCCGATTCTGACTGGCTGTCCCCGCCTTCTTCCAAGATCTATAAATAATTTATAATAAGAAAAAATACTCTCAAACCAGTGTTGTTATTGTAAAAACACCTAAAATAATTTTCATTAACTGAAATATAGCTGAAAAATACACTACCAGTCAAAAGTTTTTGAATAGTAAGATTTTATTTATTTATTTTTTTTTAAGTCTTCTGTTCACCAAGCCTGCATTTATTTGATCCGAAGTACAGCAAAAACTGTAAAATTTTTAAATATCATTTAATGCTATTTAAAATAACTGTTTTCTATTTAAACATATTTGAAAATTTAATTCATTCCTGTGATTTCAAAGCTGAATTTTTAGATTCATTACTCCAGTCACATAATCCTTCAGAAATCATTCTAATATTCTGAGATGCTGCTCAAAAAATGTTACTAGATTTTTTCAGGTTTCTTTGATAAATAGAAAGTTCAGAAGAACAGCATTTATCTGAAATAGAAATCCTTTGTAACATTATACATGCCTATCATCACTTTTGATCAATTTAAAGCAACCTTGCTAAATAAAAGTATTAATTTCTATAATTCTCCCCCCACCAAAATTACATTTTAAAATATATTCAAATAAAAAAACTGTTATTTTAAATGGTAAAAATATTTACAAATTTTGCTGTATTTTGGATCAATTAAATGCAGGCTTGGCGAGCAGAAGAGACTTCTTTATAAAACTAATATTAGATAAAAGAAATCAAACTTACTCCGTACTAAGGTTCCCGAATGCATCGCAGTTCTCTCTGGAACTGATTCTGAGCTTAGTTTTTAAAAGCAGATGATGCTCTAATCTAGTTTTTAACTGCACACTCAAATGCTCACTGAGAAAAGCACTGAAGAGCGTCTTGTAATTCATTTAATTGCACCTCGGCTCAGAATGCTTTTATGACAAGATTAACGCAGCCTACTGTGAACACCCCTGTGATTCGCTTCAAGCTTTTTGAACTTTATGAATGATTATTTTAGGTTTATGTGTGTGTTCAAGCAGAGTATGGCTGTTTTAAAAAGGATGCTGTTAAAAACTAAGCTAAAAATCATTTAGAGAGAGAATCCCGATGCATTCGGAAAATCTCAGAATAGATGCATAATCATATTTTGATTCTCAACCCTACTCTGTATTTTTTTTTTAAATATTTTACAGCAGAAAATACCCCAATAAATCATGGTTTATCAACCTTTTTGTGTAAGAATCCATTGTAATGTTCTTTAAGTATAACCACTCTGGCAGGTATTTTACAGTTGGTTGATGCTTACGATTGAGGATGGGGCAGCTCCAGTGTTTGTGGTGGGGGGCAATGAACTTTGGGAGCTGGGTGGACTGGGCTCAGGTTCAATGCTGGCCCGAGTACATGGCACCTCCACAGGCTGGCAGGAAGAGGAAGATGAGGACGGCGGTGAAGATCCTGAAGCGCAGGGAAGAACTGAGGCAGATGAGGGTGGAGAGGAGCCCACCGGAGGCACCGGCACTGATCCCAGATCCAGCAGGTCAGTGACGGAGACCGGCTCCTCACCCGGCCTACAGAACAGAAACAGACAGATGTCAGGGTTGTCATAGTCTAATGTACAAAACTCCCTGACCAAAGCAGCAAAAACGCTGACATTTCAAACAGTGTTTACATATCAACCATTCAATATTTAGCAACTTGCCCAACCCTGATAAATGACAGCAAGCCGTGCAGTGAACACATGCGTAAAAAATTTATATTATAAGCCTGAAAGTACAGTAGCAAAAACGGTACATTTAACACCAAGGATCAACAAGAGGAAGGAAAATGGCAACGCAAAACTAAGACGTTTTCCTACTGACATTCTATATAGACTTCACAGGTAAAAATTTAAATGAGAGTAAAGAATATACTATTGCCTTTTTGAACTTAAAAACTAAAATAAAATATAGATAGATACAAGTACATATATATATACTGTCAGAAAAAAAGGTACAGTTCTGTTGCTGGGGCGGTGCCCTAAGGTACAAAGAGAAAAAGTACAAACATGTACTTTTAAAGTACTAATATGTACCTTTAAGGTACCAACATATACCCTTAAGGTACCAATATGTACTTTCAAAGTACTAAAATGTACCTTTACCTATATATATATATATATATATATATTATATTTTACATATAAAATTTATATTCTATATTCTTATATTTTAACTAAAAGCTACACATAAAAATAACACAGGCACCTTCTATCTGTCTTTGTGCTCCAAGGTAAATAAAAATATATCTATTTAAAACATAATATTCTAGTAATGCCTATAATATATCTGATCTAAGACCTAAAAATAAAACAACAACAAATAGATACAGGTACACTATAACCTTCTGTCTGTCCTTGTATTCTGAGGTAAATTAAATAAATAAAATCTCATAAACAGATTCCTCTCAGTGTGGACTCACAGCAGGCCATTCATATGTTCAGCAGTAGGGGAGACGTAGTCATCATCTTCACTAGTGAGCCCCAGTTCAGTGCCATAACACTGGTGAACGATGTGCCATAGCTCTTTAGGAGACAGCGTCTGTGAAAAAGAAACATAAAATCTTATTACTTCAAAGTAGAAACCTCATTGTAGGGCACTTCCAGGCTAATAACTGCATCAATACTATTTCTGTGAGGCAGCAGAGGCGGTGGCACAACATTTAAAGGGTTAGTTCACTCAAAAAAGAAAATTCTTCCCTCATGTCGTTCCAAACCCATAAGATTTCGTATTCAAAACACAAATTAAGATATTTCTGATGAAATCCAAGAGCTTTCTGACCCTACAGCAACACAACTACCATGTTCAAGGCTCAGAAAAGTATTGACATCATTAAAATATGTGACCATTGTGACAAGAGAAGAGACAAGTGAAGAAAAGAAATTATTGAATAAATCAATATTTTTGTTTTCTTTGCGTACAAAAAGTATTCTTGTAGCTTCATAACATTACGGTTAAACCACTGATGTCACATGGACTCTGTCCACGTTACCTTTCTGGGCCTTGAACGTGTCAGATGGTCTTATGGGTTTGGAATGACATGAAGGTGGGTAATTAATGACAGAATTTTCATGTTTTGGGTGAATTTTCCCTTTAAAACTTTAAAGGACAATTTAATGACAAATCAGTTTGTTAATACTATTAGCTACCAATGTAATAAATTGATAGAAATAGTACACTGTAAAAAAATATATTTTAACTGTAAAGCATTGCAAAAACTACAGTCAAAATGTTAATTGGTTAACAGTAAGTCCACTTTACTATATATGGCGAAAAAACTAATGAATCTAGCCTTTTTACACAAAAGTACTGTTAAATCTACAATTTTTGATATTGACAAAGAAAAATTAATGTTACAATTTACAGTGAAAAAATGTAACTGTATTTATTTTTGTAAATTACAGTGTTAAACTGTAAAATATACAGGCTGCTCTGTAAATATGTTTACATTTTTGCTGTATCTTTAGAGAATTATTCAGGCAGCCACAGCTGACAGTTTCTTTTTATAAAAACTTTTTTTTATTAGTTATTTTAATTTTAATTACAGATTGCATTTAGCCATTTTATTAATAATTAAATATATTTACAATCTACATTCCCACTGACTCTGTTCAGTGTTTCAGCTTTGGACGTACTGTAAAAATGCTCCCTAGAAATGCGACTTACTAGAGTTTGAAACAGAGCCTACTGTTAAATGATTTTAAGCTAGTTTTATATTTACATTTGTAATCTTGGACCACAATTTTTAAAATGAATTTTTTGAAATTAAGATTTATACATCATCTGAAAGTTGAATAAATAACCCTTGATGTATGGTTTGTTAGGATAGGACAATATTTGGCCGAGATACAACTATTTGAAAATCTGAGGATGCAAAAAAAAAAAAAATCAAAATATTGAGAAAATCGTCTTAAAAGTTGTCCAAATTAAGTTCTTAGCAATGCGTATTACTAATCCAAAATTAAGTTTTGAAATATTTCTGGTAGCAAATTTACAAAATATCTTCATGGAACATGATCTTTACTTAATATCCTAATGATTTTTGGCACAAAAGAAAAATAGATAATGAATTTATGACTATTGCTACAAATATACCTTATGACTGGTTTTGTGGTCCAGGGTCACATTTATACATTTTGCACATTTTAACTGTCAACTAAAACATAAACCACAAAAAAGCATTTCAGCAGACCTAGCAGTTGTTTAATGTTAGTTGCAACAATATAAACTGTAGTAGCTTTATATATGTGTTCAGTTCTAACAAAACAAGCTTGCAGAAGATTTTGTAGCCTTGCATTGCAATGCATCTGTAGTCACCACCTACATCTTGCCAAGTGCTAATTTTTATGGACAGTTGCCAAGCAATGTTGTTTGCCTGCCAAATGAAATTGTCTACACACCGCCAAATAGCACTGAATCTGATAGGAGACTTCAGATGGCTGTTTTTATACAGATAAAATGTGCACTGTCACTCATGCAGTTCTCACCTTATCCATCAGTGCATTCTGCCACAGTCTGAAGATCATCATGAAGCTGCGATCCCTTGCCCCAAATGACGTGAAGAAGTGCTGATGAATGCAAGATCGGATTTTAATCCAAGGAGGAGTATTTATTGTCTTAGGAGGTTCAAAATGCAGCTAACAAAAGAAATCCATTAATGGTAATTTTAGCATGCGTATCCGATGTCTGCAGCGCAGTACCTTCTCGTGTTCAGTGCTAATCTGGATGGCGTTAGGGATGAGCTTGGCCGTCTTTTCCTTGGTCAGACTGGTCACATCTTTCAGCAGTATGGTTATCTTGTGATATATAGAGGGAGAAAGAATATAAAGGATTCATAAATTATGTTCGCCTTAGCTAATGGACCAAAGTAAAGGTTGCTCAAATAGCAAATTAATATCTCTGCACTACCATGTAAATGTTTTGGGTCAGTAAGAAATAACTACTTTTATTCAGCAACGGTTGTATTAAATTGATCAAAAGAGACAGAAAATTCATTTTTGTAACAAAAGACTTCCATTTCAAAAATGTGCCGTTCTTTTGAACTTTCTAATCACATTGTCGTTGCAGCAAAAGCAATAATGCTTTTATTACCGTGGTTTCCCATCGGAAGATATTACTATAGAAGCAGAGCCAGTTTTCAGACAGGTAGAGACGGCCCTGGAGCAGAATGTCCCTCTGCAGTGCACATGAGTAGTCTAGATATGAAACCAAAAAAATAAAAAAATGAACACAACCAGAAGCCATGTGATCATCACACTGTGCTGCACTCATTATATTACTTGGCTTTATTCATGAAATAGAGACACTCACCTACTATGAGACGTTCTGTATCAGGCAGCTTTTTAAAGAGTTTACGGAAGTCTTCATTCCTCTGTTTATATGTAGGGCTGAGAACCTATATATCAGAGAGAGATGTGAGTGGAGGAAACCAGCACTGTCAGCTAAAGCAAAAACACTGAGGCCTGAACTTCCAAAGACCTCAGGATACTTACATTATACCAGCTCTGCATTTTCTGAAACAAAGAGGAAAAGATGCAGTGAATTTAACTGCATGAACATGTACAAACTCAGTTTAAAGCAAACAAAACAATCAAAATTAGCCCTAATTACTTACTTAAACATTCTTAGTCTTACGGTGCACAATTCAGTGCAAGTTATTCCAAAAATTAAAAACATTCACAGATGTTTCAACTAGTGAGTGCTGCCTGTTTTCAGGACATTGACTGCAAACTTGAATGTGCAATGCAGATTTTTCATGCCAAATTAATCCCTGGTGTACACTACTGCTCAAAACTCAAATGTTTGCAATAACTATGAGTGTTGTATTTTATGTGCACCAAAACTGCCTGTAATTAGGGGTCGACCAATATGTGTTTTTCAAGGCAAATGCCAATACCAATTATTACAGATCAGGTACACAGATAAGATAAATACACCTGGTGTAAAAATTAAAATTAACATCCTTTAAATGCTTTCAAATTATTTTGTTGGCAAGTCAGTTTTGAAAATGACTGATAACCAAAAAATTGCTTAATACCATCACCGATAGCTGGCCTGGCCGACAATCGGTCGACCCCTACCTAAAATTGATCGAAAATACAGAATCAAATGTTAATATTAAACGCTAACTTTGTGAAATATTATTACAGATCATAAAAAGTTGAATTTTCAGCAGCCATTACTAGAGTCTTTAGAGTCGCATGATCTTTCAGAAATCATTCTAATATGCTGATTTGCTGCTCAAGAAACATTTCTATTATTATCAATGCTGAAAACAGTTGTGCTGCTTAATATTTTTTAATATTCAGCTTTGCCATCACAGGAATAAATTACAAATTTAAAAGAAAAGTTCGCAATTTTGAGGTAATTTACTCACCCCCTTGTCATCCAAGATGTTCATGTCTTTCTTTTCTTTGATTGTAAAGAAATTATGTTTTTTGAAGAAAACATTTCAGAATTTCTCTCCATATGGTGGACTTCAATGGTGCCCGCGAGTTTGAACTTCCAAAATGCAGTTTAAATGCAGCTTCAAAAGGCTCTAAAGAAAAAAGGGTCTTATCCATTTTCTAATTTATATACTTCACACCTCAAACGCTCATCTTGTCTAGCTCTATGTGTGCTCTGTGTATTCTGCTTCAAGACAGTTAGGGTATGTCGAAAAACTCCCATCTAATTTTCTTCTCCAACTTCAAAATTGTCCTATTGCTGTTTTAACTTTTTTGTATAGGGCGTTTGATCTTTGCACGTTCCCTTTGTAAACACTGGGTCAGTACTTCTGCAGTGCTGTAGGATGATTTTGAAGTTGGAGGAGAAAATGAGATGGACGTTTTCAACCTACCCTAACTGTATTGAACCAGAATACACAGAGATCACGCAGAGCTAGACAAGACAAGCATTTGAGATTAAAAAGTATATAAATTGTCTATTTTTTCAGAAAATAACTGATCGTTTCGCTAGATAAGACCTTTATTCCTCGGCTGGGATCGTTTAGAGCCCTTTGAAGCTGCATTTAAACTGCATTTTGATAGTTCAAACTCACAGGCACCATACCAGTTCATTATATGGAGAGAAATCCTGAAACGTTTTCCTCAAAAAACAATTTCTCTACGACTGAAGAAAGAAAGACATGAACATCATGGTTGACAAGGGGGTGAGTAAATTATCTGTTAATTTTTGTTTTGAAAGTGAACTCCTTTAAATATATTCAAATAAAAGTCTTTTTCACAATATTACTGTTTTTACTGAATTTTTGATCAGATAAATGCAGGCTTTGTCTTAAAAGACACTTCTTTCAAAAACATAAAAAAAAAAAAAAAAATCTAACATTTAATAATATCAAGTCCTGCCCAACACTTCACTAAAAAAATGTCTGGTTACATAAGTAAAATGCACGATTTAACTACAACCTGTTTAAGCTTACTTTTTCTATCTTTCAGAACAATTTCTTAATAAATGTTTGCAACACTGGCATTCCTCCTGCCTTATTCATTCAGAACAGAACAACAATACATTGCTCAGTATGTGGGTGGAAAAGCAACACTTGTCATATCAGACATTTAAATTATATTTAGACATTTAGATGAGTGACGCCCATCAACTGTCAATTTAGTCTCACAGGCTCAGAACGAAACTTACCTTGGCATTGCGGGTGAAGTGTCGGGCCGCAAGTGGGTAGGAGGAAGTGGATGAGGAGGGAGTAGGAGGCAGGGGGCTCTCTGAACCCCCACCGCTTTTGTCCCCACCTGTCTCCCCTTCGCTGGCTCTGCCTCCCAGCACACGGCGGCGCAGGGAGGGCGAGCTGCCGGGAGTGCTGCGCGGAGAATTACTGGCTGTACTGCAGGCGGAGAAGTAGTAAGGTCAGAAAGGAGACACAGACAGTCATCTGGCATTTTAGGACTGCTGTTCAACTGCCCTTAGAGGGCAACTGGGTCACAAACAAGGAAATGACAGGAAGGACATGGTTTATCTACTGTTTACCAAACAGCATGTATTGATTACAACTAACTGATTCTGGTTTACAACATAAAGTAAGTTAAGAAAGTCTCTAAGAAAGTTTTAAACTACAATCAAGCTGATATTGTAAAGAATTTTAGGTAGTGCAATTATGAACAAAGCGAAAAAATGCCTAGGATGGGACCTATATTATAAGTTCAGGTTGAAGCCCAAGGATAAAGAGCGTATTTATATGAATAACAATCGTTTCCATAGTAGCATTCCAATCCTGTTCCAGTAAAATAAAGGTGACAATCCAGATAGGGGCTTCTGTACACAAACACAAAGCCTTATCTGTTCACTAACATTTGATCAGCCTGATGAGACATTTAAATGCCAGACATTTGAGACCTGTTTAGTCAAATGAGTGTTGATAGTGGCTTTAAGGCATGTGAAATCAATCCTTAATAGATGTTGTTCTTACTATGGCTGGGTGATACAGCAAAAACAAATAAGTAAACACTAAATACACATATACATTATACCTATATTTTTGGCTATAATAGGCATGTTTTATACTGATTGACCATAAAATCCCAGGAAGAATAACAATTAATTGATTAATTGATTTGTTCATGTTCGGGACAAAAATGAACTCTCAAAAATCATGTGTATTTTATAAGCCACCCAGTACTACTTGCTACTACATAACAGAGAATGCAAACCATTAAAGACAACAACATTAATGGAAATCAGGAAGTCAGGACTGCATTAAAAAAATATTCTGCCTTGACCAACCTTGGCCAAGTTTTCCTGTACGTAATGCATTTGAGAGAATGAGTTCAGTCAGTTTGAACTAAATGTTCAGTGCAAAAACAGTTTTGAAACTACCCTGCAAAACACCGTACAGATACATAACAGACAGCCACACTTCAGGACATCGATTAGACACGCCTGCTGCAAGACGAGAAGATAAAGAGTCACAGAAGTCAATGACGTAACAACAGACCCTTACTTACTAAAAAAAACAAGCACTGTGACTGTTCACAAGGAGGTAGCCAAATACAAATACCAAACAAGTATAACAATTCAACTTCTCTTTCACTAATCTTTATCAAAACATCTATAAGGTCTTATTGATTAGTCTACTTTATCTTTAACAACTTTGGCCTCTGCCTGCTCATATCTGCTTGGATCCCAGTCTCACGTTGTCTTGGTAATAGAGGGAATTGGGGGGGCAAATATCGGTGTCTCCAAGGTAACCCGGCAGGATCATGAGAACACACTTCTCACTTAACTTGTTGGTCTAGTAGCTTCAAAAGTGAAACAAACCAAGCACACAGCAAACCAAAAGGAATGAGCGGGTATAATCACTTTAATTTGTCAGCAAAACCAGATCCTAGCAAATCCAGCGTTACAGATGTCACATTTTGCGTTATGGATGTAACATATAAATGCTTAGAGAATGTATGTGTTACCAATACACCGAACCATGTGTTTATATTTTAATAAACACTTGCTGACAAAGTCTAAACATCAGAAAAATATCAGTCTACGCACAAGTTTTCTATGTTAAAAAAAGGGAAATAATAATGTGTTATGGATGTGACCAAAAAAAAAAAAAAGTACACCGCTTTTTGAGATACTCACATACTCTGCAATTTAAAAAAAAAAAAAAAAAAAAAAAAAGATTTTGATGCACAAACCAGACCCAATAATACTCAATAAATAGAGAAGTGATGGCTCTTCACAGAACATATAATTGTTACTTTATTTTTATTTTGATGCGTCTATTTATGAGGAATATGTACTGTTATGGATGTGACAAGCCTGAAAATAGCACTTATCAGACTATGAAAAAAAATGCTTTAAAACTTTAAGGGAGACCTCACATGGGTATTTGAACCACCAAATGTTGACATCTGTGTAGTATAGTAAAAATCTTTGGTAAAAACTTAATTTCTTCATGGTAAGGTTGAAATTTGCATGGAATTACTCTAAACCAGCACGCAATCTCAATAAGATCCTAACAACAGTCAGAATAAATGCCAAAATGTATCCAAACATAACATTCTAAATTCTAAAGTGGTTCTAAACGGGTTCTTTCGTTTAGATGAACCGATTAAAAAAAACGATTCAGTGATTCTATTGCGTCATCACGTAACCACAAATGTGTTTTATTGAAAGCCACTCCGTTTCTAATGCGTGTTGATAAAACTGTCATTCATTTAAATAATAAATCAGATTGATTCATTAGAACATTAAATTTGTCATTATTTAATTTCTCGCTTTAATCTAAGTGCTCTATCAATTTACTAATCGATTATCAACACATGCGTTCCCAGTTTAATGAATCAATCAGTTGCTGACTCGAGAACCGCTTGGAACGAATCGACCGGTCCGATTTGATAGGCCGGTTCGAATTATTCATTCAAAAGATTCGACTCAAACGGACATCGCTACAGCAAATGTCAACAGAATGAATGGGCGGTCTAATGCTGAAGCTAAAAAAAATACTAACTCCGCGAGCTTCAGCTGCTGACATCTACACTGTAAACCAATGCAAATGTGCAAGACATTCATGCATTTTGTCATTTAAATTAAGTAAACTCATAACAAAGCTGGGGTTTGCATGCAGAACGTGCACAAAGTAAAACTACAACACGCGCCAATCTAATCCTCAGTGCTGAACGTGCATTTTGTGCACACCGGGACAGATCATACACAGAATGTCGGTATCATCAGTGCGGTTTGGGGATGCAATCGCACTTACATACGTGTTAACGCCTAAATAACCTTCTACTGCACTGTGCTGCAATAACAACTGATAAAAGTGAACGGTCAAGCAACATTAGCTTACGATTTTGTAGAAACAACAACATGATGCATGCATTGCATAAAATAACGAACCAATCTGCTACTTACTCGAACATGTCATTGGGTGTTTTCTCAATTCAATGCGTGATGCCCACGTTTATTTTACAGTAGCCTCTCAATATGGCACTGCGCCGACACAACAGACGGTACATTCAGATTAACTAGCCGAATGCATTGGAGACACTGCGTCCTCTGTTCATCCGCAGCCCGTACTAGTCCAACAGAACGCGATCGTTCAACATCCCCATCCCAAAAGAGGTACCGGACCCCCTGTGAAACGCAACGACCACAGCGGTGTACACCATGAGCGCTCCGGCTATCCTAAAGCAACCTACACACTGGGCAAAAGGGGGAGGGGGAGGAGAAAAGAGGATGTACTGTGTGGAGGAGGGAATCAACACCGTTTGAGGCAGTGGCCCTCTCTTTACCACCACACACCAGGGCCAAACCATAGGGGATTATGCTTAGACTTTATGTGAAAGCACTTGAGTCAATAAAACTGGATTGAAATGCTCTGCTGGAGTTGGCAAGGACATAAAGTCATTCAAATTAACGGAATCAATCCGAATATCAAAAACTGGGAACTTGGCTTCCCATTCCCAGTATAGTGCATAATAATCCTCAGAGGTCTGTCCGTCTCCATAATCTGTTTTCCTGGGAGAGGCTGCCATAATCTCAGTAAGAAGGGTGAAGGGAGGCCAAGACATATAGATATACAAACACAGATTTGCATATCAAAAAAAGGATTCTAAATCATATGTAGCCATTGCATAAAATTGATAAAATGAAATAAACAAATGCAGAGTTCACAATTATGTTCCAAGCATCTTCACAAAAAAAAAAAAAAATGGGGAAAAAAATATACCAACAGTGGGAACAGACTGAAAACATCATACTATATTTTCTGAAATATAATTTTTTTTAAAACATCTGAAACTATTCTATTTATTCCAAATGAGATTCTGTCTGGCGGTTTCAGTTGTGCTTTAAATAAATGAGTTAGCCTTGGTGTTTATAATAAATGTCAATATGATTTAAGTTTGTTTTCTATACTTTTTTTTTTAATTCTTGTTCATTTCTGAAAACCAGTACGTGAGGGGAACTAGAATACACTAGCATTCTATATTATTTCTGAATATAAAAGAACGCAATAAAGTGCAATTTTCACTAGGTCCAATTTATATCCAGATGCAACTGTTTTCTGGAAAACACAGCAGATTACAGATGCAAGTCAATTATGTACAAGTGTTCTGTCGACCTCGGGAAATGGGGCGATCGATGTCACTCTACCTTTCACTTCTCAGGCTTTACTAGCATTGATCAAACACCGAAAATGCTCTTTCTGTGCAATAATCCACTTGAATTGAGGGTTTGAAGCTCAAAGCAAGTCAATTTCTGCAATCACATGTATCTGTAAGAAACAGAGCTTAAAATGTGTGATCTGAGAAATACAGCAGCACTAATCAAGTCTCCTAAAAGGATCTTAAGTTTATATATGGACATATGGCACACTGGACCACGAGTACATCATGGTCAAAAAGGCCAAAGGGCACCCCAAAGAGGCTTAGACAAATGAAATCTTCAGACTTAAGAAGCAACTGATGTAAACAGGGTGGACTACAGGCAAGGAAAAACAAATCAAACTGCATGGATGGCACAGAAGTTAACAGGCATTTTAAACTACATTCGGTAAAAAAAAATAATTATTTAAATATAAATAATGTCAGAACTTGGCCCGTGTCGTGTATTATGTTGTGCAAACTTGCATGTCAGGTATTCGCATTGATTTTGGACAGATAAACATGATACAGATACAGATGTTGCTAAACAAAAAAGGTCAATACAATCAGCAAAAACAGTGAGCAATAAACGGGCTTTACCTCTTGAACTCTTACACAGATCTGTCTACAAATAAAGGAAGGATGAATTCATCAGATGTAAATGATTCATACTGTAATACTCATTCATGCATGTCTGAATCATTTCAAAGGTGATGATAATTCTTAGCCATTAAAATGTATTTTGTCTGTTTTCAGACTAGCAAGGATTGTGTTCAGAGCTGCTGGCTAATTGTAAGGTTTAAGGTTCTAGTAAGATAATAAATAAATAAATAAATAATCCAGAACCTTGTAAAACACCACAATAGGCTCCAATTCAGTGCTAGTCTTCGAAATGGCTGAGCAGCTAAACAGAAAGAACTAGGTCAGTGAAACCGGTTGGTAGATGAGAAGGACAAGGGCACAGCTGTTCATGTGGCGTGCATAAAACACCTTTCGCTCTCTAAGCTAGTCTTTTCACTGGCTGACAGTCTTCACTGCAGCATCACAATGGCGGCTTCTGATTGGCCAGCAGTGACATCACCAGAAAAGACGGAACACTCCCACTGGGTAATAGTGATGTCATGTGTACGAGAGCCAGACCGGTCAGATGCAGCCCCGCCTCCATCTCTCCACTGCCAAGAGCACTTGTCCTCCGTGCTCTCTTTTCCGTCACTCTATCATCTTTCCTGTTATTCAATGAAAAGAACTCAGTAAAGCTCACCTAATTACAGTGCTTCAGAACTCTCGGTTTAATTTGGTCCCTGGAAATATTTCTGGACAAATTCACTGTAATTATAACTAGCTATAAAGCGTAGTGTTTATATGCTTGTATGGAACCGTTACAGTAGGAGGCCATATTTCTAGTGTAGATTGAATGATGCCAGTTTACTAGGGAACACTAGCATTTTCATTTGCACTGAAAGAATGTTCTGGATCAATAAAGGTAAAGTCTGCTTATAGCATTTGTGGCATTACTGGTGGTTTTGTTTATTTATAACATTAATATTATTAAACATCTACATATATGAGCTGGGTAGGCTTAAATTACTTACAAATTGTAGTCTGTTACTGATTCCAAATTACATGACAATAATTGTAGTTAGTAAAGTAATCCATTACATTACACACTTTAGGTAATATAATCAGATTACTTTCCGACGCAACTCATTTATCACATTGATTTAAATAGGGTAATATTGTACAATATTGATATAATTATGCAAAGGAAATATATTCCATTCATTGTTACTAACAACATGAAATGCAATAAACATTACATTATGTCAAGGTTTTCCAAACTGGGGTTTGTGCAACTGCAGGGCGTTTGTGAGTTTAATGAAATGCTAATTAATTAAAAGTCATAAAAATGTAACTCATTTTAAAATAACATCAATCTAAATAAAACACTTACTAAAAATGACATTTTATTTGTCGATCTGCATATTATGTGATTTAACTAACATTAGAGAATTGTGAACTTTCGACTGTGTTACTTAATTATTAACTTATTACATTCAAATCTCAGGGGTGCTTATATTAAATATATTAGTAAATAAATATCATTAAATATAAATTAGTTGAAAATCTATCAGATGAAAGAGGTTCAGATGACAAAAAAAGTTGTTAAAGGGGCCCATTTTCCACAAGTTGATATGATTCTTCAGGGTCTTAATGAAAAGTCTGTAATATACTTTGGTTAAAAATTCTCAATGGTTGTGTAAAACAACACCCTTTTTACCTTGTCAAAATCAGCTCTACAAAAACCATCTCATTCTGGTTGAGGCTGCTTTAAATGCAAATGAGCTCTACTTGCCCCGCCCCTCTCTTCTCTCTGTAGAGAGATGAGCCTGTTTACTTTAGCTGCATTTAGCCACTAAACTTTCTAACTAGCACATTATTAGGAAAGGTGATCGCAAAGACTTATAAAAAAAAACCCTTATACTCCTGTTGTAAGTGAAGCTGGATCATGAATGAACACGGATATATGTAGATCGGGAGGCGCATTCCATTCACAAACAAATGTAATCCACTGCATCTTCAGCTGCTCAGATGTCGGGAGTAAATTACGACCACTATGTTCATTATTACATCCAGCAACACAACACCTCAATCGCTCAATCGGAGATATTCTTGTCTAACTTACATCCCTGCTCCGGCATTGAAACAAAGAGGGCGGACTGTTACAGCTTATCTGAGGTACAACACTTATGTCAATCAACTATCGTGGGATAGTTAGTGTGTCAGTGTGACGCCACAATGACAGGCATCTGAGAATGGCTCGATATGAAAAAGGGAATATTATTTTTTACAGATTAATTAAAAACCACTTCATGGATTTTTATCATTATAGGGTAGATTTGTACATACACTGCCAACACACATTAATGTTCAAACAACTTATAAAAGTGAACTTAGTATCTGATGACTAGGGCTGTGACGGTCAAGTGCCTTCGCAGCTGCTGGAAGAGATCCATGTTAACAGACAATAGGCTAAACCTTGCAAAGCTCTGGGGTAATTACTATGAATGTGTCGGAGGGAAATAAGGACATACTTGAATGAATTATTAATAAACTATTGTTTTCTGAGCCAGTATCGCAAAGATGACGATCCTGACTCACAATCTGCTCATTGAACGCGCCTTTAGAGAGAAATGCATCTCTACGGATTTTATAATGAAAGAGTTTTAGTTTTCAATTTTTTTTTTTAGTTTTAAAGTAGTAGAATAATCATTTAAAGCTTTCTATAGATATATTTATCTTTAAGGCAAGTATTCGTTGAGTTTCGTTTCATTTTTGTGCAGCGCTCCTGTTCAACACCGAGACATTAGAAAGCACATCTTGTTTTCTTTATTTTTACAAAAGAACAACATTTTGTTAATATTGTGACTGCACGCAAATAAAATTGCACTCTTTACAGTTTTGGATGATATATTATGCTTACCTTTATGAGCAAAGATTACAGCATATTTACATTTTTTTAGCAAGTGATTGCGCTGGCGCCTCCATGCCCTGCAAAGTGCTTTTAGCTTCCCCTCTCCAACAAACGACTGTATGCGCATAAAATAACATTGTGATATACTTGACGACTTTATTTTAGGCAAGTCGTGATGATTTGAGAAGGCAAAATTGATCAAAATAGGCTGTGATCAACTCACTGCCTGCCTCTGGCAGCTTGGTCGTCATGTTAAAATCTTAATTTCGTTACTGCAAAAATCTTCATTTAACAAACAAAAACGTTCCAAACATATTTCTAAATTAACTTTATAAAGAAACAAAAAGAAATATATCCACGTTCCTATTAAAAACAAAACTGAGCTAATGGATGTAACAGTGTAATGGGAAAGAGAGAGAACAGACATGGGCTCCAGTCGGACTCAGGCCGGTAATTTTAATGAACCGTCGGACAAGGGTTGGGCGAGGTTATTACGAATTTATGCAACAAATGTTTGTTTAATATTTACCGTTCTTATTTTGGCTACTTTCTTATTTAACTGTATAATGTCTTTGATATTTACTTTAGTGTTATGCAGGCTGAAATAAACGACACGTTTGTTATGTTTCAAAATTATATTTCAACACCGCGCCACCAACGGTAGTTGGTCCATTACCACCGCGGTGGAAAAAAACTGCCACCGTCACAGCCCTACCGATGACCCATTTAAAAAAGATGTTTTTTAAAGAAGTCTCTACTGCTCACCAAGCCTGCATTTATTTGATCCAAAATACAGCAAAAGCAGTAATATTGTGAAATATTTTTACTATTTAAAGTAACTGCTTTCTACTTAAATATGTTTTCAATGTAATTTATTTCTGTGATCAAAGCTAAATTTTCAGCATCATTACTCTAGTCTTCAGTGTCACATGATCCTTCCGAAATCATTCTAACATGCTGATTTGCTGATTAGAAAAAAAAAAAAAAATTTATTATTTATTATTATTTAAAACAGTTAAGTACATTTTTTTCAAGATTCTTTGATGAATAGAATGGGGGGGTGGTAGAAATGAATACTCTTATTGAGCAAGGATGCTAAATTGATCAAAAGTGATGATAAAGATGTTTATAATGTTACAAAAGATTTCTATTTCAGCTAAATGCTGTTCTTCTGAACTATTTATTCTTCAAAGAACCCTGAGAAATTTCTACTCAGCTGTTTTCAACATAATAATAAATGTTTTTGTGCAGCAAATTAGAATATTAGA
Organism: Labeo catla; assembly: GCA_012976165.1. Taxonomy (NCBI): domain Eukaryota; kingdom Metazoa; phylum Chordata; class Actinopteri; order Cypriniformes; family Cyprinidae; genus Labeo; species Labeo catla. The sequence goes on from VONZ01000471.1 coordinate 348,438, forward strand.
GTCATTTCTGAAGGATCATGTGACTGGAGTAATGATGCTTAAAATTCAGCTTTGAGATCACAGGAATAAATTAAATTTTAAATATATTCAAATAGAAAGTAGTTATTTTAAATAGTAAAAATAATTCAAAATGTTACTATTTTTGCTGTACTTTGGATCAAATAAGTGCAGGCATGGTGAGCAGAAGAGACTTCTTAAAAAACATTCAAAATCTTACTGTTCAAAAGGTTTGGACTGGTAGTGTATATACTACTATATATACACTTGACTGTGTGTGCCTTGCTGTTACCATGTTTCTTGCCATCTTTATAAATGCAAGAACGAAGCAAGTCAACCCTATTTCCTGTGGTAAATGACATTATGCCACAAATACTGACTTGCACTCTAACCAAATTCTTAATCAGACTCTGAAGGGAAGAGAAACAAACACTTCTTTAAATTAAAAAAATTAAAAAAAAAAATTCATTTAAAAAAAAAATAAAAGAAATAACACAACATGCCAATGAAGAAAAATAAGACAAAAACTCTATCTATAGGAAAGATAATGTTAAAAAGCATGGTTCTTTTCACTGAAACAAACAAAACCATTTCATGCGTGATCACAGAGTTTCTCCACCTCTTCTCATTGCAGGAATATCCCTCTGAGCATCTTGCATGGATGCACTTTTTTTTTTAAATGCAGCGTAAGGGAATGCTACTGACTGCACAAGCGGGAGGGAGAGCACACTGACCTGCTGCTGTCACAATCTGAGTCCTTGCTGAGAAGACTACGGATAGACCAGCGTGAGCGCCTGTTTAGGGAGGAACTCCGTGACCATGAGCGGGATGGGGGTAGGAGAAGCATGGAGGGGCAGCTCTGCTCTTCCTCTTCTACTTTAGAAACCACTGGAGGCGACGGAGATGCACGTGACGGGCTTTGGCTTCTATCTTGCTTCCTCTGCCCTTTATCCCAGTGGTTCTTTGATATATCCTCTTGAGGGACTTTGGCTCTTCTCTTTTCCCGGTTTCGGCTGCGTGAGGGGTACCGGTGTGGCCGTGGGCTTGGGGAGCAGGACCATGACTCCGTATCGGACGATGGTGGGAGAATGTTTAGGACTGGAATGGAAATTGGCTCAGCTATGGTGATTTCAGGAGGTGGTGTCACAGCCATCTTCTACAGACTTTCATATATTACCTATGCATCAGGATTGTCTAAGGCTGACAGTTTCATTGAGGACAAGTTGCATCACGCACAACCGTTGGTTGAGAAATGCCTTGTCTTCTACTCTATGTGGTTTGGATATTCCACTAGAGCTCAAAATAAATATTCCATTGTGGAAATATAATCTGATGACATTTGGAAATGTCTGCATCCATTACAACTCACTGTCCTGAAGAAAGAAGTCAGCAGTTCAGGTTCCTTCACAGCTGTACAGCACATATACAGCATGAACTCCTGCAGCAGGCAATCAAAAATGGGGTGGAATCATCAATGAAACATAATATACATAAAAGAGTGCAGCCATCTCTCATGCAGGTCATTTTCAGAGGAAAGAAAAACTGAGCATTTGAGCAGTCGAACTTGCTTGCAAATGTCAAATCTATCCTCTTCCTGTTTCTCTGTTGCTACTAAAGGCGTCCTTTAAAAAAGTCTCTGCCCCTTTTTCTTCCACAAGCATAGTTCACAAAAAAACGCTGTTTTGCAATCTGCCTCGTCATTGCGATTTGCACATCAGGTACGATAAGATCATGTTGCTGAGGAGGGGAAAAACTGTTTTTATTTTTAACTTATTCAAGCCACAGACTAAAAAATATTTTATCTGAGTTTTGTTATATTTGAACCAAAACATATCTTTACAGATCAATTGTATATTATGGTATTTCAGGGATGTGTATACACCATCATTTAACACTTGTGAGTCACTGTTTTATTTTAACAAATTGCCCAAATGTGAAATAGATTCAAAGATTCAAAACTAAATGCATGTATGTATATTTAAGAAATGTAAATAATAACCTTTGTAATAAAAAAAATAATACTGTACGCTGACATTCAAAAGTTTGGGGTCAGTAAGACTTTTTAAATGTTTTTGAAAGAAGTTTCGTATGATCACCAAGGCTGCATTATTACTTAATCAGAAATACAGAAAAAAGTAATATTGTGAAGTACTACTATTATAATTTAAAATGACTGTTTTAATATATTTAAAATTTATTTTTTCCTGTGATGTTAAAGCTGAATTTTCAGCATCATTACTTCAGTCTTCAGTGTCACACGATCCTTCAGAAATTATTCTAATATGCTGATTTGGTTACATCTTTGGTCAACATCTCTTATTATTATCACAATAAAAAATAAATAAATAAATGTTGAAACTGTTGTGTGCTGAACGGAAGATAAACAAAGTTCAAAAGAACAGCATTCATTTGAAATAGAAATATTTTGTAACATTAAATGTCTTGAAAAAAATTCTTACTGACCCCAAACTTTCAATAGTCATAGTAATTATTATGTTGAAAACAGCGGAGTAGATTTTTTTCAGGTTTCTTTGATGAACAGAAAGTTCAGAAGAACAGCATTAATCTGAAATGCAAATCTTTTGCAACATTATAAACGTCTTTATCATCACTTTTGATCAGTTTAAAGCATCCTTGCTAAATAAAAGTATTTAAAAACATTATACCATTCAAAAGTTTGGAGTCAGTATAGTGTATAATGTTACAAAAGCTTTTTATTTCAGATAAATGCTCATCTTTGGATCTTTCTATTAATCAAAGAATCCTGAAAAAAATATATATACTCAACTGCTTTAAATACTGATAATAATAATTAAAAGTGTTTCTTGAACAGCAAATCAGATTAGATCAAGATCAAATTAGATTGACTTCTGAAGGATCATGTACCACTCAAGACTAGAGTAATGATGTTGAAAATTCAGCTTTGATCACAGGAATAAATTAATTTTTTAAATATATTCAAATAGAAAGCAGTGATTTTAAATAGTAAAATATTTCACAATATTACTCTGTTTTTGCCTTATTTTGGATCAAATAAATGCAGGCTTGGTGAGCAGAAGAGACTTCTTTTAAAAAGCATTAAAAATCTTACTCTTCCAAAACTTTTGACTGGTAGTGTAATTATAAAAACAAATAAATAATAAACAAATGCATTTATAAGAAATGTAATAATAGCAAACAAAGTTTGCTTGAAAGTCAGAAGTCTTGTTGGACCATTTCCTCCCACATTGTTATGGTATTACTCCTCTAAATGAGATCGTGATTAATAGAGCCAATTCAGAGCAACACAAACATAAAATCACACAACAACAACCTGCATACTCAGCTAAGTGGTGTTTACACATAAGCTGTTATTAATGTATGGGTGGAGCAACCGTTGGATGATTACAGTATAATGGAACCGTCACTCGTGATTGTTTATCATTTGTCACCTGAAAGCTTTGAGAAACACCTCTAGATAGTATGACTAGAGTACAAGCTAAAAGTAATCAAACTGCTATCATGAAGGCTATAGGCTGTAAAAAGAACCAAAACTTGCAGAGTTAGTGTTATAACATTTCTGGACTCAAGCCACTGCTTTTGATTTAACTTTAGTGTAAATCATCAACAGCTTAACCCAATAGAAAACATAATGAAATACCCAGTGAATTTTGAACAACTGCTTTACCTATTACTGTATTATAGGATTTGAGCATGTTGCTAAAATTCCTCCAAAGGGAACACAACACAGCGATGGAAATGCACATGTAAATAGAAAACCTGTTTTCTTTTCTCACTTGGCCATCAGCTTTGCATGTTGGAGCATTTTTCTTCATTCTGTAGTGTTTACTGTGGTTCAAAAAGACAAGGGTCCCACAACTAAGCACAGTTTTTAATAGACCACTGAGTCTTTTTTCCTGTCAGTGTTACCACAAACTGGTGAGCCATGCTGAGACAAATCAACCACCGCAATACTTAAGTACACAGCGTGTCCTCATTATTGTTCACTTACTTTCAAAGCAGAGATGCCTTCCTGAACTCAAAGAAATTACCATAAGAATCAAGCAGAAGAAAACTGCAAACGAAATAACCACTTTCAAACATACAAATTAAAATAGTAGTAACATACTCTAGAACATCAAAGACAAACAGACAATTCAGCAGTTAATCCTGACCTTTTAAACAGTTGAGAAATTGCGTAGAACTTCCTGATATTTGGCAAATTAACAAATTCCTGTGAAAACCTCCTAGTGAACTGTTTCATCACTCGGCTTAAGAACAAGACTGACAGCCGTTTATCAAAGGCAGGGACAAGATCTACCACTTTATTTACTTTCCTGTTTGAACAAGCTAAATCACGTCTAGGCTTTGTTTGCCCAAATCAAACTAGGACTATTAACACTTTCACATACACACAATAAGTGTAAAACACACCAGTGTAATAAATAAAAAATGTTTTTATGATCAAGTCATACTTTAGATGAATGAAGGACATGAACGACAGACAGTTTATGGGCGTGATAAAAGTAAGATAAGTCTAACTTAAGACGAATACATAAAACATCAAGCAATCTAGTAATAATAATTCTCACCTCCCATTGGACGAATTACCGCCATTGTTTTTTTCCTGTTCGGCCTCATACACCAGACGGGCGACGGTACGAGGGGTGATGTTAAAATCCACTTTCTCGCAAGAACACATCAGCACCCCAAATTTAGCCGGCAAGCTAACAGAAAAAGTAGCTTTCGTCGCCAGTTTTCAAATTTAGCCACTGTTTTCTGATTATTTATGGCTGTTTAACTACTTAGAGTCAACATACGCCGTAAAATGCATAAATGTCAAATTACACTTTAGTAAATAAACCATTTTAGGCGTTAGCACTGCTAACGAACCGGTCAGCTGTACTATTCAGACAGTTGAGGCGAATACTGAAGCTAGTTGGCTAGCATGCTAATGATACCGGTGGGAGAGAAAACGGTCCTCTGTTTACTTTTTCTTATCCGTGATTTCGCCTATCCGCCGTTCCCGAAATCCTAGTCACATGACTAGCACTAGTCATAGTTTGTTTTGTTAAAATATCCCTTCTTAAATTAAGCAGCTATAACACTTTAACTACACTAACTTTTCTTAAGTTTAAATGGTTCGCGAACTGTAAGATAGAGCTCAGTTTCCAATGAGACGGGCAAAAAATTTACAGGGTAGCGTAGATTATAACTCCAAGATAAGTAAAGTGACGCTTTAAGAAATAAGGAATTAAAGTCTAAACACATATGAGGAGAAAAATAAGTAGGGACATCGCTGATATTAAAATGCGACTCAAAGCGGAAAAAATAACTGAATGGAAATTATACTGAATTACGTATACCCCCGCCCGGTTTACTTTATGGTACAGTCGAGCGAGAATCCATCAAAAGGCTCTTCAGCGTGCGCAGACAAAAAATAACGGGTGTTTTGGCTTTGTGTACTAACAGGCCCGTACACAAAATAATTAATCTTAAACAGCGATAAAGTGCTTAAATTTACAGAAACACACGAGTAGTATATGAAATATGTAAATGTATTAATTGTTGATATGGCCAACGTCTTATTAAAAGCATGACAAGTGGTAAGTCATCTAAAAATCCGCTTTATAAATAAATTATTATAAGCTTCAGTTATTATATACTTCGCTATTCCTACCCTATATAGTTCGTATATAATCTAAATCACAAAATTTTCCCAGTCTGACCTGATTTATTTGCTTTCTGCGCCCTCTTCAGGACATAAGTGTAGCGCGTTTAACCCAAACTCAAAATAGAGGAGTAATACTTCAATAATAGTATGGGAGTCCAACAATGACAGTTGAAACATTAAGATTAAGTAGTTAAAATATAGTAGAAATCCTAAAAGAGACGTATGAGTACGTATTGAATAAAGCTGCTTACCTTGAATGCTTGTTTCAACGCTTTTAATAAACATTATTCTATCAATCAGTAATGAAAGATGCGTTTGGAATTGATATTTTCTTGCCCGTTCAGCCCGTTTCTCGCCAAGAGTAGAGTCACCTTGCTTTCAGAGGGCTAAAGAAAAACACAGACATTTTATTATTAAGGTGATTCGGTTACCATTCAAAGCATTGTCTAATTTTTACTGATTCATTATTGTTTAAAAATGTGTATAAAAACAAAACAATCCCCTGAACTGTGTACTTGAGCTTTCCCTCAGATTTACAGTAAATCACCGGGCTGTTAAATATTAACCGTTTATATTTACGCGTGGTTAGGCTTGATCGCGCGGAAAACACAATAGTTCATTAGATGTTTAGACTATGCTGGGCTTTAATATCCAGTCTCTGCAGCTTTTCTTGTCAATCAGGTTCAGCGATAACGTTTCGCTTATTATAAAAATATGAAATAACCTTGACTCACCTCTTAATTTGTTTTGACAGGGTTTCAACACGTGCTCTCTCTAGTGCCAGTGAGTCTTCAGGTTTTACGAGTTGTGTTGGAGCAGCGGAGAGATTCCATAACGTTGTGTTGCTGTACGTCTGCTGGCACTGAATGGGCATCTGGAAACTCGAGCGGTGCTAAATATAAAAGTTCACCAGCTCGTGGGAGTCGCTAAGGAAATCAAGTGTGACGCTTTACGTACGGCTTGATTGTGTTTACGGAGGGTGGGCTGATGTTTGGGGACCAAACCAACAACCTTCACTCCGTAGAAGTTTATCAGCGATTCAGTGAACCCCTGACGCAATCTCACATGACATGACATGTCGGTGTAAATACTTTACGTTAACACACATAGGCTACATGATCTGAAAGACAATGGTCTGATAAAAATAAAGTTTGTGGTATAGCCTATTTACTAAGCAAGGGATCAGAAGAAGTAAAAAAAATCTAGTAGTAATTAGGATAGTGGAATTATCATTTTCCATTAGGGAATATTTTGTTAACCTTGCTCTGCAATGAAACGTCCTTGTGCTCAAGACTAAGTAAACTGACACTAAACATCAGTGCCATGAAAAGAAAACAGAAAAATAATGCTGTTTCACCACATTTTAAAACCTCCACAATTGCAAAGTCATATTCTTGACATTTTGAATATTTGCTGAATAATACAGTCAATAATACTTTATTTCAAGTAAGGTCACACATTGTGAGGTGTTGGCAAAATTACGAATAATTTGTATTAGGTACAATACCAGTAAAAAGTTTTTGAACAGTAAGATTTACTATTTAAAATAAATGTTTTCTATTTGAATATATTTTAAAATGTAATTTATTCCTGTGATCAAAGCTACATTTTCTGCATCATTACTCCAGTCTTTAGTGTCACGTGATCTTTCAGAAATTATTCTAATATGCTGATTTGCTGTTCAAGAAACATTTATTATTATCATAAATATTTAAAACAGTTGAGTAGATTTTTTTTTTTTCAGAATAATAGAAAGATCCAAAGATCAGCATTTATCTGAAATAAAAGCTTTTGTAACATTATACACTATACCATTAAAAAGCTTGGAGTCAGTATAATTATAGAAATTAATACTTTTATTTAGCAAGGATGCTTTAAATTGATCAAAAATGATGATAAAAACATTTATAATGTTACAAAAGATTTCTATTTCAGATAAATGCTGTTCTTCCGAATTTTTTATTCATCAAAGAAACCTGAAAAAATTCTACTCAGTTGCTTTCAACATAATAACAATAATAAATGTTTTTTGAGCAGCAAATCAGAATATTAAAACTATTTCTTAAGGATCATGTGACTGGAATAATGATGCTGAAAAATTTGTTTTGAAATCACAGGAATAAATTACATTGTAAAATAAAATAGATTTATTCTAAATAGTAAAAATATTTCAAAGTTTTACTCTTTTTAACATTTCCTTAGCGAGAAATATGGTTAGGGGTTAGGTGTCTTTTATAGAGTGGACTTTAGCATTTTCGAAGAGCACCTGCCATTGTTATTTACTCTAAGCTCATTTGTCAGTAAAATTCTGTGGAAATTCAACCATAATTCTTTTGCATGTCGTCTCTCTTTTGTGTTCCCCGTGAAAGCACTGCATATTCCAAATTTTTAAAAACTATTCACATTTTTACTGAATATTCAATCTAAATGTAAGTAGAGCTCATTTCCTTAGAAAAGCTGCTATAAATATGTTATAACAGTGTGTCGTCTGCAGCTGTCTATCAAAGTAGGAAAATGCAAATTTTATTATAATTCAGTATAAACAATCCTGTTTCCATAGTACTACATTTAGCTAACTTATAATGTCCTTGTAAACTCCCTAAGTCATTACAAGCCAACAATTACCACAGCTTGTTTATTTTGAATGTATCATGTTCCTTCCCTAAATCTAGCTAAATATAAAACTAAAATATAAAGATGATTTCTGAGAATTTTGACAGTAGGAAAGCATGCCTGTGTGCTCACTTGATATGGCAAGCCATTTCAACATGTATTCCTAAAATTGAGCTAGTAACTATTTTTATGCCATATATAAACAGTGTTGGGAAGGTTACTTTGGAAATGTAATAGGTTACAGATTACAAGTTACTCTGTTTAAAATGTAATAAGTAGTGTAACTTTTCAATTACTTTATTAAAGTAATGTAACTTATTACTTTTAATTACTTTTTGATTGCTTTTCTAAATTTCTAATATTTTCAACTGTTAATCATTTTGAAACATTTAAATCAGGCAGAGTTAACCTTACAGTAATGTTCAACACTGATTACTGTCAGATTTTCAAAATCCTTTATCACTTGAATTAAGATTATAATAAGTAAGGGATAATATACATCTTTATTTTGCGATAACAACTGGCTGAATGTACATTATCTCACTTATTACACAGCTGCTTGATAGATTATTTAGATGTTTCGTGTCAAAATTATTAGACACAAAACACTGATCTGAGTTGAAACATTTGAACGCAAAGCTTCCATGAAGAAATCATTTATATGTATAAACCAAATATTTGGTTTATACATAAACCAAAAATAGGAAATAAAACAGTTATCGAATAAGCATGTGTCCTATTCTGTGTCCTAAACTCTTGAAACATTGGCGTCTCATTTTAGAGCAGTCAATGCAATTTAAAGGAAGTCAGTTAAATCTGTAAGTGGGGGTGGGTGTGTGAAAAAATTCAGATGTAATCCCCTTTGTAATCACTGGCATTTTTCAAAAGTAACTGTAATTTAGTTACATATTTTTTCTCAGTAACTGTAACTAATTACAATTACATTTATTTTGTAATTAAATTACGTAATTCTGTTACATGTAACTAGTTACTCCCCAACACTGTATATAAATCATATATATGTGTATATATATATATATATATATATATATACCAGTAACTGTTCATTATAGATAGTACAAGATATTCAGGGTTTACTATTCCAATAGTTACAAATGCTTTTTATCTTGACCGGACTGTAAAGTAGCCATTCTGAGTAGTCATTAAGTAAAAAAAAAACAAAAAACAAGACAAGTAGTTGCATTTCGTAAACAGGTATTTGCATCTAATAAATCTGTTAAAACTGAAATAGTTCTAAGTAATAACTGAAATACATTCTAATCAGATAAATAATACCTGAATGCAGATCTCCATAGAATTAAATGAAAAATAAAGCAATTCGTTAAAAATAACCAAACAGTTACTGTCACTGATCGTGACTAGCAAGGAATTGAACTGAATGGAATTGAAGGAACTGAATAGATACTATAGGATTATTTCAGGTACAAGTACTAGAAACATAAATTAGGTAAGAGTTTAAGGGAATAAATGTTAAAACGGCATGCCACGTGATTATTAGGTGATCTTATAGCAACTAGATGCCGCTAGTTTGAATCTGACTTCTCAAATTGCATGTTGAGTTGCAAGCACAAGGATTCACACCGGCTATACTTAGCTCTCCTAAACGTCAAAGTCTGCTGCAAGACAGGATCTGTTTTAGTGACGTGATATCAGTTTAAAACTTTTGACGCATTCCTTTAAATAATTTGAACGCTGGACGACTGTGTTTAAATGTATGTTTTTAGGAAACTCAGTTGAAGAGCGCGAATGCGATGAGATTTGGATTTAAAATAAGAATTGAGGCTGTTCTGGCCTAGTAAGGTTTTAAGAATCTGTGATAACAAGAGAAACGTCGGACTCGCTATTTCGATTTGTTAATGAATCGGTTCATACAGCAGTGTGAACTGTGAAAATGGCACTGGGAATGATTTCATTTTTGGCTGTCTGCATTTTTTATATTCAAGGTAAGTTATAACACGCTAATGTGAAGTTATTTTAGTAATAAAATAATTAAGAGGAGATTATAGGTAAATTTATGGTAAAAACGAGTGGAACATTAACTTGCAGTCATCAGATGATTCTTATTTATCATTTTTATAAGCTGCAATAATAATATCCCTAATTAAGTTAAGTCCTCTGTTGCTAAAAGTATTACTATAGGATTTTATTTTAAGATTTATTGATCAGAAACGTAACATTTTTGGATGCATAATAAGCAAAGAAGGAAAATCGTTTAGGAAAAAAAAACATTAGACTTTTGCACTTTCTTCTCAGCAGGTGGGTAACGCTTTATTAGTTCAGGGACCAATACTCACTCTTAACTAGTTGCTTATTAGCATACTAACATATTGGCTGTTTATTAGTACTTATGAAGCACATGTTAGTGTCTGATTCTGCATGACCATATTTTAGATCTTTTAATCCTACCACATACCTAAACGTAACTTGCTAACTATCTATTAATATGCAGCAAATTATATGTATTAAGCCAAAAGTCGTACGTCACGACTTTCCCAGTTACCCGGATGCGTGTCCATATTGGCGACACTCGGATGTAAACAACAATGTGGATTGCAAGGTTAATGTACTACTGAATATATTGTTCTGCTAATTTAGGCTGTCTAATGGAAAAAAAACGTGTGGAAGCTGCTAAATCATGTAGAGAAGGACTTAGTAATTTGACAAACTAAAGTTAATAGATGGTAAAGATACGCATGGGCAGTATTCATTAAGAAATTAGCTTAATATTTCACCTACCTGACTGAAAATGATAAGAACAAACACGAATGTTGACAGATTCTTGCCCTGGAAATCCTGGTTCAGTTTGGCCAACCACAAACCTCTTTTGTTCCTCAGACATTTTTTTGCACTCTTCTCCTTGATTTGTTATAACGTTTGGCAGTCTATAATACTCCAAATGTTTTTCTCGGTCTGACTGATTAGTACAGCTTAATGCATCTGAATTATAATAATCTTACATGTCTTTTTCTTGCTTGTTAAACATTCTGTCCAACTATCTGTTTCAATATGTCTCACCGTAGTGCCGCAAGGCCAAACTGGATGTGCGGAAGTGGACTCTATGACAGAGGCTGTGGCCGGAGAAGGCTTTTTGTTGGGTTGCATTTCCTGCAAAAGAAGAGAAGAAGTGCCTGGTTCTGCTATTGTTGATTGGCACTACAGAGCACCTGGAACTGAGGAGTTTGTCCATGTTAGTATAGTAATTCTTTGGATTAGAAAGCCTGTTGTCAGGTTGATGCATATATGGCTCTTCACAGATTTTTATTCAAGTAATATCTCTGTCCCTCTCAGATTTTTCAGTATGAATATAATAATCCCACCATTCTTCATGAAAACTTTGAGGGAAGATTAGTGTGGCATGGAACTATGGGGACAAAGGATGTGCAAACTGGTTCCATCTTTATTCACAATGTCACATATAATGACACTGGGACTTACCTCTGTACCTTCCACCGTACGCTGTACCTTCCTCTGGATGAGGGACATGTGGTAATAAGTAAAGAAGTGGAACTCACAGTTGTGGAAAAAGGTGAAATCCATTTAACACCGTTTCACAAGAGATACATTTGCATTTCAGCATGTAATCTGAATATCTGATTTTTTTTACTCCCAAAGCCAATCCTGAGCTGACGGCTGTGATCTCTGAGATCATGATGTACGTGCTGATCGCAGTTCTGCAGCTGTGGATGATTGGAGTGCTGATTTACTGCTATAGGAAGATCTCAGCTGAGAACGAAGCTCGAGAGGCCAGAAAAGCTGCACGCTCTCAAAGCAAGTAAGTCTTAATTACATTGTGTTTGTTTTACACAATACACATAATGTTATTTTATACCTTTGTGATTTAAAATGTCTTGTTTTCATCTTTTGTTTTCACAGACTTTCACAGCCGAAAGACCCTTGTGATGGCATTTATTTGGAATAACTACAGTTTTGGTTAGTAGGCTTATTACTTACAGTGAATAGAGAATAGGCTTACTAAGTTATTGCTAATATATTTGGTACACAGTCTTGAAGGAATAGTTACCCTAGTTAAAAGTGAAATAGTTAAAAGTGAAAATTTGCTGAAAAGATGTAATATGTAGATGAATTAGTTTCTTCATCAAAACAGATTTGGAGAAGTTTAAAGAGGTCATCGGATGCCCATTTTCCACAAGTTGATATGATTCTTTAGGGTCTTAATGAAAAGTCTATAATATACTTTGGTTAAAAATTCTCAATGGTTGAGTAAAACAACACCCTTTTTACCTTGCCAAAATCAACTCTACAAATATCATCTCATTCTGGTCGCTGCTTTAAATGCAAATGAGCTCTGCTCGCCCCGCCCCTCTCTTCTCTCTGTGGATAGACGCCTCTGTTTACATTAGCTGCATTTAGCCGCTAAACTTGCCAACTAGCATTTTATTAGGAAAGGAGATCGCAAAGATCCATAAAAAAAACCCTTATACTCACTTCCGCTGTAAGTGAAGCTGGATTACGAATGATTCGTGTGAACATAGACTGATATATGTAGATCGGGAGGCGCATTCCCTTCACAAACAAATGTAATCTACTGCATCTTCAGGGCTCAGATGTCGGGAGTAAATGACGACCACTACGTTCATTATTACATCCAGCAACACAACACCTCAATCGCTCAATCGGAGATATTCTTGTCTAACTTACATCCCTGCTCTGGCATCGAAACAAAGAGGATGGACTCTGACAGCTGATCTGAGGTAAAACGCTAATGTCAATCAACTATCGTGGGAGCGGCCTCTGTCGGTGTGACGCCACAACGACAGGCATTTGAGAATAGCTTGATTTGAAAAAGGGAATATTATTTTTACAGATTAATTAAAAACCAATGAATGGATTTTTATCACTATAGGGTAGATTTGTACATACACTGCCAACACACATTAATGTTCAAACAACATGTAAAAGTAATCTTAGCATCCGATGACCCCTTTAACATTACATCACTTGCTCACCAATGGATCCTCTGCAGTGAATGGGTGCCATCATAATGAGAGTCCAAACATCACAATAATCCACAAGTATTCCTGTCCATCAATTAAAATCTTGTGGAGTGAAAAGCTGAGTGTTTGTAATAAACAAATCCATCATTAGGGCTTTTTTTAAACTGTAAACTGTCTTGATCTGTGGATATTTTTCTCCTGATTCAGGTGAATCAGCTTTTTCACTGAAGCAATATTATAGATGGAAAAATTCGTAATGATGGGTTTATTATTGCTTGTGGATCATTGTGATATTTTTATCAGCTGTTTGGACTCTCATTCTGAATCAGAATCAGAATCAGAATCAGAATGTGCTTTATTGCCATGTATGTTTACACATACTAGGAATTTGTTGTAGTGACAGAAGCTCTACAGTGCAATAGAATGACAGTGACAGGACCAGACACGAAAAAAGACATAATAAAAAGAACAATATACAATTATACAAGACATACAATGTGCAAAAATAGCAAATAACTTTACAATATACAAAATACAAAATACAAAATAAACAATTAACTATTAACGGCACCTATTCACTGCAGAGGATCAGTCATTTAGCAAATGATGCTAAATTTCTCCAAATGCTCCACTGAAGAAACAAACTCATCTACATCTTGGATGACTAAAGGGTGAGTAAGGGTGGGTGTTTTTCTTTTTCTTTCTTTTCTTAATAATGAGGATGAGGACTAGTCTTGCAGACAATATAAACTTCTGTATATTCTAGTGACATTTTAACAGTAGCATAGCATTGCATTGACTAAGTATACATCATCTGAAATCTGAATAAATAAGCTTTCCATTGTATGGTTGGTTTGTTTTACAAAAAATTGACCCTTATGACTGGTTTTGTGGTCCAGGGTCACATGTAAAGAATCTGAATAAATAGACATTTTAACTATGATTTACATCAGTCTGAAGAAACTAAAATGGTTTGCGGTTTCTTGAATTGCTTCTTTATTTATTGGTGATAAAAAAGATAAGACGACACAGACAATTTTTCAAAATATTGGTCAAGTGTTTATTATCTTCAAGATAATGCACCTGATTTTCTAACAGTTTGTCTGCTTGGAAAAAAGTAGGGGAAACAACATTCAAACGATAGCAAGTTAAAATGTTTAAACACCATTTGTTTATTGTAAAAAGGTTTTGTATCCTGTATACTAATTAGAAAAGAAGTAAATAAACAACATTAAATGTAAAAATATCCAGGTTTGTTCACTGACGCGCTGCAGTTCTTCTATCAAGCAACGCTCAGTGTCCTTGAGAGCTTCATAGTATCTTAATTGGGCCCATTAATAACTCTGTCATCTTGTTTTGTGAGGTGTCTTAGCATGGATAGGATGACTTTCCTCTTAAGAAGTCTATCTAGGATGCCATTTACATTCTTCACTCGATTTCCCAGCTCTGTCCAATTCCTGTCGATGAAGTGCTCTGTGAAAGAGATGGAAACAAGCATGTGGTCAGATTGTGAGGATACTGATAATGGAGTTTATATTAATCAGTGCTATGCACTGTGATATTTTAGGTTATAAATGAGCCCTCTCATTATCTCTGCTAAACAGCAAAGTAATTTGAAACCTTTTTTCTAAATAAATGCAGTTCAAAAACAATTACACTTATTTGCCATTAGATGGAGTGCTTAGGCCTGGTGAAAGAAGCTGCTGAACAACTAAGTTAAAGTTAATAATCCTCTTTCAGTAAATCTCAACGTTGCTCATTCATACATATGTGCACAAAAACTAAATATATATAGATAAGGTTGTTAATGAAGAGTACAGGTAACTATTATTATTAATATTATCATTTATGTAGTTTTCCTCTGCTTAAAATCTTCTCCTCTCCATGATTACAGTCATCACAGTTTGCATGAATGTCAATAGAAATTTGAAGTAAAACTGAGTTGAAGTCAACTCAGGAGTACAAAGAGTAGAAATAGAAATCAAAAAGAATTCTCAATTTTTCTTGTCAATTCTGTTTAGCAGGTAACCTCAAGAAACAATTATTTGCAAAAAACAAATGCAATTTGCATTAAAATATAAATTATACAAATTTTTAATGTACCAATTTGTAAATAAGAACTGGTTTCCAACTATTTGTAATCAATAAAACATAACATAACTTTAAGTATATATGTGCAACAATTATTCCAGCTAAACAGCGTGCACTATTCTCCAGTTTTTCACAAGTGTGAAAGAGACCTTCTATCTAGTACTTTGTCTACTCCTTAAGAATTTCGTTTTGTATTTTATAATAGTTTTCTTACATTTTCTCATGTAAGCGATGAGGTCCTCTGCTTGTTCATTAGAGCCAATAGCCTTTAAAATTTCGACTGTTACGTCAATGGCACCAGATGTTCACCATTAACCTGGCGAGATCCATAGGGTCTTGAAGTTTTTCGACTGCAGCTAGGCGTACGCGCGGTTCTGCTTTCCGGTCGCACAATTTGCGTTTAAAATTTCTCAGACCTCCCTCCCCCAGATCTTCAAAAATATATTGCAGGTAATCCTTAGCAGTTTTCTCCATGGTTCCTTAGTTCTTTAAAACTGTTGTGCTTCTAAATTCTGTTGAGGAGGGGGATGAACTGCTGTCAGACGGACCTCCTTATATGATGACTGATGTGTAGGCGTGTCTTTAGACTTATTGTAAAGATTTCCTTCCCTATATGCACTGTCAGAAAAAAATTTACAGTTCTGTTGCTGGGGCGGTACCCTAAGGTACAAAGTAAACAAGGTACAAATATGTACTTTCAAAGTACTAAAATGTACCTTTAACGTACAAATATGTTCTGTTTAGGTGGAGGTAAGGTACAAAGATGTACCTTTCCACTTTTGTATCTTAGGGTACCGCCCCAGCGACAGAACTGTACCTTTTTTTCTGAGAGTGTAGGCAACTTCTTTATAAATACTAGGTTACAAGAAAGTGTACTTTGGTTGTACAGTTGCTTTACTGAAAGCATTAGAGAAACAAATCCCATGTTATTTTGTTGTGAGATCTTTCATCTACAGTTTGTAATCTAATACACATGCTATTAGTAATGTATACTTCACTAGTATAGAAAGCTGTAGTCGCTATTAATTTGAAGGATGTCATCAGCTATCCATCTCATTTTTTCCCATAAGCGTGGGCACGGCCATTTGTAAATTTAATGTGCGAGGCTTCCGGTCTCCTCTGTGTCCAGCTATTTTTGGCTGTACAAAACAGCTAATTTTGCTGCTTGATCTTGCAAACTGGTGTGTCCTACTATAATATTTTAATCTTATTTATGAACACACTGGTTTGTAGTGGAGAGAGTTTCACCATTTACTGCACTTTGTTATTCTTCGCACTATTTCTCTACAGGGGCTAATGAACTGGAAATCTTGCACATTCACAGAAAAAGGCTTACTTCTGCTTTGTGAAGTAAGTGGGTAGCACTCCAGAATCCAGAATACAAGAGGCACCTGCGTCTCCTTTCCCCCAGTTTTCATGATTCAAAAAATACAAAGATGATTCAGTGAAACAATGAACATTACATGCATCACACAGGTGTTCCTCTAGCACAGTGGTTTTCAAACCTGTCCTGGAGGCACCCCTGCACCTGCTCATTTGGCATGTCTCCCTCATCTAACACCTAATTCAAATCATCAGCTTATTAGTACACTGTCAGAAAAAAAGGTATAGTTCTGTCACTGGGGCGGTACCCTAAGGTACAAAATTGAAAAGGTACATCTTTGTACCTCATCTACCCCAAACGGTACATATTAGTACCTTAAACGTACATTTTAGTACTTTGAAAGAACATTTTTGTACCTTTTCACTTTTGTACCTTAGGGTACTGCCCCAGCAACAGAACTGTACCTTTTTTCTGACAGTGTAGAGACTGCAAAACCTGATTTGGGTGTGTTTAATAAGGGAGACATTGAAAATATGCAGGACAGGGGTGCCTCCAGGACAGGTTTGAAAACCACTGCTTTAGTACAAAGTTATGTGGAGTTCACGTGATTTTCTGAAATCGTTGTTAGTTTCACACATTGTCAATTGGGAAAAATGAGGCAGCTTTACTTCTTCATTCCTCAGTCAGTCAATGTTGAGACAAACTGCCTTAGAATTATAAGGTTCTCACATTTTTGTCAAAATTAAGTTATTCACATATTCTTATTTGGTGACAACTTATTTACATTATGTGATGTTTCTTTTGTAAGCGGTGTATATTTTGGGTCTTTTTTTTTAGAAAAAAAAAAGGTTCTATCTACAGTAGTCTATGGAACGCAGTTAGAACCTTATAATTCTAAGGCGACGAAATGTCTGTATGTTAATGCACTGGCTGTGTATTGTCTGTATCTCAGAAGATCTTCAAGTCTTGCAGTTTAATCAAAGTGTCTGAGGTTCTTCAATTCTTACAATTTGCTTGTTTATTGATTGGTGATAAAAAGATGAGTCAACAAAGACAATTCTTGCAAGATACTGGACGTGTTTATTATCGTCAAGATTTTGGATGCACCAGATTTTCTGACATTTTTTCTGCTTGGAAAAAAAAGTAGCGGAACAACATTCAAATGATAGCAAGTTAAAATGTTTAAACACTATTTGTTTGCCGTTCTTGTGAAATCATCAGCTCATTAGTAGAGACTGCAAGACCTGATTTGGGTGTGTTTAATAAGGGAGACATTGAAAATATGCAGGGCAGGGGTGCCTCCAAGACAGGTTTGAAAACCACTGCTTTAGTACAAAGTTCTGTGGAGCTCACGTGAGCTTCTGAAATCGTTGTTAGTGTTACACATTGTTAGTTGGAAAAATTGAGGCAGCTTTACTTCCTCAATCCTCAGTCAGTCAAACACTTCACATGCACCATTTTTTTGTGTGCCTTGTAAGAAATTTGGTTTTAGACTAGTTTCAAGGTTTTGTAATATGTAATATTACTTTTCTTCAAAAGTGCACCTATTTTATTATTATTATTATCCAATGCAAAGACTTCATTATAGCTATAGGTGTTATAAAAAGGAAGAACATTATCAACTGTATTTATTTGTTTTGTCATGAATGATGATTGCTTGTGGATTATTGCGAATTTTCAGTAAAATTTCATTCAACTGTTTTTTTTTATGATAAGGAGTAGGACTAGTCTTGCAGCCAATATGAACTTCTGTATATTTCTACACTGTAAAAAATAAAAAACAATTTGTTGAGGCAGCTTAAAATAATTTGTTACCCTGCTGCCTTAAAATTTAAGTTCAGTCAACTAAAATAAGTTTATTCAACTTGAAATGTTAAGTTGTACTAAGTAACAACTTAGATATTTGTGTTTGCTAAACTTAACAGATGGGTAAGATTCAGATCATCAGCTCATTAGTAGAGACTCCAAGACAGAGATTGTCTTACTATAGGGAGATGAGAGGGTCTGTATTACTTACTGTTAGAGCAAGGGTGTCAAACTCAGTTCCTTGAGGGCCACAGCCCTGCAGAGTTTTATTCCAACCTTGCTCCAACTCTATGCAGTTTTCAGTTAAGCCTGAAGGACTTGATTAGTTTGATCAGGTCTGTTTAATTAGGGTTGCATCTAAACTCTACAGGGCTGCGGCCCTCCAGGACTGGAATTTGACACCCCTAGAGAAAGCGTAATGCTAACTTGGATCACGTGTCCCTTAATAATCAATCACATTACAGCCTTAATGTCATTGAATTTCAGTCAGAGTTGTGCGACACTTAATCGCCGTTTATAGATACTATAGGAATGAATGGGAAGTGCCGTAAGCTGAATGCTACCTGTTGCAAAATGTCAGTGACTTCTCTTATAAAACAGTCTTCAAGATTTTGGATGCACCTGATTTTCTTGAATTAGTAGAGACTGCAAGACTGATTTGGGTGTGTCTAATAAAGGAAACATACAAAATATGCATGGCAGGGGTGCCTCCAGGACAGGTTTGAAAACTACTGCTCTAGTACAAAGTTCTGTGGCACTCACGTGATCTTCTGAAATCTCTAATAGTTTTGCACATTGTTAATTGGAAAAAATGAGACAGCTTTACTTTCTCAATCCTGAGTCAGTCAAACACTTCATGTGCAGCTTTTTTTTGTGACTTGTCAGAAAACTGGTTTTAGACTGTTTTCAAGGTACTGTAATATCTAATAAAATGTTTTCCTTCAAAAATGCACCTGTGCTATTATTAATATCCAATGCAATGACTTCATTATAGTTACAGCTGTTATGAAACAGAAGAACATGCAACTGTATTCCTTTTGTTTTATCATGAATGTTCACAACCGTTTATAAAAGATACACTAATTTAACACATAAGTCACTCAATACACAGGGTGTGTTGTAATTTATGCCAGTGGCATTTTAAGGTTTTTTAGTTTCATATAACACACAGCAAAACAAAACCAAAAAAAAAAAACAAATGTTTGTGCCAGACCGCACTTTTATGTTACAGAACAGGTTTTCTCACCAGAGGCATGTAAGCCATCGATGTAATGTCAATACACTTTTTAAAAAATAATTATTGTTTAGAAATATAGAGACTACTCAGGCCTCACTGGAGATGCAAAGTCACTTGAGGGTCTATAAAATTAACAGGAGTCAAAACATGAATAACTTGTATATCAGAGGCTGGAGAAGGGGTAGAACAACTTTGGCAGCGATGCTCTATCTTTACATGCCATTTGTCTGAAGCACCCCATCTTACCTGAGCTGCCAAAGTGTCTAATAACCTGTAAAAAGAGAACAAAAAGTTCTGAAAAGTATCTTCTGAAAGAGGTTTCTCTTGAAGCAGCATCTGATTTACCTTCTTGGTCAATTCCTTAATGTAATTCTCATGTGCATATTTTATTAAGACATCCAATACATTTTGGGCATAAGATGTTCCATTCTGAACATGCCTGTAAATTCTGGTGTCTGTTGTAACAGAGGGAGTGAGATGAGAGGCGAGCGGATCCATCTGCAAGCTTTTATTAATGGGAGGAGGCAAAGACATGGTCAAATAGGCAGGGTCAAAACAACAGCAAACAGGTATGTTAGGGCGTGGCACAATAGAAGTCCATGAAACAGGCGTGGGTCGATCCGTGGCGAACGTAATCCGAAAAGGGACGAGACGAGAGAATAATCCAAGAAACGAACTAGAGTCCAGTAGGCAGGCGGCGAGACAGTCGGGACGAGCAGGCCAGGCAAGAAAGCTATACACAGGGAACTAGGAAACTAGGAAACTAGGAAACAAGCACAGCGATAAACACAACAACAATACTCTGTGAGCTACAGAGAGAAAGTCCGAGGCTTTATAGCGCCGCTGATTGGTCACGGGTGCTGACCCAATCCGCGCGCTGGATGACAGGGAATGTAGTCCAGAGTGTAGTGCAACAGTCTAAGCGTAGTGACAGGGTGAGAGCGACATCTGGTGGTGAGCGGACTGCAGGTCACCGACCAGATTTGTAACATCTGTAGAGAAATTTCAAATAGTGGAATTAGGTGCTTTTAAACTTTACAAATGATAATGAAACTGATATCAAATGAGCTACATTGGAAAATATATTTTAGTGGAAGTTATTCATGATTTTCTGGTTGGACATGATTCCCTCCAATTAAAAAAAGTTTCTTGTATACTACCAGTCAAAGGATTTTGAACAGTAAGATTTTTAATGTTTTTTAAAGAATTCTCTTCTGCTCACCAAGCCTGCATTTATTTGATCCAAAAATACAGCAAAAGCAGTAATATTGTGAAATATTTTTACTATTTAAAATAACCGCTTTCTATTTGAATTAGAGATGCGCGGATGAGCTCAAACGTCACCCGAATCCGCAGCTTCAAATAAATTATCCGCCCGCCACCCACCCGCACCTATATTTTTCTCTGATTTAGAGAACCGCACCCGATGGTCGTTTACAATTATTCTAATTCTTAGTTTTGCATGATGGTATGACGAATGGATGGTTAATTTTTAACAGCAGATTGATTCAGCTGATCTGCACATGTATATAAACTTAATCACTCGCGCTTTTAAGCCAAATCCATGCTAAATAGAATAACGTTAACTGACATCTGGACGTGACTCTCCGCAATCTCTGATGAAATCGGTTGGGTGTTTGAACGCCTATCCCACTGAGCAAACGACGTCCAGACGACGTCATTTCAACGTCTTTGTCGGAATATAGACATGATCTGCACGTCGGGTGGACGTCTCATGTTTGTTGGGTACTGGATCTTTGGACAAAAGTTTACAGCTCATAAAAAGTCAAAAATCCAGTATCTCAAAAAATTAGAATATTTACATTTGAGTTTCATTAAATGACCATCCCTGTATTAATTCTGGGTATCTCTTGTTCTTTAAAACCACACTAATGGGGAAGACTGCTGACTTGGCAATTATCCAATCATTGACACCCTCCACAAAGAGGGTAAGTCACAGAAGGTCATTACTGAAAGGGGTGGCTGTTTACAGAGTGCTGTGTCGAAGTATATTAAATGCAAAGCACAAGCAACAGGGATGACTGCAAGCTTGAGAATACTGTCAAGTAAAGCCGATTCAAACACTTGGGAGAGCTTCACAAGGAGTGGACTGAAGCCGGAGTTAGCACATCAAGAGTCACCACGCTCAGACGTCTTCAGGAAAAGGGCTACCAAGCCACTTCTGAAACAGAAACAATGTCAGAAGCATCTTGCCTGGGCTAAGGAGGAAAAAGAACTGGACTGTTGCTCAGTGGTGCAAAGTCCTCTTTTCAGATAAAAGTAAATTTTGCATTTCATGTTGAAATCATGGTCCCAGAGTCTGGAGGAAGACGGAAGAGGCACAGAATTCAAGCTGCTTGAAATCCAGCATGAAGTTTCTGAGGTCTGTAATGATTTGGGGTGCCGTGGTGTCTGCTGGTGTTGGTCCATTGTGTTTTATCAAGTCCAAAGTCAATGCAGCCATCTAACAGGATATTTTAGAGCACTTTATGCTTCCATCTGCTGGCAAGCTTTATGGAAATGCTGATTTCCTTTTTTCAGCAGGACTTTATCACCTGACCACAGTGCAAAAACCACTTCCAAGTGGTTTGCTGACCATGATATTACGGTGCTTTATTGGTCAACACTTTTTTGGGGGGGTTCTAGAGATTAATACTCTATAACCACCCTATATACTCTATAATTTAGCAAGGATGCATTAAATTGATCAAAGGGGATCATAAAGACATTGATAATGTTACAAAAGATTTCTATTTTCCAATCATCAAAGAAACCTGGAAAAATTCTACTAGGTGTTTTCAACATAATAATAATAATAAATGTTTTTTGAGCAGCAAATCAGAATATCAGAATGATTTCTGAAGGATCACGTGACTGGAGTAATAATTCTAAAAATTCAGCTTTGAAATTACAGGAAAAAAATTCATTTTAAAATATATTCAAATAGAAATCAGTTATTTTAAATAATAAAAATATTTTATATTTTTGCTGTACTTAAGATCAACTAAATGCAGGCTTGGTGAGCAAATGAGACTTCCTCAAAAAACTTACTGTTCAAAAAAATTGACTGGTAGTGTACATCTTTAACTAAAAAAATATTTTTTTTTGTTTTGTTTTGTTTTTAAATAAAATAATCTAGACTGAATGCACAAATATAGGTAAAACAGAATCTTTCGCGTTTATAGTTCCGTATAAGACACAACAACGAAAACAATGTTTGTGCCAGACCGTACTTCTATGTAACAGAACAGGTTTTTTCTTCAGAGGAAAGGCATGTAAGCCAGCAATTTATTTTTAATACACTTTTTTTTGGTTTTTTTTTGAAAGAACTATTTTTTCAGAATGTTTAGGCCTCACTGGAGATGGGTCCATATAATTAACAGATGTCAAAACATGAGGAGTAAAAACATGTGTAACAGGGAAACAGGTAGAACAACTTTGGCAGCTTCCATACCATTCTTTACATACCATTTGTCTAAAGCAGCCCATCATATCTGAGCTGTCAAAGCGTCTAATAACCAGTAAAAAGAGAACTTAATGAACATCAGCGACAAAAATGTTCTGAAAAGTACGTCCGATCTTTAAGGAGACACCCTAAAGTAATATATTTGTCTATTTAAAAACACACAGTTTATGGCCATGACAATAACATAAGCTCTTTAATACGAATTCTCTTAATTATACATTACAACAAATGATTTTGAGATCCAATTTCAGTCCTATAGCAAAATAAACAAAATATATTGGAAGTATTAAATTATTTTATTTACCAATTTGAAAATTAAAATAAATTAAATCAGTTCATTATTTAAGCTAACAATAATATTAAAGAAAATATTTTAAAATATTGGCATGTGTCCTCCAAATATTTTCAATGAAATGTTGCTTTAAAAGGGTCAAGTGAAAAATGAGTGGATTCTGACTAACTTAAACACTTCTGATTGGCCATTGCACATCACTGTTAAAAGAAAATGATATAAATATTCACGGTACGTTTGAAAGCAGTCGCCGGTGTTGTTACGTTTTTAACATTTCTGTATCGATGTGGTACAGAAGTACTAATAGCCTTCTTTTAACAACAATCAAAATAATCAGTTAACAAGTTAATGAATAACTGAAATACTTCTCTTACGGGAACACTCCACTTTTTTGAAAATAGGCTCATTGTCCAACAAAGTGGTGTTCCTTTAAAGTTAAACATTAGATAGAAGGTTTGGAAACACATCAATGTTCAAACTGTCAAAAGTCAGTATGATGTACCAATCTTGATTTTTCATGTCCGCTTCCGATTTTTTACAAGCAAATTCCGATTTGTTAATATTTTTTTAAGCAAGAGATAAGATGAAATGAAAATATGACTACATGAACAAGATGTTTTTTGCTCTATTACAGGGCAAACTTTCTGTAGCCATTTAAAATTAAAGGTAACCACTGCAATTTAATCACGATCCAGTAGGGCTGGACAATAATTCTATATCAATGTATTTTGTGACATAATTTTTTTCAGTAACGGTGATATGATTTCTGATATTTCAATACTGTTTCACATTGATTTATTTGTGGCAGTTGACTTCTTTGAATAAACATGAGCACTGCGCATTTCAAAATCAAAACGCAGCGTGGGTGTTTTAAATAATGTATCTTTGAAGGTACATTATTATGTATCTTTCCTGTCTTCAGAAAAGTTTCGATGGCATTTTCATTTTATCTGATAAAGTGCCGTTCATGAGCACGGCGGTGCTTTGTGTACAGCCGTTACCGGGGAAACTGATGTTTCTGCCGCTCCAAAAGCGCTTCTTACTGGCAGAGAATGTATTTGGTATTTTCAATAACCCCGTGTCCAGCATCATGTTTTTGTTGTTGCTCACTCTTTGTTTTCTGTTTTCTGCAGAACTTTTCATTCATTTATTTATACCATTTTTTTTTTTCTAAAATATTATATAGTTTTATAGAAGGAGGTCTCAGACATTCATTTTTCAGCAGTTTGTATAGACATCTGTTGTGGGCATTCTAGGCAGTAATTCTGAGGCTTTTAAAATATTGTTCATATCGATATCAGAATTATATTGTATCGACTGAAATTAAGATATATATTGTGATATAAATTTTGGCCATATTGTCCAGCCCTACGATCCATAGAAAGATTCTATGTAAATAAGCAGTTTCTGATCTAATTTCAAAATATGAAGCAAAAACAGAATGGTCTAAATTTATCTTTGTGAAATTATGCTACATAAAAAATATCTGCAGGAAACAAAAACAGCACACTGGTTGTTTGAAAGTGCAGATTCACTCTCTGACATCAGGTGGTGCTTATGGAACAGCAGTGATGCAGTGTTTCCCTGGTTACCATTGTAAACAAAGCAGCACTGTGCTTAGAAATACTACTTTAATATGGATAGTACAGTGGCAAGATGAAAAGGAAATACCACCAAAGTTTTTCTGAGTTCCCCTCAGAGATACATTGATATACTTGTAATATTTCCACACAAATGACATTTTGGAAGATGCTTGCTATACAGTTTGTGTGTAAGTCCGGAACAGAGATCGCCTGAAATAAAACAAATAAGCTGACTGCTAATTGTGCGTTTGGAGCAGAAACTGGCCAGTTACGATTTATGGACGCATGGATTTATTATTGCTTGTGGGTTATTGTGATGTTTTTATCAGCTGTTTGGACTCTCATTCTGACGGCACCCATTCACTGCATCAGTTGGTGAGCAAATGTTGCTAAATTTCTCCAAATGCTCCAATGAAGAAACAAACTCATCTACACCTTGGACGACTAAAGGGTGAGTAAATTTTCAGCAACAACAATTGTCATTTTTAGCCAAACGTTTTTGTTTTTTTTTAATAGTAAGGATGATGACTAGTCTTGTAGCTAATATAAAACTTATGTATATTTCTAGTGACATTTCTACTGTACTACAGCAATACAATGACTAAGCTAAAATCAGAATGTAGAATGATTAAGTCACACTGCAATAAAAAGAAATACATTATTGTATTAATAAGACATTATTTGCAAAATTGAATCTGGAATATAACGAGTCTGAATAAACAGATATTTTAACTAAATTACATCAGTCTGAAGAAACTAAAATGGTTAGTTTCTTAGTCTGGTTTCTTGATTTGCTTGTTTATTGACTGGTGATTCAAAAAAAATTAGTCGATGACAATTTTTTCAAGATATAACAAGTGTTTATTATCTTCAAGATTTTAGATGCACCTGATTTTGTGACAGTTTTTCTGCTTGGAAGAAAAAAGTAGGGCAAACAACATTCAAACGATGGCAAGTTAAAATGTTTAAACCATTTGTTTGCTGTTATTGTGAAATGGAAGTCACTTGTTTTTATCATGTATCCTGTATACTAATTAGACAATAAGTAAATAAAAACATTAAATGTAAAAATATCCAGGTTTGTTCACTGTTTCTCCAGGTCTTCTATTAAGCAAGCCTCAGTGTCCTTGAGAGCGAAGTATAAAGCATCTTTCCCTTTAGTTCCAGCAGATCTAATTGGGCCCAATAATAACTTTCTCATCCTATTTTCTGAGGTTTTCTCAGCACGGATGGCACTGTAATGCTCACATGTGATGATTTTCTTCTCAAGAAGTTCATCTAGGACACCGTCTACGTTACTCACTCGCTTTACCAGCTTTGTCCAATTCCTGTCGATGAAGTGCTCTGTGAAAGAGATGGAAACAAGCATGTGGTCAGATTGTGAGGATACTGATAATGGAGTTTATATTAATCAGTGCTATGCACTGTGATATTTTAGGTTATAAATGAGCCCTGTCATTATCTCTACTACACAGTAAAGTCATTTGAAACCTATCTTCTAAATGCCATTCAAAAACAATTACATGTATTCACCATTAGATGGAGCGCTTCGGCTTTGTGAAGGAAGCTGCTGAACAACTGCTGAAAAACAAGTTAAAGTTTCAATGATCCTCTTTTCATCTCAACGTTGCTCATTCATACGTATGTGCACAGAAAACTAAATATATATAGATAAGGTTGCCTTCTCCGGCCACAAACGTCAAAGGAAATTGAAAGTAAAATTGAGTTGAAGTCAACTCAGGAGTACAATTAGAAATAGGAATCGAAAAGATTTTTCTTGTCAATTCTATTTAGTAGGTTACTTCAAGAAACAATTATTTGCAAAAAACGAATGCACTTTGCATTAAAAATGTAAATTTACAAATTTCTAATGTACCAGTTGTACCAATTAAGAACTGGTTCCCAACTATTTGTAATCAATAAAACATAACATAACTTTAAGTATATATGTGCAACAATTAATCCAGCTAAACAGCGTGCACTATTCTCCAGTTTTTCACAAGTGTGAAAGAGATCTTCAACCTACTCCTTAAGAATGTAGTTGTGTATTTAAATTCATTAATAATAGTTTCCTTACATTGTCCCGTGTTCTTGATGAGGTCCTCTGCTTGTTTATTACAGCCAATAGCCTTTAAAATTTCGACTGTTACAGCAACAGCACCAGATGTTGTGAAAGTGTTTACTATTACATCGGCGAGATCTATGGCGTCTTCAAGTTTTTCGACTTCAGATCGTCGTATGCGCGGTTCTTCCGTCCGGTCGCACAATTTGTTTTTAAACTTTTTAAACTTTTCTGCCCTCAGATCATCAAAAGCATTCTCCAGGTGATCCTTAATAGTTTTCTCCATGGTTCCTTAGTTCTGTAAAGAGGCTGCTGTCGGACATGCCTCCTTATATCGTGATGATTGATGTGTACAGTAGGTGTGTCTAGACTTATTGTAAAAAATTTCCCTGCCCTATATAGGCCACTTCTTACAAGAAAGTGTACTTTGCTGTTCAGTTGCTTTTCTGAACGCATTAAAGGCACAAATCCAATGTTATTTTGTTGTGAGATATATTTCATCTACAGTTTGTAATCTAACACACACACTATTTGTAATGTATACTCTAATTATGTGACTTCACTAGTATAAAAAACTGTAGTCAGTATTAATTTGAAGGATGTTATCAACTATCCACCTTATGTTTCCCGTAAGAGTGGGCGCAGCCATTTGTAAATTTTATGTGCGAGGCTTCCGGTCTCATCCACATCCAGCTATTTTTGGCTGTACAAAACAGCTCATTTTGCTGCTTGATATTGCAAACTGGTGTGTCCTACTATATTATTTTATTCTTATTTATAAACACACTGGTATTCTTCTCACTATTTCTCTACAGCGGCTAATGAACTGAAAGTCTTGCACATTCACAGAAAAAGGCTTACTTCCGCTTTGAAAAATAAAGTGGGTAGCACTCCAGAATCCTGACTCAACCAAATTGTTCCTCAGAGAAATTGTTCCTGATCGGCCCACTTTGCAAGAATACAGGAGGCACCTGCATTTCCTTTCCCCTAGTTTTCATGATTTAAAAAACACAAAGATGATTCAGTGAAACAATGAACATTACATGCATCACACAGGTGTTCCTTTAGTACAGTGGTTTTCAGACCTGTCCTGGAGGCACCCCTGCATCTGCTCATTTTGCATGTCTCCCTCATCTAACACCTAATTTAAATCGTCAACTTATTAGTACACTGTCAGAAAAAAAGGTACAGTTCTGTCGCTGGGTACAAAAGTGAAAAGGTACATCTTTGTACCTTACCTACCCCTGAACAGTACATATTAGTACCTTAAATGTACATTTTAGTATTTTGAAAGTACATATTTATAACTTTTCACTTTTGTACCTTAGGGTACCGCCCCAGCAACAGAACTGTACCTTTTTTCTGACAGTGTAGAGACTGCAAGACCTGTTTTGGGTGTGTCTAATAAGGGAGACATACAAAATGTGCAGGGCAGGGGTGCCTCCAGGACAGGTTTGAAAACCACTGCTTTACTACAAAGTTCTGTGGAGCTCACGTGATCTTCTGAAATAGTTGTTAGTTTCACACATTGTTAATTGGAAAAAATGAGGCAGCTTTACTTCCTCAATCCTCAGTCAGTCGCTTAACATGCACCATTTTTTGTGCCTTGTAAGAAAACTGGTTTTAGACTGTTTTAAAGGTACTGTAATATCTAATAAAATATTTTCCTTCAAAAGTGCACCTGTGCTATTATTATTACTATCCAATGCAAAGACTTCATTATAGCTAAATATATATAGCTCATTATATATATTAGCAATTGTACTGTAGAAACTGTAGCAACAGCAAGTTTCTTTTGTTTTATCATGAATGTTAATTGGTTGTGGACTATTGTGATGTTTTGATCGGCTGTTTTGACTCTCATTCTGATGGCACCCATTCACTACAGAGGATCAATTGGTGAGCAAATGATGCTAAATTTCTCCAAATGCTCCAATGAAGAAACAAACGCATCTACATGTTAGATGACTAAACGGTGAGTAAATTTTCATTTTTGGTCAAACTGTTTTTTTGTTGTTGTTGTTGTTTTGTTTTTTCAGATTCAGATCATCAGCTTATTAGTAGAGATGCAAATAATGCATTGTTAGGGGGCCTCCAGGAATGTGGTTGGGAACCACTGGACTAAGTCACATAGCAATAAAAACAAATATAATATTGTAGGGCTGAAACGATTCCTCGAGGAACTCGAATACAAAAAAAATCATTGAAGCAAATTCGAGGCATCGTTTAGTCTATGTACTGCAACTACACAAGGAACACTGTGTTTCCCCACGGACCATTAGTACTGACGCACATCCCGATAAACGCTGGACATATTTTAAGACCGTAAATCAATATGGTGGCTAGTTATGATATCCGTAAGTTAGCTATGTTTTGTGAAAGACTCATGTTGATTGTCTCATTCTCTCTCCGTGACACACACAGAAAGTTAGTCAATATCACACGAAGAGTGCCAGTTTTCACCTCTACAAATCTGCATGATTACAAATGTGGTACTGATTTTATGCAACAGTTCAATAAACAAGAAGTTAATATTAAGAGACTTAGTCACCATATTTTCTGTTTTTGCTGTATTTCACAAATAAAATCATTCCAAACACAGCCACTGAACTGTTTTGCGTCTCTGAGCAACATGATGGTGTTCGGTTCCTGAATGAATCAACCGTTTAAATGATTCGGTTCAATCACTTAACAGTGAGCTGCCACCCACTGGCGGTTTTTAATTTAACATTTAAAGTATCTTTTCGTTTTTCAAACGAAAATATTGTAAATATCAGTATTCAGTGTTTTATGTTTAAAATATTATTGTTATTTTATTATAAAACATCTCAGTAGTTTTACAGACCAAATTTAACATAAGTGGTTAATAAAACATTACTTTCAGCTTTATATTTGGTATATAGTAGGGTCATCTGCAAATATTATTTTTTAATTGAATATTTTTAATATATATATTTTTAATGTTTATTTAATATTTTATTAAAATATTTTATATTTTTTAGTGACAACATACAGAGCCCCTAAAATAACAAATAATAAAAAATAAATAAATATAAAATATACACTTTTACATGCACATTTCCTCAGGAAACCTTTCACATGCACATGGGAATTTTTTGCATGACAAAAATTGCATGGGTGTGTCTAATAAGGGACACATAGAAAATGTGCAGGGCAGGGGTGCCTCCAGGACAGGTTTGAAAACCACTGCTTTTGTACAAAGTTCTGTGGAACTCATGTGATCTTCTGAAATCGTTGTTACTTTCACACATTGTTAGTTGGAAAAATGAGGCAGCTTTACTTCCTCAATCCTCAGTCAGTCAAACACTGGGGAAAGTGTTGGGGAAAGTTTTTTCTTCTTTTCTTCGATTTTTCTTCGACAGGACAGTGGAGGTATGACAGGAAGTCAGCGGAAGAGGGAGGAGGGTTGGATCGGGAAAGGTCCACGAGTTGGGATTCGAACTCAGGACACCCGAGGTGCAATTGCATCATATGTTGGCACACTACTGGCACCGACGGAAAGTAATGCATTACAATATTGCGTTACACTAAAAAATTACTTAATTACGTTACTTAGTTACTTTATATAGAAAGTAATGCATTACTTTACTTTTGAGTTACATTCGCATTTCTTTTTACATCTGGGCAAGGCTTGCTTGATTTTTTTGTTTTTTTTCAATATAAAAAGTTCTATTTTTAGCAAATGGAAAACCCCTGGTTTTCACAGCAAAAAGTGAAATGAATAAGCCTGAAGGAAAAATCAATTCACGTCTGTACAGTAGAATGCAGGAGAAGAAGATTCGACACTCCTCAGAAATAATTTAAAAAAAAAAAAACAATAAAGCATAAATGTTAGTTTATTTAAAGTCATTTTTGCTTATTATGTTTATTTGCTTATAAGGTTGAACTGGATCATCAAAGGTCAGTAGCAAAGACATTGGTTAAGAAAATGGCATTAAATACATAAAGAAAATTTGTGATATTTAACACATAGCCGTGGCCTAATGGTTAGGGAGTCGGGCTTGTAATCAAAAGGTTGCGGGTTCGACTGCCCACTGCTCCGGGCGTGTGTTTGTTCACCGTCCTTTCCTTTCCTTTCCTTTCCCTTCCTTTTTTCACTGTTTTAATTAATTTTGATGAGTACTGATTCTGTTTTTTTCTGAGTGAGATGAATTAATGCATGTTCACATTTAGTCTGGAACTACAGTAACATCATGTTTACACAACGCACACAACACCTCTGTATTTCCAATTTCTCTCAACATGGGGACATGAGACTTGGAGAACAAATGGTAAGTCACTCAACACACAGGGTGCGTTGTAATTTATGCCGTTGGCATTTTAAGGTCTTTAAAGTTCCATGTAACACACAACAAAAAAACACTTTACAAACGATAATGAAACTGATAGTGAATGAGCTACTTTGGAAAATATGTTCCGGTGAAACTTATTCATGATTTTCTGGTTGGTCATAATTCCCTCCAATTAACATTTTTTTTTAGTACACTACCAGTCAAAAGTTTTTGAACAGTAAGATTTTTAATGTTTTATGAAATTCTCTTCTGCTCACCAAGCCTGTATTTATTTGATCCAAAATACAGCAAAAGCAGTAATATTGTGAAATATTTTTACTATTTAAAATAACTGCTTTCTATTTAAAATGTAATTTATTCTTGTGAACAAAGCTAAATCATCAGCATCATTACTGCAGTCCTCAGTGTCACATGATCCTTCAGAAATCATTCTAATATGCTGATTTTATTTTTATTTTTTTATTTATTATTATCAATATTCAAAACAATTGAGAAGAAAGATCCAAAGATCAGCATTTATCTGAAATAAAAAGCTTTTGTAACATTATACACTATATCATTCAAAAGCTTGGAATTTTTGGGAAATAAATTATAGAAATTAATACTTCTATTTAGTAAGGATGCTTTAACTTGATCAAAAGTGATGAAGACATTTATAATGTTACAAAAGATTTCTATTTTAGATTAATGTTGTTCTTAACTTTCCATTCATCAAAGAAACCTGAAAAAAAATCTACTCAGGTGTTTTCAACATAATAATAGTAAATGTTTTTTAAACAGCAAATCAGAATATTAGAACAATTTCTGAAGGATCATGTGACTGGAGTAATGACACTAAAAATTCAGTTTTGATTAAAATATATTCAAATAGAAAACAGTTATTTTAAATAGTAAAGATATTTCACAATTTTACTGTTTTTGCTATACTTTAAATCAAATAAATGCAGGCTTGGTGAGCAGAAGAGACTTCTTCAAAAAACATTAAAAGTCTGTTCAAAAACTTTTGACTGGTAGTTTACATCTTCAACTAATAAAAAACAAAGTTCAGATGCTTACAATTTGTGTGATTATGAAATGAATTATGAAATAATCTAGTCTGTATGCACAAATATAGGTAAGACAAAAACAGATTTTTTTACCTGGGGTGCAGGACATCAGAGTCATGTGAAGTTTTTCTCCTTGTGCACAGTCATCACCCTATATTTTCATCGGCTCATCAGACTCACTGTCACTGGCCCATGCGCGTCCTGTTTCCCCTGAAAAGACATTTGGATATGTATATAAGCCTTGTTCAACAGGACTTTCAATCTACAATCACAGGTAAGATGTGTAGTTATTATAATGATAAGACTTCAAATATATAAAGCAATGAGCAATTGTATTTTTTCTGTCATTTTCGTACCTCCCCCTGCAGGCTTGGATAAGAATAACTTTAGTTTATCAAGCAGACCCGGACAATTCTCAGAGTTCAGAGAGCAGTAGATTTTATCAACTAGCAAGGCATCAGAGGGATTGTATGGTGTACATGGATACCCAATGTGGCATCCCTTTTACCGTGGGACATTATAACCACAAAGGTGCTGTCTGAATATACATGTTCTTGACGTTGAGCAAAGTCCTTGACTGCTTCGTCCATGTCCTGCCAATCAAATAAACTCGATTTTAAAAAAAGACAAACATTCTAGACACATAATGTTAAAAGTTCAAAGTTTTCGACAAGTTTCATAAGACTAGACTTATGCACCTTTGCAGAAATATTTCTGTATTTGAGAACTTGATAATCCAGCTCCTTTAACAGTCATTCCATGTTTTCTTCATCTCTGTCCGCTCAAAATCTATGTTGCTAATAAGCAGGATGTTTCCTTACAGACTTCGTAGATATAAGAAAAAACAACCAAGGTTCATGCATAATTCAACCAAAACCAATTCAATAGCAAACTAGAGGACATGAGACTTGTCAGTCAAAAAATGTGAAAACAAAGTAACTGGTGTTACTTTTTTGAAAAAAGTAACTCAGATATTTTCTTGTAAATTAAAAAGTAATGCGTTGCTTTACTAGTTACTTGAAAAAAGTAGTCTGTTTACGTTACTCGTGTTACTTGTAATGCGTTACCCCCAACACTGTTCATTATAGCTATAGCTGTTAGAAAAAGGAAGAACGTTAGCAACTGTATTCCTTTTGTTTTATCATGAATGTTCACAATTGTTCATAAAACATACAGTAACTTTTGCATTTTAAAGTATTTGGAGAACAAATGGTTACAAACACATAAGTCACTCCATATAACACACAACAAAAAAAACAATGTTTGTACCAGACTGCACTTTTATGTATCAGAACAGGTTTTCTCTCCAGAGGAAAGGCATGTAAATCACTGCAACTGTTTGATGAATTTGATTAATATTATAATTGTGTTTTTAAATTGTTGGCTGCATGGAGTAACATGCAATTGTGTATGCCAATCATCTGTCAGAGCAAACTCGACCTTTAGTCGAGGAACCTTTAGGCTGGAAAAGTGGGCCCAAAATGGGATTGTCCACGGGTTCCATAATGGCCCCATGCCAGTTGCCCACATGCATTTCACGTGGGATTGCACTTGCCAACAGGTGGGCCCCAACTGGGCAACATGTACAAGACTTCTTGGCCCCAGCTTTATTTTTTATGTGGGTACTACAAGGTTACTACATTGGCTGAAATATGGGTCGTAAGTGGGTTTATCCACGGGTTCCATGTTGGCCCCATCCAATTTACCCATGTGGGTTTTATGCAGGATGTCCCTGGGTTTTTGGTGGGGCCCAACTAGGGATCATACACAAATCAGGTTGTCCATGTTTTCCTCAATGCAGCCATGAAAACTGCTCACATGGATTAAAAACAGGATTACACTGGGTGTTAGGGTGGGCCCAGCAAGACAACAGACCACACAATTAGAGCACACAGTGTGTAAAATTCAATAAACAGCCAAGAAACAAATACAAAGAAGAATTTCTGGTGCTGGCATCTTTATTCCACATGGAATATCCATCATATACAAATTACCACACCTTTAGCAAATGCACTTGACTTTATATAATCCATTACTGCCACCTAGTGGACTACACATCCCACTCATTACATCCCTTTTCCTTGGATAAATAACATCACATACTTAACAACAATTCACAATACCAATAGTCCAACACCAAACAATCAATTTACATTTACATTTTTCACCAACGTATAAATATATATATTTTTTACAAGTCCAATCTAACAGGTCGTTTTCTAACATGATTAGATCTGCATAGGATTGGACTATCAGTCTTTGGTACAGATGAATCAAGTTCAGGGGATTGTTCAGAGAGCTGAACCTCCAAAGGAGACACAGCAACAGAGGGCATTCTGGAGATGGTGTCTCAGCTACATTGGAAGTTGGCACATCCAAGAAAGACAGTTCGGTATTTGACTTACAGATTTCTGCAGACTTCACCAAAATTCTCAGATTTCTATGTACCATTTGCCCATCTTCTGTTTGAACAAGATATGGCCTTGGATTTACTTCTTTTAGGACAACAGCTTTCTTTCTCCATCCTGGTGGCTCCTCAACCACATCTTGCTCAGAAAGAAGCATCAGTTGCCAAGATCCCTTATCATGATGTTCCTTCTGTTTCCTTTTCTGATGCTACATCTTTCAATGTCAAACTTTTGTTTTCTTTTTTGAAGGACACAGAGATAAGATGTGTCAGAGAGTTTACAGTTCATCAGTAGTTCAGCAGGAGATAACCCTCAACCAAGTGGGGAAGAACGAAAACTCAATTTGCACCTCTTTTTCTGCTTCTCCATTTGCCTTTGGATAAAGAGGGCTAGATGTTGTATGCTTAAAGCCATATTGTTCTGCAAAAAGTCTGAATTCACGACTACTATACTGAGGACCATTATCACTTTGCACAATGAAGGGAATTCCATGCCTGGCAAAAATGTTTCATGTGATTAAACACATCACTCGCTGTGGTATAATGAAGCTGTTCACTTTCAGGATAATTGGAATAGTAGTCAATAACTACCAAAAAATCATTACCATTGAACTGGAACAGATCAGTTTAAATTTTTTTGCCTTGGTTCTTTTGCCAGCTCATAGTGATGACTCAAACCAACATCACACTTACTGATTAGTTCCTCAATCTGTCTATTAATTCCAGGCCAATAAACAGCTTGTCTTGCTCTTTGCTTGCATTTTTCAATACCAAGATGCTGGTAATGACAATTTGATTGTTTCACAACAGCAAGCCATTACACACACTCAGTTTTGCCCTCACTGGACCAAACAAACTCTTTGTCATTTTGAAGCAATGCTATCACATGGGTGGTATTGGCAGAAATTTTCCTAGGAAATGTACCATGTAAGGCACGTAAAGCTCCCTTCTTGTCCTTTGGTGGAGGCATTTCCAAGAGGGCTTGTACTTTAGCTGGATCTGGCTCCACACCTTTCGCAGACAGCTTGTCACCTAAGGAGGTTATCTCTGTAACTCCAAACAGACACTTTCTCTTGTTCAACTTTAAGTCATGCGCTCAAATTCTTTCCATCGGTTTTAATAGCCGCTGATTATGTGGTTCAAAGGTAGACCCTCACACCACAAGATCATCAATATATACCTGAACACCCTCAAGTCCTTCAGTAAGTGTTTCCATTGCTCAATGAAAAATCTCAGGGGCTGACTTAATTCCAAAGGGAAGACAGAGAAAACAATATATTCCAAAAGGAGTATTAAATGTAGATTCTACTTTCAAAATCCAGTTGGATTTGCCAGAAACCCTGGGATGCATCAAATATACTAAAAAATTGGGCACCTGACATTTCACTAAGAATCTCTTCACGTGGGGCTATCTGATAGAGTTCTCGTTTGATGTTATCATTAAGGTCTTTAGGATCTAATAACACTCTTAAGTCACCATTAGGCTTTTTCATGGACCAACTGGAATTATTTACCCAATCAGTTGGTTGTTCAATCCTTTGTATAACTCCTAACTGAGTCACATGATCCAATTCTTGCTTCAAGGGCTCTCGCAGAGGGACAGGAACACGCCAAGAAGCATGTAGCGTCATCCTTCAGTTGTATTTTGTAAGTACATGGCAGTGTTCCATGACCTACAAAAACATCTGGAAACTGATTGACAATATCAGTAACACGGTCACGAACAGTCTGGATAGACTACATTCTCTTTGTTAACTTGATAAACTTGTTTAACCAACTAAAGGTCTTCACAGGCTCTATCTCCAAGAAGAGATTTATGGCCATTTGGAACCACAACAAACATTAAATTTTGTGTCTTTCCTTTGACTTGTATTTTCAGTCTACAAATTCCTTGTGTTTCAATTGGTTGTCCATTATAGACGTTAAGGACAACTGTGTGTTTTTGAATTAAGGGTCTTTTTTTCAATGCTCTTAAATCTCTGATGTTAATTAAGTTGACCTTAGCACCAGTGTCTAACTTAAAAGGTATTACTGTCCCATTAGCCACAAGAGGAACAATCCACTTAAGACAACTGCACAGAATCCTCAATGGACACCCCTTTTTCCTCGCCCGGAGTTGTATCCTCTTCAGACGCCATCTGCACGTAAAAGGAGTCACTCAAGGTATCATTATCATCTTTATCCTCCACTACATGCATTCTGTGTTCCGTTTTAGATTCTTTTGGAAAGCACTTTTTTGCACAGTGGTTCAGGCTATTACATTTAGAACAATGTTTACCAAATGCTAGACACTGTCTGAACTTATGTTTACTCCCACAACGTGTGCTGTTTCGCTAATTCACTGGACTAGCACAATTCAACAGCATGATCCAAGGTGACAATCTTTCTCACACTTTCCTGTCACATATACCGAAAACAATCTGATCACGAATCATGGAATCTCTCAGTTCATTAAAATTTCAGGTTTTTGCCTTTATCTTGAGGTTGCTAAGAAAGCAATCAAAAACCTCTCCTTCATGCTGCATTCGAGTTCTAAATACATATCTCTCACATGTCTCATTCTTCTTTGACTAACAATGAGCATCAAATTTTTCCAATATCTTATCCAGTTTCTTATCTGGTTCATCTTGAAAATGAAAGGTGTTGTATACTTCAATGGCATCAACTCCAGCAATAGTAAGTAATATAGCAATCTTCCTTTTATCTGCAGCGTCTGCTTGGCCAATAGCTGAAACATAAAACTCAAACTGTTGTTTAAAAATCCGTCAATTTGCGCACATTTCCACACAACTTCAAAGAGCCAAGTGGTATGATTTTGTCCATGGCGTTCTTTAAACCCCACTCCTGGTACCATGTATAATCTTACTCCACGTGGAACATCCATCTTTTACAAATTACCACATCTCTCTTTAGCAAATGCACTTGACTTTATACAATCCATTGCTGCCACCTAGTGGACTAAACATCCCTCTCATTACACAGAGAGATTGAAATCTCTTCAAATTTTAATTTTATTAAAACTACTCATCATATTATGCTATATTCTGATACCTAATTGTTAAAATTAATGAAAATGTTAAAGTTAACACATTTGAACCTGTACTCGAACCAGTGTTTACTAAAAGCTTTGAACATTTGAAAAAAAATGGGGACAGTTCAAAGCAGCAGCAACTATAGCTTTTTTAGTACTGCTTACACTGCAGATAGACATTTGTTCATTCTAGACACCCTCAGTCTTTCTCTGTCTCTTGTCCCAGTAAACCATTTTGAGAGTTCCCTCGCAGCTTCTAGCCAGTTGATCTTTGACATCAGTGTAGTCTTTTTATAATTTTTTTTTTTATTTTACTTTCTTTTAATATATGTTATGAACAGAACTGCAATATTTCAATAAATACTGAAATACTTTAGCCTTAAATTTGCTCATGGAGCAAAGGTGGAGCGGTGTTTCTGATATCAGTGAGCGAGGAGTGTAGCGGGAAATAGTGAACTTTTGGAAATTGTATTTGGGAAAATTGTTGCCGCTCCACTCTGCTCACATACACTGATGTCTAGTGTAGACAGACTTTAGCTGTTGCAGCATGGTGTGACACAGCAACTGTCACGTCTAGTGTAGACACATGTTAGTATGCAACAACAACAGTCGTTGTCATTTAGAAATAAAATTGTGTGGGGTTTGGATTGAGATTATGATCTTTACCGATTAATCGTGCAGCTCTAATTTCTGATAATATTTGTATAGAAACATGTAATTATACATTTTATTAAAAGGAGAGTTCACTCAAAGAAAATTCTGTCATCATTTACTCACCCTTATGTTGTTCCAAACATTGGTAACTAGACAGTTGACAGGCCCCACTGATTTCCATAGTATTTTTTTTTTACTATGGAAATCAATGGCTACTATGAACTTGGATATTTGGTTATCAACATTCTTCAAAATATCTTTTTGTCTTCAACAGAAGACATTCAAGAAATTCATACAGGTTTAAAAAACAAGGCTGATGAAGGGTAAATGATGGCAGAACTTTCATTTTGGGGACAACTGCCCCTTTAAATAAATTATGTAAAATCAAATTAAGTAAAATTATTACATTTAGTAAAGTCAAAACATCTCACATATCACAAAAGGTCAGTGAATCCATACCAGAAGTGACAGTGCAATGTAGCAGATAAAGGACAATATCACCAGTGGAGGAAATATCTTACAAATGTACTTATAATGATTAGAATCATACTTAATACTACAGATATTAATCCTAATGTGAGGTCTAGAAAGTGTGGTTAAAACTGATTACTAACATCTTACTGTAGTCTTTGTGTTGTTCCCTGAAAACAGTACTTAGAAACGGTAATTTACACAAACATAACAAATATAACATTTCCCAACTCTCCTAAAGATTCCAGTGTTTCCGAGTGTAAATTACAGTTTCATCAATCACTTTACTTATTACGAGTTTGAGTATTATACTGGCTGACATTAATACAAACACACAGCACAGCAACGCTACATTGAAATGCCTAATATCGCCAGCGCCCTAATACGCTAATCGCGATTAGCCTCTCACTTACATAAATGATGGACACAAAACATAACTTTACGTTGGTTTGACTGAAAAATGTTTTCTTACCTGATATTGCCATATTTGCAGGACCTCACACATCCAGTCTGTCCCTTCGTCTGTTTACGTCACAACTCAAATTAGTTCAAAATAAGAATTTAACAAGCACATAATCAGAAACCGCTTAATCTTGCAGATCAGTAGCACACACATCACCAATTCAAACTGAAGTATTTTCAAATTTGACTAGTAAAAAGGCGCGCACTGTTGTCATTGGCCAGTTTCGTGGATGACAGTCAGATTAACCAATCATGATTAAAGCAACTAGGTGAAACAACCAATTGCAATGGACCTTTCTCACATTTCCAGGTTTCTGATAGCGGAAGTCGTCATAGTTGGGTAAAATCCGAGAGCAGTGAATGGGAGAAAAAAAAAATCAGGGTATGTTCCGTCCATTCGTTTTTTGATTTAATATTGAAAGAAGAAA
This sequence comes from Labeo catla, assembly GCA_012976165.1. Lineage (NCBI taxonomy): Eukaryota > Metazoa > Chordata > Actinopteri > Cypriniformes > Cyprinidae > Labeo > Labeo catla. The sequence goes on from VONZ01000471.1 coordinate 388,350, forward strand.
CATGAGAAAACGGCTCCTTTTTCGTTTTTTCATTCTTTCCAGAAAAACGAAAAACAAGAATTCAGCTTGATTTTTCGTTTTTCGTTCAGGGGTGGAAAAATTAATAAACAGCTTAAATACTCGATTTCTCCAAGTGGGCGACACGAAACGCCCCTTTCTACCGATTGGTCTGCCGAAGATCAAACCACACCCCCGTCAGTTCTTCCGCAGTTTCGCGCAGAATAATAATCTTCCAGCTGCTGCAGTTGAATGGATAATTAACGCGTTTATTGTAACTTCATTTAATCTTTTTCTCACGAAACAACCACACTAACGATGGCTCGACACTACCCGTACCGGGGCAGAGCCTGGACTGGGCTTTCTTCTATGCAGACATAAATTTACTTACGCTTTGCATTAGTTGGCAGGGTTTGATGGCTGTCCTTTTGATGGCAGCCTACCCTGGTCGCCAAATAAGTTAAAAAAATTAAGATACAAATAATTAGATTAGTTGTACATTAAATATTTTAAACACTAATACAAAAAGGAAAGAATAGGCATTGACTCTGGTGTAAGCCTAACGTTCACACAAGAACTGTCATTCTGACTATTTGACAACCCGAGCAAGCCGTTGTGCACATAAACACTATTAACATTTACTTCACCTCACTTCACTTCAAATCCTTAAATGAATGGTATTCAGAAAACAAACAAGAATAAAAAAAATATAAGTAGCCATGTAAAATAAAAATATGCTAGCCTATTTAAAAATAGTGCCGTTATAAACAACATTTATTTTAAACGCAGAAAGGCATTTATTTAATTCCAAAGTTTCCATAGCCTCTTTGCGATTTACCTGCTAAAATATTTTTGTAAAGAAGGCTTCTTCAATCGGGTCCCAATATGCAAGCAAAATAACAGTCAGCAACTATAAAAGTTACATTTTGCCTATAGGCTATTGTACAACAGACACATTTAATTAAGCGTAATAACAATATATGTTTGGTTGACGGTGCTTTACTTTGATAATGAACAGTGCATTGGTACGTTGTGTGAGCGCGCGAGGCGCCAGCGCCATCATTGGAATTTCTTTCCTCAACAGCGGAAACAACTCAATACTCTGTCATTTTCAGTCATACAGATAAGAGCAGGACATCATTCGAAAGTTACTTTGGAATAAATCACAGCATGTTTCATGATAAAAAAACGTCGAACTTTGAGAATAACACACAGAAGAAAGCCCTGTCCAGGCTCTGCCCCGGTACGGGTAGTGTCGAGCCATCGTTAGTGTGGTTGTTTCGTGAGCAAAAAAGATTAAATGAAGTTACAATAAACGCGTTATCCGTTCAACTGCAGCAGCGGAGGATTATTATTCTGCGCGAAACTGCGGAAGAACTGACGGGGGTGTGGTTTGATCTTCGGCTGACCAATCGGTAGAAAGGGGCGTTTCGTTTCGCCCATTTGTAGAAATCGAGTATTTAAGCTGTTTATTCATTTTTCCACCCCTGAACGAAAAACGAAAAATCAAGCTGAATTCTTGTTTTTCGTTTTTCTGGAAAGAATGAAAAAACGAAAAAGGAGCCGTTTTCTCCTTTTTTTTTGTAACTTAATGAAAAGGTGATATAATACAAAGTATAGTGTTATAAATGTACATACATGTTTTTAAAAATCAAAATATAAAAAACTTTAAAGGATTTATGATGATGATGACTGTTAAAACGCGTCACCACAGGCTTGTGAAAAGGGTCCATTGTTTCAGAGTGGTAACACGTTTTAAGAAACGTGTGTATTTATTTTTTTTTAGTCTGTATTATTTGATTACTTGGTCAAATAGCATTTTCATGACGTATGAAGAAAAATGTAGTCATGCATGGTAAACTGTAGGCACACACACAAAATGGTAAATCCACACAAAATCTCACTGCTTTTTTGAGATTAAAACTGTATCCATTATAATTATTGTTAGTAATAATAATAATTATATTGTACATATAAATTTGGATTTTTAAAGAGGTATTCTGATCAAAATATCATAAAATGCTAATAAATAAAATATTAATGATCATAATAATTCAAAATGCAGATATTTCTTGTTAAAGGCATGACATTGATTCAACATTTTTTTTTTTTGTTGTTTGTTTTGTTTTAAATATTTGTTTTTGTTAAAATCATTTTTCAATGATTTAGCATTAAACATTATATCAACACTGTGTCAACGTTAAAACAACAACTGATATTATTTCAATCATATTTCAGCTTTGAAGGTTGGTCATGTGTCAACTAGACTGAAAAGTCTGTACTGTTGGTCCAGTATGGGATGGGATTGATTATTGATTGTATTTGCTCATGTCTAACCCATTTGTGGAACCCATACACTCATTTCCCATTTGTGACCCAACTGGGGACCCACATAGACAGCCCATTTGTTTTTGCCCTGTGGAACCTAAATAGCTGACCCAAGTGAGCTCCAGATAAGATGCCCATTTTGGAACCATGCCCACTTGGTACCCATGTATACCCAGCATAAACCATGTGGGGCCCACCCAAATATACATGTTGGCTGGGGAACACTTCAGAAATGTTTTCTGAATCAATCTGAATGAACCACAAGGTCTAATCAGACTCAAAACGAAACTGCTTTTAAGCCTCAGCCGAAAATTCCAACTACTGGAGCTTGCTGACAAAATTACAAATTTAGAGCAAGGGCAAATCGGCGACGTTCCGCTGTGCGAATTTTTAAAAGACTTAACAGGTTATATATCTATGTACTATTATACTATAGATATTTAGGTCTACATTCCAGACATATATCTAGATACTTACTAAAAGTCTAGACCTGTCTGCAACAAGTCTATATGTATAGTCTATTGTCATGAGGATCAATTTTTGGAAATAACAGACTGAATGAATAAGCTTTCTATTGATGTATGGTTTCTTAGGATATGACAATATTTGGCCAAGATACAACTATTTGAAAATCTGGAATCTGAGGGTGGGGAAAAAAAAAAAAATCTAAAATGAAAGGTCTAAATGAAGTTCTTAGCAATGAATATTAGGCTACTAATCAAAAATTAAGTTTTGATATACTATAGCAAATTATGCTAAATTTCTCTAAATGATCCAATGAAGAAACAAACCTATCTACATCTTGGATGACTAAAGAGTGAGTAAACTTTCAGCAAATTTTCATTTTTGGGCAAACATGCTTTTTTTTGTTTGTTTTTTTTTAATAATAAGGATGTGGACTAATCTTGCAGCTAATATAAACTTCTGTGACATTTCTACATCAGTGTAACACTGAATTGACTAAGCTAATGCAGACTAAGTCACATAGCAATAAAAACAAATACAATACTGTATTAATAAGACATTATATGCAAAGTTGAATCAGGAATATAACGAGTCTGAATAAATAGACATTTTAACTGTGAATTACATCAGTCTGAAGAAACTAAAATGGTTTGCAAAAAAGAAAAAACATCTGCTTTCTTGATTTGCTTATTTATTGACTGGTGATAAAGAAAAAGTCAGCAAAGGCAATTTTTTCAAGATACTGGACAAGTGTTTATTATCTTCAAGATTATGGATGCAGCTGATTTTATGACACTTTGTCAAAAACAACATTCAAATGATGGCAAGCTAAAATGTTTAAGGACCATTTGTTTGCTGTTATTGTGAAATGAAAGTTCCTTGTTTTTGTTATGCATCTTCTGTATACAAATTAGACAACAAGTATATGAACGTAATTATAAAAAAATTATAAAAATTTAAAAGCATTAAATGTAAAAAAGCCAGGTTTGTTCACTGACCCTCCAGCTCTTCTATCAAGCAACACTCAGTGTCTTTGAGAGCTTTGTATAAAGCATCTTTCCCTTTAATTCCAGCAGATTTAATCGGGCCCATTAATAACTCTCTCATCTTCTGTTGTGAGGTTTTCACAGCATGGATTATACTGTAATCCTCATCTGTGATCACGTTCATCTGAAGAAGTTCGTCTAGGATGGCGTCTACGTTATTCACTCGCTTTATCAGCTCTGTCCGATGCCTATTGATGAAGTGCTCTGTGAAAGAGATGAAAACAAGCATGTGGTTGGATTGTGAGGATACTGTTGATGGACTTTATATTCATCAGTTATATTTTAGGTTATAAATGAACACTCTCATTATCTGTACTGAAGAGTAAAGTCATTTCAAACTTATTTTCCAAAATTAATGCCGTCAAAAACAATTGCACTTATTCACCATTAGATGGAGCGGTTGGTGATGGGGCTGGTGAAGGAACAAGTGGAGCTGCTGAAAAACAAGTTAAAGTTAATGATTCGCTTTCAGCAAATCTCCACGTTGCTCATTCATACACATGATCACATAAAGCTAAATATATATGGATAAGGTTGTTAATGAAGAATACAGATTATTATTATTACCATTAGCATTTCTCTATGCTTAATTTAGTTCGCCTCGATTGCAATCGTAGCGGTTTACACGAACGTCAAATGAAGTTGAAAGTGAAACTGAGTTAAAGTCAACTCAGCAGTACAACTTTTCATTTCTAATTAGTAGGTTATTTCATGGAACAGTTATTCGCGAAAAACAAATGCAATTTGCATTAAAATCCTCAACGTTTTTGTTTTAAATGGAACCAATTGTAAATAAGAACCGTTTCTATTTGTAAACATTATAACGTAAGATAACTTGAGATATAGTTATATATAACAGCAAGCACTATTCTCCACTATCTACTCCTTAAGAATTTAGTTTTGTATTTGAACGCTTTTGTAATAGTTTACTTACATTGTCCCGCGTTCTGGGTGAGCTCATTTGCTTGTTCATGAAAGCCAGTAGCCTTTAAAATTTGGACCGTTACAGGAACAGCACCAGCTTCTGTGAAAGTGTTCACCATTAAAGTGGTGAGATCTATCCCGTCTTCGAGTTTTTCGACTGCAGCTCGTCGTACGCGCGGTTCTTCCCTCCGGTCGAGCAATTTGCTTTTAAACTTTTTCTGGCCTTCCTGCCCCAGATCATCAAAAATATCCTGCAGGTGATCCCTAACAGTTTTCTCCATTGTTCCTTAGTTCTTTCAAATTGTCGTGCTTCTTCTAAACGCTGTTGAGGAAGAGGGTGAGCTGCTGTCCGACGGACCTCCTCCTCGCAGTGACTGACGATACAGTAGGTGTGTCTTTACATTTATTGTAAATATTTTCCACCCTATATAGACCACTTCCTTGTATCCTTGTAAATACTAGGTTACAAGAAAGTGTAGGCTACTTTGGTGTTCAGTTGCTTTTCTTAAAGTATTAGAGGCACAAATCCCATTATATTTTGTTGCGAGTCATATAAGGCAGGCCCGTAGCCAGCCTAGCGGAAGGAGGGTTCTTTTTTTCAAAAAAGTGCATCCTTTTCAGTTCCCACCCATTTTGTATACAGTTATGAAGATCAGATACTTACTTCTCATCAGTGGCGTTTCTAGGATTTTAAAACATCCGGGGCTGATGTTTTGGATTTCACAGCGCTGTGAATAAACGCATCTGCTCTAGTAAATTTTTGAACTGCGTTTGAACTGTGATCCGAGCGGATAAACGGTCCGTGTGGCGCGCTTCAAATGACTAGCGCATTTAGTCCATAACGCGATTCTTGTCTTTCCTTCCCAAATTTAAGACCTCTTGAAATTATAATTAAGACTTTTCCTATACTAATTAAGGTATTTAATACTTTTTACGGCTTTAAATGTCGTTGTTATTTAAAAGTACTTAAATTCTAGACCTTTGGCAGTATGGGGTGGGTCATTCGAAAATTGCATACACTAAGTTCCTCTGGTGCAAAGTTCTGTGCAGCTCACGTGATCTGAAACCGTTGTTAGTTTCACGCATGGAAAATATGAGGCAGCTTTACTTCCTCATTATTATTATTATTATCATCCAATGCAAAGACTTCATTACAGGTATAGCTGTTACAAAAAGGAAGTATGTAAATTTTTTTTAGGAATGCTTACACGCTAAAATGAATAACACAGTTAGTGAAACCAACACCCAAGGAGCAAAACCTTAGCCCAAATCTACACAACTATAAGCACATTCTCAGCCTCACACTTTTTGCAAAACACACTAAAGACACTAAACACACCTCTCTACATTAGACAAATAAATCTTACATGATGTCACTTCTCTGCCGTTTTAAGGCACTGTTTTCCAAAATACTACACACATGAACCAGTCAAACACAGCCATCAGGTGTGCAGGCACTTGGGTGTCTGTAAACTCAAAAATCAAGGTGTAAGCGCTATAAAAACGCAACTGGTGAATTTTGTCTTCAACAAAAATGAAATACAGTGTTGCAGTAAGAGGAAGAGGAATAGGGAGAAACATCTTTAGCCACAGAGCTATCATTTATGTCCAGGGGCAACGTGGCAGTAACATCACAATATATGCTGCAATCATGCAGAATGGCATCCTCCACCAGCATGCCAAAACAGGTCCTTACAACTGCATACTCACATTTTTAGACAGATTCCCACACGAAATCCCACACGAGCCCCCAATTTTCACTGTTAGGTGCCAGATGTAAGAAGTCTAGGGTAAAGGAGTAACAGAGAAAAGTGAAAATAAAATTGGTTGGGGTGAGTGCGTACCAGTCCCCTGGCCCACACGACAGACACGTTAAATTCCAAATTAACAGGTATTTATTGACAAAAGTATATTTAGCAAAGTAAAAAGTGGAGGGCAGGAGGGCGAAAGGCCAAAACAACAAACAAAAGGACCCTCTAGCTAGTTAGATAGTAAAACTGTCTAAACTGACAACATAAAAGAAAATTAACAACAGAAATGTACACTAAATCCCTAACTAAACCAATAACAGGAGAAAATGATTCACAGAAATAAGATGGCACCCACCTCCTTACAGCTTCCAACACAGAAACACAAGCAGATCTAAAGTGAGATCAAAAAGACTACAATAAGTCATAACTTGTTGATATTACGCAAGACCAATGTCTGTGACACAATAAACACAGCAACATGAGGCAGACAAGGGAACAGCACTCTGGAAGGCGACCGTCAATGTGGCTGGCACGTTGAGCAACCTTTGTTTGCAATCTCAGCCCAGTAACGCACGGCAAGTGAGAGCGATCACCTCCCTCTCCTCCACACCTGGTTGAGCGGCAGGTAGCACACACGAGAAGAGAGAGAGAGAGAGAGAGAAGCACACCACAGCAGCATCCAACAATATAATATAAATAACCACAGAACGTAACACTAAGTTTTGGACAGACTAGATATGGACTAAGCATGCAACCAGAGACTGGGTCCATTATTCCAGTACCTCCTACAAAACTCTCCCTTTCTTTCCTTTTTCCCTTCTACATGGAAGTGGAATTTTTATGATCTCCAACCCTATGTTATACCCCACATTAAAGCTATGGAGGAGGTCTGTGTGACCTAATAGAAACTGAGTCTGGGCAAGGAAGCAGCCATAACCAGCTACAAGTAGAGATGATGCTAAGGTTTATTATTTATAATTTATGTATTGTCTCCAGAAAAGTTTATGTACTACATTGTATTTAGAATTTGTTCTGATTTTTAGTGCAAAATGCAGCATTAAAAAGAAATGATGTATACTGAAGAATCATTTTTGATGAAGATGTATACTGTGTTTGGTCAATGTATTCATGCTCTTTAAAAATATCTCAAAAAAAGGGAGAAAAAAAAATCTGACTGTATGAACCATGTGTGTGCCATACTGTACTAAATCTGGGTTTTGTTAAATTATTGCAAAGTTTTGAATTGAACTGTATTCCTTTTGTTTTATCACAAATCTTCACAGTTGTTTATAAAACATACAGTAACTTTAGCATTTTAAAGCATTTAAAACACTTCGGACAACAAATGGTTACAGACAGACATACACACATTTTTAGAGGGTGTGTTGTATTTATACCGGTGGCGTTTTAAGGTCTTCATAGTTCTGTATAACACACAACAAAAAGACAATGTTTTCTTTTATGTTCTTTTATTGTATCAAAAGAGGTTTTCTCTTCAGAGAAAAGGCATCTAAGCCAGCAATTTATTTCCAATACATTTTTTTTCAGACATGTTCAGGCCTCAGATGCAAAGGCACTTGAGGCTCTCTAAAATTAACAGGAGTCAAAACATAAGGAGTCAAACATGTATAACTTGTACATCAGAGGCCGGGGAACAGGTAGAACAACTTTGGCAGCGATGCTCTATCTTTACATGCCATTTGTCTAAAGCGTCCCATCATATCTGAGCTGTCAAAGCGTCTAATAACCTGTAAAAAAAGAACATAATGAACATCAGTGACAAGAAAGTTCTGAGAAGTACTTCTGATCTTTTGAAAGAAACGTTATTCACAGAGGTTGCTGATTTACCTTCCTGAACAATTCCTCAATGTGATCCTCATGTGCATGTTTCATTAACACATCCACCAGGTTTTGGACATAAAATGTTCCATTCTGAACATGCCTGTAAGATTTGGTGTCTGTAGAGAAATACTGGAATTAGGTGCCTTAAAACTTAACAAATGCACAAATATAGGTAAGACAAAAACAGAATTTTTTACCTGGAGTGCAGGACATCAGAGAAATGAAGTCTTTCTCCTTGTGCACAAAGTCATCACCCTCTACTTCCATTGGCTCATCAGGCACACCGTCACTGGCCCACACACGTCCACTTTCCCCTGAAAAGATATTCGGATAAAAATGTGTAATCCTTGATCAACCGAACTTTCAATCTACAATCACAGGTAAGATGTGCAGTTATTATAATGGTAAGACTACAAATATACAAAACAATGAACAACTGTATTTTTTTCAGTTATTTTCATACCTCCCCTGCAGGCTTGAAGAAGAATAACCTTTGGTTTATTACGCAGACCTGGGCAATTCTCAGAGTTCAGATAATAGTAGATTTTATCAACTGGGAAGGCATCGGAGGGATTCAATGTTGTATAATGGACACCCAATATGGCATCCCTTTTGCCATGGGACATTATAACTACAAAGGTGCTGTCTGAATATACATGTTCTTGACGTTGAGCAAAGTGCTTGACTGCTTCCTCCATGTCCTGCCAATCAAATAAACTCAATTTAAAAAAAATCTAAGATAAACATTTTAGATGCCTAATGATAAAACTTTAAGGTTTTATCAACTAGTTTAATAAAACCAGACTTATGCACCTTTGCAGACAGATTTCTGTGTTTGACAACTTGATAATCCAGCTCATTTAACAGCCATTCCATGTTTTCTTCATCTCTGTCCGCTCCTCTCCTTGTCATATCTTTATCGTCAAAATCTATGTTGTTGATAAGCAGGGCTAGACGTTTCCTCACAGACTTGTCTTTCACTTCGTAAATCTAAGAAAAACAACCAAGAAATGTTAATGCATAATTAAACCACAACCAATTCAACAGCAAACTAAAGCAACTGTTTGATGAATACTTGCCTCTGATCCATTTTTGCTTATGATTGTGTTTTTAAATTGTTGGCTACATGGAGTAACACGCAGTTGTGTATGCCAATCATCTGACAGAGCAAACTTGACCTCTGGACTCCGACCTGCTCCTGAATCTAGTACATCCACAGGTGACAGGGCCACAGGTGACGGGGCCACAGATAAACCTAGAAAACAGAACAGGTCATGAGCATATCAATATTCCTTAACCCTGTTTTGACGTTTCAAAAAGAAACTCCAGACGTCCCTGGTGAAAAAACCAGCATATGCTGGTAGGTATGTTTTGATGCTGGAATGCTGGTTAGGTAGGTTTTGATGCTGGTTTAAGCTGGTCCTTTGCTGGTTTTTGCTGGTCATGTTGCTGGTCAAGGACCAGCATGAACCAGCAAAGGACCAGCATAAACCAGCTAAGGACCAGCATAAACCAGCAAAAGACCAGCTTAAATCAGCATCAAAACCTACCTAACCAGCATTCCAGCATCATTTTTGAATCAATCTGAATGAACTACAAGTTCAAATCTGTCTAATCGGACTCGAAACGAAACTAAATGCTACTTTTACACTCGCCGAAAAGTTCAGTTACTGGAGCTTGCCAACAAAACCACAAAATTAGGCAATCGGCGACATTCCGCTGAGTGAATTTTAAAGAATTGAACAGGTTATATACTTACATACACTACTATACTATAGATATTCAGGTCTACATTCCAGACATATCTAAACTATATGCTTAGTAAATACTCTGACTTGTCTGCAACACGTCTAAATGTATAGTTTATTGCGAAACCACAAACCACAAAACCGGTTATATGTGCCGAATAAGCTTTCTGTTGATGTATGGTTTGTTAGGATATGACAATATTTGGCCGAGATACAACTATTTGAAAACCTGGAATCTGAGGGTTCAGAAAAAAATCTAAATATTGAGAAAAACGCCTTTAAAGTTGTCCAGATTAAGTTGTTAGTAATACTTATTAGGCTAGTAATCAAAAATTACGTTTTGATATATTTACGGTAGGAAATTTACAAAATATCTTTAAGGAACATGATCTTTACTTAACACCCTAATGATTTTTGGCATAAAAGAAAAACCGAGAATTTTTTTACCCATACAATATATTTTTGGCTATTGCTACAAATATATCCGTGCAACTTAAGACTGGTTTTGTGGTCCAGGGTCACATATAGACTTGTAGTGCGAAATGACTTAACTGCAAATGACATAAACGACGACATAGAGTTGTGCAGTGTGAAAAGAACAGCTATCAGACATAAGCAGTGTTGGGAAGGTTACTTTGGAAATGTAATAGGTTACAGATTACAAGTTACTCTGTTTAAAATGTAATAAGTAGTGTAACTTTTCAATTACTTTATTAAAGTAATGTAACTTATTACTTTTAATTACTTTTTGATTGCTTTTCTAAATTTCTAATATTTTCAACTGTTAATCATTTTGAAACATTTAAATCAGGCAGAGTTAACCTTACAGTAATGTTCAACACTGATTACTGTCAGATTTTCAAAATCCTTTATCACTTGAATTAAGATTATAATAAGTAAGGGATAATATACATCTTTATTTTGCGATAACAACTGGCTGAATGTACATTATCTCACTTATTACACAGCTGCTTGATAGATTATTTAGATGTTTCGTGTCAAAATTATTAGACACAAAACACTGATCTGAGTTGAAACATTTGAACGCAAAGCTTCCATGAAGAAATCATTTATATGTATAAACCAAATATTTGGTTTATACATAAACCAAAAATAGGAAATAAAACAGTTATCGAATAAGCATGTGTCCTATTCTGTGTCCTAAACTCTTGAAACATTGGCGTCTCATTTTAGAGCAGTCAATGCAATTTAAAGGAAGTCAGTTAAATCTGTAAGTGGGGGTGGGTGTGTGAAAAAATTCAGATGTAATCCCCTTTGTAATCACTGGCATTTTTCAAAAGTAACTGTAATTTAGTTACATATTTTTTCTCAGTAACTGTAACTAATTACAATTACATTTATTTTGTAATTAAATTACGTAATTCCGTTACATGTAACTAGTTACTCCCCAACACTGGACATAAGACATTATAAGACAGCTTCAAGACATTAAAAATCCTATAACGAGTGGGCGGTGTGCTTTAGAGGTGCCCAAATTAAATTCACGTACAGTATATTAAATTTCAATGCAAAAATAGAATGAAAAAAAAAGAGTTAACACTGAATGATTTTTTAATCATGATGGTACTAAAGATAGCCTTCATAATGAGGTTTGTTGACATTTTATAAATATGAATGGATCTATGTTACCATACGTTTGTTAATAATGTTTATAATAATAGGCGTAATAATAGGTGTAATAACAGGCATGTTGTATTGCTTTATGATGACTCTAAAGAAGATCTGGAAAGTTTTGTTAAAGAATTCATGGTTGTTATCGTTCTATTGAGAACTAAAACGACTGCCAACAGACTGCCCGCTTCCTTCTACATTTAGTTTCGCATATTTTACAGTAGTTTACTCACCTTGTCCTGTGTTCTTTTTAAGCTCCGTCGCTTGTTCGTTACAGTCAATAGCCTCTAAAATTTCGATTGTTACAGGAACCGAACCACTCGTTGTGAAAGTGTTCACCATTAAATCGGCGAGGTCAATGGAGTCTTTAGCTTTTTCGACTGCAGCTCGTCGTACGCGCGGCTCTACCTTCCGGTCACACAATTTGGCTTTAAACTTTTTCTGACCTGCCTCTCCCAGATCATCAAAAATATCTTGCAGATGATCCTTAATAGTCTTCGCCATGATTTCTCAGACGTTTCGTGCCTCTTCCAGTAGCGCTATTGAAGGTTTATTGAGGCTTGTACAAACACGCCCTCTGTCATCTCAGTGTGTTGAATTGTTTGTCGACTTGTTTCACTTTTTTTCTGAGCAGTGAACAAGTCGATATCCATTCATCTTCATGCACACTCCACCTGTAGGTTGACTTGCGCCTTTTAGTAAGACTCTCACAATGAAATAGTTTTCATTAGTTCTCAGGGTAGCAACCTTTAAAACATTTTACCCATGTGTAATAACAAACTTAAAAACGAGTGTTCGAATTGTCCCCATAACATCCAAAAAATATACTTGGGGGGTCCCCTGGTTTTTCAATAAAAATACAATACTTCAAACATAAAACTAGTGAAAATGAAAAAGAAAAGATTCGATTGCCGTTTATATTTAGACCTGCTCACGTTCAATCATGCGTTGCCCATTATAACCAGTGACACACGACTCTGTAGAGTTTAGAATGCAGTGGCCAATCAGAAGCGTTCATAACAGTCATTGCTGAAACCTGGAGTTTTGTTCAGATTGAACTCGCGAATTCCCTCATCATAAGTAACAAAGTGCAGATGTACGAACTATGTAAGTAAGAGATTTATTTATCATACAGTTTATGGACAGCTTCATTGATTGTAAGAGGAGTTATGGGTGCTTAAATGGGTAGAAAATGGGGCCTAAAATGTATTTATATCATTTCATGTAGTTAATCAATATCACACGAAGAGTGCCTTTTTTTGCAAAAGTCACAAATGTGATATTGATTTTATACAATAGTTCAATAAACTAGAAGTTAATATTAAGAGACTTACGTTTTAGACTCCATATTGCCAACAAAAATTCCAAACACAGCCACTGCACTGTGTTGCGTCTCTAAACAAGATGACGGTGTTTCGTTCCTGAATGAATCAACCGTTTATAAATGATTCGGTTCAATCGCAATGACTCACTTATAAACTGTGACTTACTGCCACCTACTGGCAGTTGTAATTCCACCTTTTCATTTCTTTGTAAATAATTTTAAATACCAGCATTCAACGTTTTAGGATTAAAGTAGTAAAACAGTTTTCATGCATTTGTAACTGCAGGTTAAATGCATTCATGTCCTGCATTAAACAGTGGGTATGGGGGTCTTGTTAGGGGGACCCCCCAAGAACTGTGACACAGTTCGAACACTGCTTGAAACTGAGTATCAACATTTTGCAAAAAGATGTGTACTGTAACATATAATTTATTTACAAGAATTAAAAAATGCATTTACAAGATTAGTGTTCCAACGTCAAAAGAGGTAGCTAACAATGTTTTCTAAAGGCACCTAACCGCATTCGTTGACTGATTTCAGATCCATAGTTGAAAATCAACTCATTCAAAGTCCAAATCAGTACATATCTTTGAATGGAACATCAGTCTTTTCTGTCCTTGCTATTTCCATGGCATGACTTCTGATGTTTTACAGTTCATTTAGATAATTACAGGCATTCGAGAACGTTCTCCTCTAGTGTGACCAGGAAACTGTGGTTTCCTCCGATCTGGTTGTGTTTACTACAGGCTGTGGAGATGCACCATTTGATGGTGAGATGTTTAGACTTGCAAAGACCTCATGTGCTGTTTTTCCGAGCATTCCTTGCACGTCACAGACAAAGCGGTAGACATAGCGCTTTCCTGCTGTTTTGTGAATGATGTTTTTGTGGTAGTAGTAGCGCAGCCCACGACTTAGCTTCTCATAGTTCATTTTAGGCTTGTTTTTACACTGGCCCCACCGTTTCGCCACCTGGAGGACACAAGGGAGATGTTAAGAATCTCAAAACCAACCAGTAAGACCACTCCAGAACAACTCAGAAAATGAGAAAAATGTAGATGTAAAGATAACAAATGCCCTTTTGCTAACAATGTTGTTTTTCTTGAACTATGAATTTTACCTCTGCAGGATCTGACATTTTAAACTCCCAGCCATCTCCAGTCCAGCTAATGAATGTGTGGCAAGCAGAATCCAGTAGAAGTTCTAGCAGAAACTGCCAAAGCTGGATGGGTCCGGATCCTGGTGGACAACAAACAATATTGAGTCATATATCTTGACAAGAACAAATGATTCTCATCCTCTGGTATGAAAAATATTTATTCTTAGGAGCACCTATAACAATGCCTCACCTGGATAGGCAGACATGGGTGTCATTTCCCCCTCTCTGTCCGATCTTTGAGATGGTGCGTTACGCCTTTTGGCCACACGGGGACAGAACTGCTCAGAGGATTTAGTAATTGGAGGTGAGGAAGAGGATGCTGGCTGTCCTAGCATGGAAGTGCAGTAACTGGGTGAGGGATAGTCAGACCAATATGATGGCCTGCTTTGCTGCTCTGGTTCATACAAGCCATATGTTCTCTCAGTATCACCTACACAAGAAAAACACAAGTTATTTATTTGAATAACAGTATTTTTTAAAAATGAAATAAATACATATATACACTACCCGTCAAAAGTTTTTGAACAGAAGTCTCTTCTGCTCAGTACAGCAAAAACAGTAAAGTTTTAAAATATTTGTACTATTTTTAAAAAAAACTTTTCTATTTGAATATATTTTAAAATGCAATTTATTCCTGTGAATTCAAAGCATCATTACTCCAGTCACATGATCCTTAAAAAACATGTTTTATTTCTATCATTCCCGTATAAAAAAAAATAAAAAAATTATACTGACTCTAAGCTTTTGAATGGTATAGTGTATACAAAAGCTTTTAGTTTAGTTAAATAGTGATCTTTGGCATTTAAGAATCCTGAAAATATTACTTAACTGTTTTAAATATTGATAATAATAATAATAATAATAATAATAATGTTTCTTGAACAGCAAAATCAGCATATTAGAATGCTTTCTGAAGGATCATGTGACACTGAAGACTGGAGTAATGATACTGAAAGTTTAGCTTTTATTACAAGAATAAATTAAATTTTAATATATTCAAAAATAAAAAAGGAGTTATTTCAAATAGTAAAAATATTTCACAATATTACTGCTTTGGCTGTATTTTGGATCAAATAAATGCTGGCTTGGTGAGCAGAAGAGACTTCTTTAAATCTTACTGTTCAAAAACTTTTGACTGGTAGTGTATAAATATACAAATGCTTACCCAGATGGTCCAGACTGACGGTACCGGATGCTCCTCTGTGATTTGGACCTTTCCCAGGTTGGTAATGGCTGCTGGTGTCCATCCCTGGGCTGAATGGACTGCTTTGTGCTGGAGTGCATAAAGGAACGAGGTTCTGGTAGGTTTGATTTGATTCTTGAAAGGTAACCTGCTGCCTGTCTGCTACCATTCCTTCTGGAACTTTGGAAAAATTACATAGTATGAGGCCATGTCCCTTATAAAAGGAATTTAAACATCTTAAGATGCTGTCATGTGATACTTACTATTAGTATAAGATGCCCAACTGCTAAACTCAGGGAAGGAGTCCAGATTAAAAAGTCCAGAGTCTGTGGAGTTGACTGCAAGAGTATGACCTATTAATTGAAAACACACACAATTTTTTTTTTCTAATCATTAAAGTCTGAATTGTGATTTAATGTAATGGATATGAATATGTACATCATGAGATGGTTACCTTTAGAACTGTGTAAATGCTCCTTCTGGGGCACTGAGTATGTTTCTGGATACTGCTGTTGGGCAGGTCCTTTGCTGTCTAATAAAAAGGACAGGTCTTCACCACTGCAGTCTGGAGGTACATCATCAAAGATGTCAAATGAATGAAAGCCAGGAGAAATGGTGTATGAACAACGTGACCTCCCATAAAGTTTTCTACACCTAGTCTGAACTGTGCTAGAAATCAAAGGAAACACTAGTAAAGGGGCCGTGACAGAGTGATGAAGAAGGCTGTAGGAGAGGGGGTGCTAAATCTGTTTGAGGAGGAAGTCTGGAGGAAAGGATTAGGAAGAGAGGGAGGGAGCCGAAAAAACGGGTGTATCTTTAACCCGACCACCCCTATTTTTTTTTTTCTTTCTACATCCCTGGCTTGGACATTCCTAAATCTCAGAGCATGCATTGCCTGACATCCCCTTTTCCTGATGAGCTTTGAATTAGTGCACACAAACAAGATGTCAAGGTCTGATTTTTAGGGGTTTGACAGGGGTGTTGCAATGCTGGCTTTGCAGCTCAAGGACAACGGAAATGTTTTGCACGGACATTCAGGAAACAAAGCTGGAGAAATACTAAATCCCACAAAATCTGACAGATTTTTCCCTTGAGGGCAAGTTGGACATGATAACTGCAAATATGAGCTTTGCTGTTATATTGAGTTTAATATTTAAACAGTGTATGGAGAAAAATGTGTTGAAATAAGATATTACCATAAGAGCTGAAGTCAAATCCACCAGGAACCTCCTGAGTTCTGAAATCTTCTGTGTAAAATCCAGCTTGATACATTTCCATATCTAAAGAAAAACAGCATAATTTAGATTAGATAACTTATTCTCTTCATTGGGTTAGTTTTATGTTTGTCGGTCTAACAAATCAATTAAAAACAGTCTAATTAGCATAATTTATTAAATACATCCAGCCATTATTTTCAATGGCAGCCAGTAGTTTAAACACAAACTAAAAATCTGCCAGATTCAAATCTAATTGAATAGAAAACCTTACCTTAAAGTTCTCACAGAGTCCTTATTCCAGATATCAAGGATTTGCTACAGCTTCAAGCTCTGCCTTACAGGTCTGTTGACTGTTGCTGCTTGACTCAGAACCGTTATAAAGAGGCCGTGCGCGATGGGGCGTGTCCGTCGCGTCTTGTGAAGGAATGCGTCGTGACTGCGGTTCCCTCCTTTTACTCCTCGTGACGTCAGACAGGAGTCACGACCACAGATTTGTTACCCTTCCATTCATAGAAAAGGTGTCTGTGGGGAGTAGAAAAAACATCACTAGACAGCTTTGACAGACATGTCCTTTCACATTTTTTTTTCGAATACGAGACCGTTTGACCTACAAGTTTTGATTCGATGTAAGGTTAAAAGGCTTAAACGATTTCGAAAGACAAGACCTATGAATCTTTAGCATTTTCGCAAATTAAACCACAGTCCGTTCAATTGGGCCTACCGTTTACTGCCAAAAATAAATGTTATTCGAATCGAAGGTTCCATGAAGAACCTTTAATATCAATGGAATCGTTCCATTCCGCAAAATCACCTTCATAGTGGAAAAAGGTTCTTTAGATTGTTAGAATACTCTTCACACCAAAAAATGGTTCTTTTTAGAACGTTTTTTGGGGAACCTAGTGGCATCACTACGAAAACTCATATTTGGAACCTTTACTTTTAGTGTTATGTATATGTGTTGATCATTCAGCTTCTTGGTGACAATAAACTCTGGAAATAACATTGAAAATATATATACAAAATAGCATTTGGCGACAAGGAACTTCGAAACGTGGTCGAAATGTACTACTGAATGGACTGTACATCTGTCCCTCACAGCGTTTTCATTCATAAATTAAAAAATAGGATCTATCCCCGAATGAGGTAAAAATAAAGGTTCCAAAAGGGTGTTTTTGCAGTGATGTCATAGAAGAACCATTTTTGGGTCCCATAAAAACATTTCTAAAAGAACCATTTTAAAAATCTAAAGAACTTTTTTCGACTATAAAGAGCCTTTTCTACATTTGAAAGTTTCCATGGACGTTCAAGGTTCTTCACAGAGCCACTGATGCCGATAAAGAATCTTTATTTTTAAGAGTGTAGTACTAAATATTTTAAAGGCAAAGCGCTGTGATTTTTAATTAGCTGGCCTACGGCTAGTCCTAATAATAGGCTACTGAGTAAAACAATTACTAACATTATTTTAGACTACAACAGCAACGTTTTCGTTTTGTTTTTGTTAGAATTTAGGAAACGAAATAGGTAAACATAAATTATATATCTGAACTGCATTTAGACCGTATTTGTCTGAAATATATTACTAATAAATGACAAGTGACTACACCTATAAGCTTAGCTGAAAGTATAACAGTCAATGCTAATTTGTTGGGGTCTATATCACTTACCGATCTGAATACATTCTTATAGTGACGAGAGGAGAAATGTTCTAACTGGAAGTTAGAAATAAGATCAATCAGAACCAGCAACTTTGACTTTAATGAGGCATTCGTATCTTTAAAAGCCATTCAAGAGAACAATGGCCTGTAAAATTCCGAGTCGAGGAGGCCTGAAATCACGGCGTGAGTGCTTTGGACAGATAAGACCAACCCAAGGGTCTTGTATAAACAAACACCTCAGGCCATTTTCCTCCGGCGTGCAGAAAAAATACATCTGGAAAAGTAAGTTGCCAAATCGTGCAAGGCTTGAGTCGTGATTGAAGGAGCCTGCTCACTGAAGAGGATACAATCAGTGTCAAATTCCCATGGCACCTCCACAAGTGCACGCCCTGTCTCTAAATTCAACATTAAGATATGTTTTTATACTCACGTAGTATAAAACATTTAGACACACTAAAATCTCTTCATGTTACCAAAATACTTTTTAGGATAATTAAGTTTATTAAACTATTAATAAGTAATGTTTACGAACTAGACAATCTATTATTCATCTGCTTTTTATTTTATATATAAGGACAATCTATATGTGCATAACGCAACGGATTCTCTTCAGTTCCGAGAGTTTTGAAGCGCTTTTATGCAGCTGTTGGTTTATGATACTGATACAGTGTTTCATATCACTAGTTTGTGGTTTGAGAATTCTTAAGACGCAATTTCCTGCATTTTTTTTATTTGGTGTGTTTGAAGAAAAAGTAAAATGCGCATCTATTTATATTCAAGGTAAATAACATAAAGCGTAGGCTATGTATAAACCTACTAATGCATATGATGTTCTTAATCTCAAATAGTAATCCATCAAATAGCAATGAAAAAGGAAAAAATTACAGGACCACCAAAAAGTGCAACAGCCTACAATAGTGGTTAAAAATAAAGACTGAGGTAAAATGTTCACATATAGTACAAATCAAGGTTGCAGATCTTCCTTTATCAGATTTAGACCGCAAATAAAGAAAATTTGTAAAATCGTTCGACATTGTTCTTAAACTGAAAGATGTCAAATTTTAATAAATTACTTTGCAACTGATTGCAAAACTTCATTTTAATCAGTCAATTTGAAACGGGAGGTTTTAGTTGAACAAATATTCTGAGGAGTTAGTGCAATACGAGTTCACCAATAAGGAACAGAGCTAGATGCTTTTGTGTGACTTCACTTCCCAATTTTAGAAAGGAGAGCTCGAAAAGAAAAAAAACCGTTGCCATCCGGTTATGGTCTAAGCGAAAATAGTATGGTTTGCGCCGATGACTAAATGCGCCTGTGCACACAAGTCGATGCGTTTCAGCTGGGTTACCAAAGTGCCCAGGTTTACATAGCTTAAGCTTACTAAAGTATTTTCTTCATGAACTCCACCGAAATCTGCAATGGACTGTACTATTAAGGTAGGCGTTTGATCTGGTTTATTGTCTTCTGAAAATGAGTAGCGAGTGCGCAACCACCCACACGGTTAGCGCGACTACTGGTGAGAGAGGCAAGGCGGTGATGCAGGTCCGCACTCTTTCCTTCTTGTACAAAATTTCCTCTTCCTTCCCGTTCGTGGTTGAATGTCGGCTCTTTAATAACACAAGAAACCGCTACAACATTTAGACTCAGATAAAAAACGAAATGGTGTCCACAGCGCGCGAAAGAGGGTATGCACAAATTTGTTTTTCCATTTGTTTTAATTTTTTTTTACAGTTACGTTTCTAGGATGCAAAATGGTATACTTAATGAGCTACCCAAGGCAGTTAAGTACATTTCGCTAACCTGTTTTTTCCTTACCATCAAAAGAACGACGAAAACTCAAGCAAATGCAAACTGGAAAACAATTTACCGAATTTCACATATGGCACAATTATGGCGGGGCGCTCTCGAGGCAGGTGGCTTTATGGCGCCAACAACAAGGTACACTGTGGAGACTTTGAAAATCACAAAACGAAATACGTCTGGTATTTTTTTTATTTTATTTTGTATACTTTCGACCAGTTAAAACTGACTTGATATTTTGCATGAACTAGCGTATATAACTGTGACAAACGATATAAGCTGAATTTCTTTAGTTTAATTTGAATGGTAACATGTTATGGCAGAAAATGGTGGCAAGCAACCGTTAATATTATTATTAGCCTAATACATTACGTGGCTAAGTCTTTTATTCGTGCTAAAAAAGCTTTACTTTTCAGTAAAGCTACATAATGTTGATTATTATGTTGAATATTAGCTAAGCAAGTGGTAGGTTATTTAGTTAGCCCGTCATTCTGATCATGAACCATGATTAATTTAGTCAGCGTAAACTGTACATTCATTAAAAAA
This sequence comes from Labeo catla, assembly GCA_012976165.1. Taxonomy (NCBI): domain Eukaryota; kingdom Metazoa; phylum Chordata; class Actinopteri; order Cypriniformes; family Cyprinidae; genus Labeo; species Labeo catla. The sequence goes on from VONZ01000471.1 coordinate 408,965, forward strand.
AAACAACTCAAAACGAAACTTACCAAACACAGCGCTAATTATAAAATGACGCTAACATCGCTAAAAAATCCCGGTCAATATCTGCGTAGCGAAATTAATTTCGACTAATATGTAAATACTGTTTCAGCTGGTGACTGTTTGCTAGTTGTTGTCTTATTTATGTATTATTTAGCTACATAAATATTTTCTTTTGTATCCAAATATAACGGCTATATTCGTTTTAAATTGACAAATGTGAAAAGGCGCTCAAAAACTCTGTTTGTTGTGTAGAAATAATATATCACCAACATTCTAATAAGGTTAATTTCTCACTTTGTTCATTTTTTTTATTATTTGGCGAGTAAATAAATGTGACGCAGTGGAGTAGCCTAGTTTTTATTGTTAATTCTGCAAAAATAGTGTTGATTCATCTTGTCGACTTTACGCAATGATCTCTATACATCCCCTTTGTATACTAAAGCAGATGGGTAGCCTGTTGCATTCCTGTGTTTCGTGTTTGTAGTTATTCCATGCCTGATTTAGTTCTGTAAGGAATAATTTATAGCAAAGTGCTGGGCGCTTGTCAGGTGTCGTTATCAGAACTGAGCAGGCTTCCTGTCTCAAACCTCAGACTTTCCGCACACACTTCCGTAGTCCCTTTTCGAAAAAAGGCAACAAAGACTGACAAAACAGAATTGATTCGATAGATGTGCGATGCCAATGCATTGTTCTACATTTCAATTCAATTAGCCGGACAATAAAGCGAAGCGAATGTCGAACGTGCTGCGTCCCCATGCGCTGTGGCCCGTTAATTCACGTTCTCCTCAGAGAAGCGCCCTCATCTCCACTTGCAAGATGTTGCTGATTAAAACTTGTGAAAACCGCAAAGTGTTTTTGCAGCTCAGAGCGCAGCTGCGTGTCTCTTTGCAAAATCAGCATGCCTTAACGTCAACTTCTGCTTTCTTTCACTCTCGCAAAACTGAACATGACTAACATCATAACTGTGAAAGTTCTAGCTCGAATGAACTATGATTCATGAGCGAATTCTCGTGCATTAAAACTCTAACCTATATCTTTAAAAATTAACATCAGCGTTAGAAATTATAGCCTAACTATACATATAAAAACGTAGTAATTATTATTATTATTAGTGGTGTTAATACTTATTTATATTAAAATGATAATATTTATTCTTTCAATTATAGTAGGTTAATTTACACATAGTTTATTATTATTAGCTGTAATTTGTTTTTACTAAACTGACAAATTCTTAACGAATAATGTTGCAACATAAGTAATTAAACGACTAAGCGGAAAAAAAATAAAACTATTTATTCCCTCAGTCTTGACAGTCCCTGCGGTTAAGTAGGCCTATCAAAGCTGTATTGTGTTTCTTAGAATGCAGTGCCTGCAGTTGAATCGAGTCAATAAGCTAAAAACAATATGAAAAATTGAAAATTATCTCAGTGATTGGTGAGACCGGGGTTTGTTCATTTTTCATTCTTTCCTGATTATCTCTAGCCAAACAAGCAGTGGAATCACTCAACCATGTGAAACCTCTTGGGTTAAAAACAGGCACTAAAAAAAAAATAACAAATGCAAAAATATTTTTGAAATTTCGTTCATGACTGAAGTTGTCCACCATCCACAAGTTGTGGGGTTGTTTTGCATACTGTTAAACGAATGGAAAAATGGTTTTAAAACGAACACTATTTTGTAGTACATGATTAGTGTACTGCATTTTATTTATTTGTTTGTCATTTCGATCATATACCAGGAGTACTACATATGGATCCACCTTTATGAATTACTTTTTTTCTTATTTTGCATGAACAATTTTCATAAATTGTCAAAAAGATGACATAATCTAGTCTTATAAAAATATAAATTTTCATATCTACTAATTGATATTTAAAATATCTTTCTGTATTTTTATAATGTTTTATGATTTTGTGCTAAATGTACAATTATAATAACTCTGTCTTTTCCTAATAATATGCATTAATGACAGCTTTTCCATTTAGTTATTTGTCTCTACAGGTCCAAATTAAACATGTTATTACATTTCTGCATAATACTACATGTAGTTAAAGCATTGAATACTCATTCATTATATTTAAAAGAAGAATAAATCATAATAAATGAGATAATTGTCAAGCATGACTACAAGTACTTGTGCAGTAACAATATTTTTAATAGTACTACATAAGGTCAAATAGTGTAACCAGAGACATTTTTTTGCATGTCTGAATTCTGGAATTTACTGTGATTTTCACCCTAATACTTCAGACAAATAAGACTTCGCTGCAACAAACCAGCTAGAATATCATAAATTAGATAAATAAGCATAACTCCAAGTATTTGTGCAGTAACAGTACTACATAATGTCAAATAGTGTAACCAGAGACATTTTTTTGCATGTCTGAAATCCACAATTTACTATGAGTTAAACTCTAATAATTCAGTCCCACAACTTAGACTTCACAGCAACAAACTAATTAGAATATGATAATGCAAACAGTCTTGCTTGTGGGGCTGTCAAACGTTTAATCGCAAGCAAAATAAAAGTTTGACTTTGCCTGATATATGTGTGTGTACTGTCTTTATAAATTTATATTTTTATATATATATATATATATAAATACACAGATTAATGTATATATTTAAGAGAAATATGTACAAAATATTTTTATATATATATTTTTTCAATTATATAAAAATTATAATAAATACATATACTTGTATTTCTTAAATTTATAAAAGAATGTTTTCTATATATACATACATAATAATTACACACAGTACACACACATATATTAGGCAAACTCTAACTTTTATTTTGTATGCGATTAACCGTTTGACAGCCCTATTTGCTTGTGATAGAGAAAGAAATACAAACATTAGACTTTAGGTGTTCCCATAATGTCCCATTATGATAATGAGCAAAGGGACATTTCATAACCTGATTTCATTACCAAAGATTGACCACAGTGCTCCTCAGTACTTCCTGTACTAGCATACATCAGATTCAACCCTGTACACTTTTAAAACACAAGTCTAATTTCTCGATTTACCAGTGGTAATCTAGTAAATCTGTTAGAGTATCAAAGAATCAGTTTGCAGTGAGCTCCGCCCTTTGAGGGTGATCAACTGCATGATTAGTTTTTTGTACAAAACCTCCAAAACCTAAAAGCACCAAGCTTTTTTCAGTGCAGTGTTGCTCTGCCGCAAGATCTGTTGTGACAAAATGAGAATTTCTTTCACAAGACCAAATGGAGGTCTGTTGCAATTGACTCAAAAACACTGCATGCATGTCACAGGCACCCAGCAGCGCCGAGGACGGCACAACAATAGCATGACTGCATGTGTTTATGTGCGTGTTGTTTTTTTTAATGCGAGATGCATATTAATCTCACTGACCTTGACACTGACATTTTGCACACAGCATGCAGTTTATGTTTGCTAAAATATCGCATTTGGTTTCTCAGTAACACAGGCCGATATGAAACTCATTGAACAGGAAGTCAGTTGTGGCATTGGTGGCCAGGGTAGAGTATGTTTATGTTCATCACTCTGGAGGAGAGAGAGCAGTACTATGTGTGTGTGGTTGTGGTTTAAAAGGTGCATAGGTGCAGAATAATTTTAACTGCAGAATGAAATACCTGCTGTTTCACTAGCTCCAGTTGAACTGAAGATGTATACATTTACCCAACTAATACATTTGCTCTGGATTGTTTGCTTTTTGTAAACTGATCCAAGTTAGCTGTTTTAAGTCTACATAAAGTGAGTTTTCCAATAGTGTTGGACAATGCAATGCAATCTTAGTGCATGTCATCTTACAGCATGATCATCTGTGCCATAAGTTAAAGCTGTGGATTGCACTTTGTTGCTGTTTATGCTTGCACACAGACTAGGCGGTGAAAATGGTTTGTGTTCTCAGCTTGGCCTTGTTTTGAGCTTGCTTTCACTTCTCTAGTAGAGTAAGACTTTTCATAGCCTTTGTTATTCAGTTGGATCACATAGTGTGATAGCTAGTGCTATTCTTACAGTGGATTGTAACCAGTAATACAGATTGAGACTTTTCAACAAACACAACAAATCCATCCATCCATTCATCCACCTATCTGCAAGCCCTATAAACCTTCAAAGCTTTTTAAACTTTTCAGCTTTCAAACAAAGCTTAAAACTAAAGGTGCTTCACGATGCCATAGAAGAAACTTTTTTTGTCTAAATGGTTCCATAAAGAACCTTTAACATCTAAAGAACATTTCTGTTTCAAAAAAGGTTCTTTTTGGTGAAAGAAGGTTCTTCAGACTATAAAAAGGTAAGAAAGAGATGGTTCTTTGTAGAACCAAAAATGTTTTTTCTATGGCATCGCTGTGAAGAACCTTTTAAAGCACCTTTATTTTTAAGAGCATGCGCTACTAGTCTTTGAACAAGTTTTTGAACAGTAAGATTTTTAGTGTTTTTTTAAAGAAGCCTCTTCTGCTCACCAACCCTGCATTTATTTGATCCAAAGTACAGCAAAAACAGTAACATTATATTACTATTCAAAATAACTGTTTTCTATTTGAATATATTTTAAAATGTAACCTATTCCTGTGATTTCAAAACTGAATTTTTAGAATCATTACTCCAGTCACATGATCCTTCAGAAATCATTCTAATATTCTGATTTGCTGCTTTTTTCAGGTTTCTTTGATGAATAGAAAGTTCAGAAAAACAGCATCTATCTGAAATAGAAATCTTTTGTAGCATTATAAATGTCTTCATCAACACATTTGATCAATTTAAAGCACTCTCCTTTTCTTGTTAAAACCTAGTCACATGAATTTCATTGAAATTCAATTCATTGTAATTCTACTTCCTTACATTCAATCTCCCATTTTGCTACTTCAATTTGAATTCAGGCATTGTCAATTCTGAATTGACAACAAGACCCAACGTAGTTGGTGTTTGTATGGAGTATAAGAGAACATTTTTTCCCTGGCTGAAAATATGCATGATATAAAAATCAAAACATTTTTCTCTCATCAAAAAGCAATCTTATGGGTAAATGATGCCAGGCACTTAAACTGAACACCGAAACAGATTCTCAAAACAAATTCGCAATACTTCAGGTCAGGTTAATGCACCCTACAATGCTACGTCCTCCCTGTTTGGTGACCCTCAACCTCAACGCATTCAGAACAAATTTGTTTTTCAGCTTTAAATGACCCACATTTCTACCACTCCTCTGTTTCCTATCTCATGCCCCATGCCAAAAGGTTTCACTGCACATGGGGGCCAGATTTCCTGTGAGCCACCGAAAAAGCTCAGTGCTGACGTATTTCAGCTCTAAAGACAATACTAAGGCCCTCTAAACAAGCTCCCTGAATTCAGCTATAACACAAACATTTATTCACGCACAAACACTTACATACATTTGAATGTTTAAAACGTCTTTTTGAAGTTTCAAGCGGACACACCTAGAGCAGAGCGCTCGAGAGCAGACTACCAACATTAAACACAGGAAGAAAAGGCATAGCTGATGTCTCAATTTCTAATTTGACTCGTGCCCAGTCATATCTACCTGGAAGTAAAAAAAAAACAAAAAAAAAAAAACGCCCTGAAGTATTCCGATAAACTGTTGTTTTTCAGTTTCAAAATTAATATCCCCTGTAGCTGAACATTAAGAGAGCATATAAAGTTATTTTAGTGATAATATTATAGTTTTTTAAAAAAGGTTCCAAAAAGAATCTTTTAGCGAACTGTTTTTGTAAAACAGAAAGATTCCACTGGATGTTAAAGATTCTTTCTGGAACAACAGTTGCCAATAATTAATCTTTATTTTTACAAGTGTAGCTCCCCACTCGTTTTTTTCTATCTTTAAGTACATACTACAAATCAATTCTTATGACATCAGTGACTGATTAGAAAGTCAAATTGTAGCGACAGCAGCGGAAACCCGTAACATCCCTGTTCCTGAATTACCGACTAAATGATTGACTGCTATTTCTATTGTTATGCTATGATTAGTTGTTCACCTAAACCAAGGACTTGAAGTGTTTTTGTTTGCATAACCAGTGTATGTTGTGTACTTCACAGGAAGCTTTGTCGGTGGTGAGTGAAAACCAGTCCATATTCGAGTCGCCCTTCAGTGGTCCCCAGGCCATGCACATGAAGGGAGAGATCACCTCGCCTGCGGTGTTCAGACAGGGTTCTGAAGAGAGCGTAGAACCGACTGAGCCAGACTGGACTGGATCAGCCGCACAGAACCCTGCGAAGAGAGCAGAACACATCAACGGAACTAGGTGGGGCTACAAACACTGACGTCCAAGTCTCTGTTTATACACTCTTGAAAATAAACGTTCTTGCATTTATGGCTCCATGAAGAAACTTTCCAAAGCACAAAAGGTTCTTTACACTCTTAAAAATAAAGGTTCTTTATTGGCATCAATGGTTCTACGAAAAACCTTGAACATCCATGGAACCTTTCAAATCCAGAAAAGGTTCTTTATAGTGGAAAAAGGTTCTTTAGATTTTTAAAATGTTCTTCAAAATGTTTCTTTTAGGAACGGTTCACTGAAAGGTTCTTCGAGGAACCAAAAATGGTTCTTCTATGGCATCACTGCAAAACACCCTTTTGGAACCTTTATTTTTAGGAGTGTACACTGCAAAAATGATAAAAATGATTCTGTGGTGAAGTAAACAATACAGAAACACAAATGTAATTTCTACATCAAAAAGTTAGTTTATTTGTATTAGTACTCAATTCAAGCTTGTAGAAATTTAAGTCTAAATATCTACATTCTAAAATCAACTTTTCTTATACTGGTGTTCCCATCATGCACTGGGGCATGCATATTTATTAAGGTTTCCAGCTGTATTTGCATTGTTTTACCATTGCCTTTGTTGTTAGGTTTAGTAACTTGTGATTCTACTCAAAATGGCACATTCATACTCAAAAATGATCCACAGAATGTTACCGTCATTAAGTATTGCGTAGCAAGTATTGAAGTCTCTGCGTTTTGATGAGTGCTGCATTACTAATTATGTAGATATGGTGTCTACATGATATCTAGTATTATTCACTTAATACAAGAGTTGCACACACATTCAGTGCTATATTGAGTAAAATCGAAGTATTGCAAAGTAAGCTTTGTCTAAGTAAAAATTACTCAAACTTTTATTGGCCAATCTAGCTGGCAAGTTACTTTTTTGTAAATTTACGTAACTAAGGTAAATAGATGTTACTCAACAATAACAGGTAAATTATATAGAGCAACAGCAGTAAAAGTTATGTAAAGTGTGTTAATGCAAATTGTTACCAAAAATGTTGGTTCTGAGGAGTCATTGCAAAAACACCCTTTTGGAACCTTTATTTGTGACCCTGGACCACAAAACCAGTCTTAAGTAGCACAGGTACATATGTAGCAATAGCCAAAACTATACTGTATGGGTCAAAATGATCAATTTTTCTTTTATGGCAAAAATCATTAGGATATTAAGTAAACATGTTCGATGAACATATTTTGTAAATTTCCTACTTCAAATATATCAAAACTTAACGTTTAATTAGTAATATGCATTGCTAAGAACTTAATTTGGACAACTTTAAAGGTGATTTTCTCAATATTTTGATTTTTTTGCACTCTCAGATTCTCGGCCAAATATTGTCCTATCCTAACACACTATACATCAATGGGGAAAAAAAAAAAAACTACTCATGACTGGTTTTATGGTCCAGGGTCACATTTGTAAATGTGTAAAGGTCTTTGCCACAAAACAAAACAAAATAAAATTTTGGAATCATTTACTCACCTCCATGTCATTCCAAATCCATATGGCTTTCTTTCTTCTGTGGAACACCAAAGAAGAAAGTTTAACAGAATGTCTGAGCTGCTCTTTTCCACACAGCGATAGCAGTGACCACAGGCTGTCAAGCACCAAGAAAAGCACAATAAATTAGTCCATACAGGTCATACGTGACAAGTATTGTAAAAACCATGACATCTCATTTAGACTTTATATTTAAACTCATCATGTTGCATTACCAGTGCCATTCAGTATCACGAAATGCAGTTCCAGGAGACATCTGAATTTGAGCTAATCAGTTCCTTCAACATCATGACTGTGAGCACAAAAGAAAAACATTTGAGCGTTCCATTTCTTATTTTCTCCCATTCATGCCATAGCCGTGAGTCCCCAGTGGACTGCAGTGTGACTAAAAGGACCCGACACATGAGTAACAGTGATGGGGGGCCGCTGGCCTACCAGGCCTCTTATCCAGAACCACGGAGCAGCCCGCAGACTGCAACCCCACCTAGCAGCGCCACAGAGGAGAAGAGGGTCATTGTACCAGCGGGTGAGATCTATAGTTTCACTGTCATGTGATCAAGGGTTGCATTGTTCTTTATACAGAAAAGTAGTTTTTGATTGTGTATTAAATTAGCATGAAAATGCATTCACAAGCCTTTTTAAATTTTTATATGCTACATACACTAAGAAATTACTGATTTTATTCAGCATAGACACATTAATTTAATTCCCACAAAAAATAAGCAGCACAACTGTTTTCCATGTTAATAATGTTGAAATATTTCTTGAGCACCAAATTATTGTATAATTTCTGAAGGATCATGTGACACTAAAGACTGGAATGATGGCTTATGAAAATTCATCTTTGTCATCAGAAGAAAAAAAGACTTTGCATTACAAAAATTTTGATTTCATGTTGACTTTTTGTTTACTAAAATTAAACATTAAAATGATTAAAAATCTTGCCTTGGCAACTAAATGAAATAAAAGTACTTAAAAAACATTAAAATAAAAGCTAATACAAAACATTGTTGAATACATAATAAATGGATAATACTAAAACAACACATGTTGACTGTAACATCTAGTAAAAAAAAAAAGAAAGCATTTTAGCACTGGACAGATTTAGTTCGCTGTTAACCAATTTCTAAAACTAGAGGATGTATAGATGTCTAAACAAAGATATGTCGTAATTATGCAGTAGCCACAGGCTCTTGCATCACTTAGGAACTTGTGTTTTGTGGGAAAAAAGGCTAGTTTGCAATACAGGCATTGTAACAGAAAGAAAAAAAAACACTGATGCGCTTCCTCCTGGTAGACTAAACTACAAATGATTGCACAGATTCCTACAGAGATAATCACTCTTTACTCACGGACCAGTTAGGAAGTTGAGTTAGCTTCATTGAGGCGTTTTGAAGGTCGTCGTAACATTTTTCAAAGGGCAGAGCGGTGGAGTTGCTCCGTGCATTGTGCGACAGTGAGTGTATGGGATGCCTCCTCATGAGTCACCCAGACCAAACAATTATAATGCTCATAATTCTCGGATATGGCGTCATATTTCAAGGACAAATATGAGAGTATGATGGCTTATAACAGGAGGTCTATAATATGTGGAGACAGATATCCGTCAGGATTCCCATTCAGCTTAATGGCAGCTGAGATGTGACGTCAAAATGACTGGAAAAAATATGATTAATTAGACACCTTTAATAGAATAAAAGAAATGTAAAATATTAAATAAAAAAAAAAGAACAATGACAATGAATGAAAACACACACACACACACGTAATAAAACATGTATATAAAAAACATTCAAAATGAATTAGTAATAACATAAATCTATATATTTTTATATATTATAAACTATTAATGTTTTAAAATATTAAATAGAAATAAAACAATAGCAATGAATGAAAGCACACGTAATAAAACATGAAAAATACATTTAAGAAATGAGTAATAAAATAAATTTAAAATGATATATACAATTTGTTTATATATTTTTTAAATTTTTAAATGTTGTATTTTGAAACAGAAATATTTTTATTACATATATATGTGTGTGTTTGTGTAAAAACATTTATTATTAATATTAATTATTAAAATATAAAACAAAAATAAAAAAGAAACTAAAGTACACACATAATAAAATATGAAAAATACATTTTAAATTTGTAATAAAATGAAAAATATTTTTCTATTTAAAATTACAATTTATAATAATATTTTTAAATGTTGCATTTGTAGATATAAATTTTTATTACAGATTTTATTATATATATATATATATCTCAATATATCAAAATAAGCTGTCATGCTAATATACAATTATTTCAATTTAAAATGATATACACAATTTTATATCATTATATTTAAAATATATTTTTTACATTTTTAAATGTGTTGTATTTTTAAATGTAAATATTTTTATTACAGATTTTATTACGTGTTGTCTCATAGTGTATGTATATATATATATATATATATATATATATATATAAACATTTATTATTAACATTAATTATTAAATTATGAAACAAAAAAAACAAAGACCACAAACTAAAGTACACAGGTAATAAAATATGAAAAATACATTTGAAATAAATTAGTAATAAAATAAAAATATCTAATTTCTATGTAAAATTACAATTTAAATTTCTATCATTATATATACACATATAGACATTTTCATTCTTAAATGTGTTGTATTTATATATATTAACAATTTTATTACAGATTTTATGACACACACACATATACATATATATATATATATATATATATATATATTAGGTCCTTTTCAAAAAATTAGCATATTGTGATAAAGTTCATTATTTTCTGTAATGTACTGATAAACATTAGACTTTCATATATTTTAGATTCATTACACACAACTGAAGTAGTTTCAAGCCTTTTATTGTTTTAATATTGATGATTTTGGCATACAGCTCATGAAAACCCAAAATTCCTATCTCAAAAAATTAGCATATTTCATCCGACCAATAAAAGAAAAGTGTTTTTAATACAAAAAAAGTCAACCTTCAAATAATTATGTTCAGTTATGCACTCAATACTTGGTCGGGAATCCTTTTGCAGAAATGACTGCTTCAATGCGGCGTGGCATGGAGGCAATCAGCCTGTGGCACTGCTGAGGTGTTATGGAGGCCCAGGATGCTTCGATAGCGGCCTTAAGCTCATCCAGAGTGTTGGGTCTTGCGTCTCTCAACTTTCTCTTCACAATATCCCACAGATTCTCTATGGGGTTCAGGTCAGGAGAGTTGGCAGGCCAATTGAGCACAGTAATACCATGGTCAGTAAACCATTTACCAGTGGTTTTGGCACTGTGAGCAGGTGCCAGGTCGTGCTGAAAAATGAAATCTTCATCTCCATAAAGCTTTTCAGCAGATGGAAGCATGAAGTGCTCCAAAATCTCCTGATAGCTAGCTGCATTGACCGCAGCTGACATGGCACCCCAGACCATCACTGACTGTGGGTACTTAACACTGGACTTCAGGCATTTTGGCATTTCCCTCTCCCCAGTCTTCCTCCAGACTCTGGCACCTTGATTTCCGAATGACATGCAAAATTTGCTTTCATCCGAAAAAAGTACTTTGGACCACTGAGCAACAGTCCAGTGCTGCTTCTCTGTAGCCCAGGTCAGGCGCTTCTGCCGCTGTTTCTGGTTCAAAAGTGGCTTGACCTGGGGAATGCGGCACCTGTAGCCCATTTCCTGCACACGCCTGTACACGGTGGCTCTGGATGTTTCTACTCCAGACTCAGTCCACTGCTTCCGCAGGTCCCCCAAGGTCTGGAATCGGTCCTTCTCCACAATCTTCCTCAGGGTCCGGTCACCTCTTCTCGTTGTGCAGCGTTTTCTGCCACACTTTTTCCTTCCCACAGACTTCCCACTGAGGTGCCTTGATATAGCACTCTGGGAACAGCCTATTCGTTCAGAAATTTCTTTCTGTGTCTTACCCTCTTGCTTGAGGGTGTCAATGATGGCCTTCTGGACAGCAGTCAGGTCGGCAGTCTTACCCATGATTGCGGTTTTGAGTAATGAACCAGGCTGGGAGTTTTTAAAAGCCTCAGGAATCTTTTGCAGGTGTTTAGAGTTAATTAGTTGATTCAGATGATTAGGTTAATAGCTCGTTTAGAGAACCTTTTCATGATATGCTAATTTTTTGAGATAGGAATTTTGGGTTTTCATGAGCTGTATGCCAAAATCATCAATATTAAAACATTAAAAGGCTTGAAACTACTTCAGTTGTGTGTAATGAATCTAAAATATATGAAAGTCTAATGTTTATCAGTACGTTACAGAAAATAATGAACTTTATCACAATATGCAAATTTTTTGAAAAGGACCTGTATAGATAGATAGATAGATAGATAGATATAAGCAAACATATATATGTGTGTGCGTGTGTATGTATGCGTTTTTCACATACATTTTATATATATATAAAGATGCTTAAGATACCAGAACCAAAGAATAATCAGCCAAACCATGACCCCTTGGCCCAAAACCCTTACTGAAACATACAAAACAAAGCCTCAGCACTATCTTACTAAGAGTAAGAGCAGTAACACAGGGTGCACTGACTTCTTTATCTCATGTTTGAACTCTGATAAGTCCTGTCACAGCTGAAACCCTCGTTCCTCATTTTATTCTTGCTTCTGTCCTGTTTTAGACCCAGAAGTATGGACACAAGACCACGTGCGGCAGTGGGTCGAGTGGGCAATAAAGGAATACGGCCTATCCGATGTGGACGTGTCCGTCTTCCATGCCCTGGATGGAAAAGCGCTCTGCAAAATGACCAAAGAGGACATGATGCGCCTCACTTCCGCATACAATACAGACATCCTGCTCTCCCATCTAAACTACCTCCGGGAGAGTAAGGAACTTTGCCCGTAATTCCATATGAATAATCCATTACTAATTGTTAATTTGCTCAAGAAAACATCAGGAAAATCCATAAAGCGACTTTAATCATTTCAATTCCTAATTGCATTGTTAGTATATTGTGGAAAGGTTTGTGCCTATTTATATATACAGTAAATTAAGAGAGCTTGTTTTCTTTGCTATTGTTTACTCAGGTAGCCCCACATTTTCCTACCCAGCAACCCCTACCAATACACAACCACAGCCTAGACTACAGGTTAAAGCTGGTAAGTCAAACTTCTATGCCATATTGAAGATAAAATGTAGTTTTATATATATTTCTGACTGTAAATTTGTAATTTGTAATATGTGCACCACATATTATATTACTGCAACAAAATGAGTTGTTTCTTGTTACTGCAATGATCCTAAGGTTAACCCAGTGAACTATAAGCACTATTTTGTGCCTTCTTATTAATTTTATTCAATGCAACTATTTACTGAGCATGTATTGCATCATAGTGTGGTTTCCGCCCTTTGATAAGTCACAGGGCTATTTTAGCTTTACTAAAAATCTTAAAGGGACAGTTCACCCAAAAAGATGATATTTTTAAGAATGGTGGTAACCAAACAGTTGCCAGTAGCCATTAACTTCTGTAGTATGGAAAAAAATACTATGGAGGTCAATGGCTACCAGCAAATGTTTGGTTATCAGCATCCTTCATTCTTTTTAATAAACTCATACAAGTTAAATGACACAATTTTTGGGGTGAACCATCCCTTTAAATCTCCCATTAAGTAGCCATTAAATAAAAAAAACTGAAATATTTTCTTGTTAAACATACTCCAATAAGTTAAATGTACTGATATAACACCATTGGCTAAGACGGAGTCTAAAAAGGTGCTATAAAGACTGCAGTTTGTTTCTTCAATGAATTTTGCCCCAAGTGTTGCAAGGTTTTTGAATCGTTGCACTTTCAGACAGGAAACAGCTGCATTAGGACAGGAAGTGAGGGGTGTAGAGCTCAGGTTAGGACACAATTGACTATTCTGTGGCAAAGAGAATCGGTCAGAACAAAAGGACAATCGCCCTGAGGAATTGTGTGCCATCTTCAGGCCTTCTTACGGTTTTGCTGCTGGCTTTGTTCTGCCCTTGCGTTTGTCCTTAGGGATCTTTAATGCAGGGCTTCCTTCCTTCTGCGGCTGCCCTCCTCCTTACTCTTTAAAGCCATCCTTTCCTGTAAAATCTCCCTTTTGTTAACTGCTGCTATATGACTTTGTCTCGGCACAGAAAACAGCTTCGAGGAGATTGGGAGAAGGAACAGTTGGTCCTCAAACGCCTTACCAGCTGTCCCAAAAGGTTGCTCTGCGTTCACAAAAACATCATAATGTTAGATAATTATATTGTATAAATATTTTAATCGTTAAAAAAAAAACTCACTTTTTTAAAATCACAGGTTCTCCAATTGAACATCAGCACAACACCAGAATTGCAGAGCCGCCACCAAGACTTCAACAAGGTTAACAAGATCACCTTTAATTGAATACTCAATGAAATTGCTTTTAATAATTTTTAATTGCTTTCTAATCAGTATTGTACATTTACATCTTTTACAGACCCCTACCAAGCATTAGGCTCCATCAGCAGCCGTCTTGCAAATCCAGGTAAGAACTAACCTTTAGAAAACTGAATATGCATCTTAGTGAAATTAACAACAAATGTGGCCTTTTTAGAGTATGAATGCACAGACTGGGCACTAGGTTATGCCCTTTTATAATTAAATAATAAATTAGATTAGACCATATACAGTGGAGGTCAAAAGTTTACATACACCTTGCAGAATCTGCAAAATGTTCATTATTTTATCAAAATAAGAGGGATCATACAAAATGTTATTGTTTATTTAGTACTGACCTGAATAAGATACTTCACATAAAAGACATCTACATATAGTCCACAAGAGAAAATAATAGTTGAATTTATAAAAATGACCCCTTTCAAAAGTTTACATGCACTTGATTCTTAATACTGTGTGTTGCCTGAATGATCCACAGCTGTGTTTTTTTGTTTTGTGATAGTTGTTCATGAGTCCCTTGTTTGTCCTAAACTGTTAAACTGCCTGCTGTTCTTCAGAAAAATCCTTGAGGTCCCTCAAAATCTTCATTTTTTCTGCATTTCTGAGTATTTGAGCCCTTTCCAACAATGACTTTATGATTTTGAGATTCATCCTTTCACACTAAGGACGACTGAGGGACTCATATGCAACTATTACAGAAAGTTCAAACGCTCACTGATGCTTCAGAAGAAAACACAATGCATTAGGAGCTGGGGGTGAAAATTTGAAGATCAGGGTAAATTTAACTTATTTTGCCCTTCTGGGAAACATGTAAGTATCTTCTGTAGCTTCTGAAGGGCAGTACTAAATTAAAAAAAAAAATATATATATATATATATATATTTAAGCAAAATAAGATTGTACATAAGAATGTACATATCTTCATTCAGTTCAAAAGTTCACACCGCCCAGCTCTTAATGCATCGTGTTTTCTTCTGGAGCATGAGTGAGCGTTTGAACCTTCTGTAATAGTTGCATATGAGTCCCTCAGCTGTCTTCAGTGTGAAAAGATGGATCTCAAAATCATACATCATTGTTGGAAGGGGTTCAAATACACAAAAATGCTGAAAAACCAAAAAATTTGTGGGACCTGAAGGATTTTTCTAAAGAACAGTGGGCAGTTTAACTGTTCAGCTGTGGATCATTCAGGTAACAACACAGTATTGAGACTCAAGTGTATGTAAACTTTTGAGTTTTTTAGGGTCACTTTTTTATAAATTCTACTATTTTTTTTCTTGTGGACTATATGTAAACATTTTATGTGAAATATCTTATTCAGGTCAGTACTAAATAAAAAAAAAAATATTTTGGTAAATAATTCACATTTCGCAGATTCTGCAAGGTGTATGTAAACTTTTGACCTCAACTGTATTTGTTCAGTTATATCAATTACATACATACATTAATTGAATAACTGAATCCCTGTTGTTAATATAATCTGGACAAATTATGTCTAAAACATGAATTTTATTTTTATTGCACCTAATTTAATTGTATTTATTTAAATAACATTAATATACACCAATATTAAACTGTTTGGGGTAAGTAAGATTTTTATTTTTTATTTTTGGAAATTAGTACTTTTATTCAGCCCAGACCAAATTTGACAGTAAAACTTTTACATTTTACAAAGCAGCTTGAACTTTCTAGTCAAAGAATCCTGAAAATGAACGTATCATAGTTTCCACAATATATATACACAGTAATAATAAGCACCAAATAACAAGCACCAAATCATCAATTTCTGAAGGATCATGCAACACTGAAGACTGGAGTAATAAATAAAATTACATTTTAAAATGCATTTCAATAGAAAACCAATATTTTAAATTGTAATATTTCATAATGTTACTGTTTTTACTGCATTTCTGATCAAATGCATCCGTATTGAAAATAAATAAATAAAAGAAAAATCTTGCTCACCCCAAACTTTAGTTTATATATTTTTTTAAATATAATATGAAGGCCTGTACAAAAATCTGACAGACCAAGCACATCATGATTAGTATGACTATTAGTATGATGTTTGCTCGACCTTCTTCACACAGAAACGAAACCATTCCACACCAAGATCCGACCGACCAAACACAATTCAAACAACCTGCCCGTCACCAGCACTGACAGGACTGTGGGTAGGTGTCTGACCGACCCACATTCTGTTTCTGTGTACAACATACATTAAAAAGGTCACATTTGGAGAAAACAATCTGCCCTAAAACACCCATCCAACATCTGCTAAAGATCTCCAACACTTTTTTTTTTCAACACAGGCTCTGGTCAGATCCAGCTGTGGCAGTTCTTGTTGGAGCTGCTGTCTGACAGCAACAATGCCGCCATCATCACCTGGGAGGGCACTAACGGAGAATTCAAGATGACCGACCCCGACGAGGTGGCCAAGCGCTGGGGGGAGCGAAAGAGCAAGCCTAACATGAACTATGACAAGCTCAGCCGGGCCCTCCGCTACTACTATGACAAGAACATCATGACCAAGGTGCACGGCAAACGCTATGCGTACAAATTCGATTTCCAGGGCATCTCCCAAGCCCACCAAAACCACCCTCCAGAAGGGGGTGTGCTCAAATACCAGACCGACGTGTCATATGTGCCAGGCTACCACAGCCACCAGCCAAAAATGAACTTTATGGGCACTCATTCAACCCCCATGCCCGTTTCCAGTGGGAATTTCTTTGGGCCTGGTACCACCTACTGGAACTCCACAGGAGGAGTGGTCTATCCCAACTCGCCCATGCCAAGACATCCCACCACTCACTCTCATTTGAACTCTTATTATTAAAACAGTCTAACTATATATAAAGCCCCGGCTTTCGTAGGAGAACTGAGAATAACATAAACCATGACTTTTCAGGAATCCTTATCCAGTGCAAAACCCTCTGTAGCAATTCCAAACATCAAGTTCTCCACCTTGTGGCATTTTTTGTACAGTATATATATGCGTAAGCTGTACGTCTTAGGGGCTAAACTGTAAATATGTTTCGCATGTTACATATATGGCAATGACTGCTCTGACATTCCCAAAAAGCTTGCATATTCACCTGTGTTTTAAAATGTATTATTCCTTTGTAAGCAAGTGCTTTGTACAGTCTTTTTTTTAATCAAATAACATCAGTTCCCTAAGTGTAACATTATATTTTAAACCAATAAAACATGTAGCTCACTTAATGCATCTGTGAATTTTATTACTAGGACTGGGTTTTGGCACAAATGTCACGATTTGATTCGATTATGCTTCACAAACTTGCGATTTTGGATATACATCAGGTACATGGCAAATTTTCTCGAGGGGGAAAAAAAAACTCAACTAAATGCTGTAAAATATACATAAGAGTCAGCTGGTACTACATTATAAATATTGAAGGTTAAAATTTGATTTGTATACAAACACAAATTACACTCAATTAACTTTTTTGTAATATTACAATTTTAACAGTAACTTTAACTTTAAATAAAACTATATTTCTAATCCAATGTTTTTTGAAATATAAACATTTAATTGGTGGCTGTCATAAAAACTTTTCAGATTTATTCAAACAAATATTGAAGAACAGTTAAAAATTAAAATGAGAATGTTATATGGTGCATATTAAGCAAAATGCTCTTCTCTAGAGTTCATTTTTCTAGCTGATTAATGAATTTACGGTCACCAAATATGTTTTTTCTAAGGTAAATGTGACATTACGCGAGATAACATTGTTTACAAGCTGTTATGTTATAACTCAGAAGTAAATGACGACCACTATGTTCATTATTACATCCAGCAACACAACACCTCAATTGCTCAATCGGAGATATTCTTGTCTAACTTACATCCCTGCTTCGGCATCGAAACAAGGAAAGTTACTGGACTGTGACAGCTGGTCTGAGGTAAAAGCTCATGTCAATCAACTATCGTGGGAGCGGCCTCTGTGGATGTGACACCACAACGACAGGCATCTGAGAACGGCTCAATTTGAAAAAGGGGATATTATTTTTACAGATTAATTAAAAACCACTGCATGGATTTTTATCATTATAGGGTAGATTTGTACATACACTGCCAACACACATTAATGTTCAAGCAACATGGAAAAGTGAACTTAGCATCCGATGACCCCTTTAAGACTAAAATGTGAAGTTTACAATTTTATAAAATGTATCTGAACTGTAAATCGTGCTTTTCACAGTCATTCTACAGTTTAATATGTTACTACCGACATTAAAAAGGTCCTAAAAAGTCTTAAAGGATTAGTTCACTTCCAGAACAACTGATGTCATGTACTAGCTCTGCAATGCATGTCCGCAACTTTGTGCATTACATAAGCACATTGGAAAGATCACACATGGTTAGTTCTTCGCCTGTGTACTCCAGTTCAAAAAGGTAGAGTACGGTGAAAAAGTCTTATTTTCTCCTCCACCTTCAAAATCGTCCAAAATTGTTGTTTTACCTTTTTACTGTAAAGCGCGTTTGACTTTATTCGCACGTTCGGTTTGTAACCACTGGGTTGGTACTTTCACCTTCATCACGTGTGACCTTTCCAACTTCATTACATAATGTGTGAAGTCACACAGGTGCAAGATGAGAATTTGAGGTTTAAAAAGTATATACATTTTCGTTTCACTAGATAAGATACTTATTTTTTTCACAGCTGGGATTGTGTAGAGCCCTTTGGAGCGGCATTGAAACTGCAATTTGGACATTCAACCCATTGGCTTCCATTGAAGTCCACTATTTGGAGAAAAATCCTGGAATGTTTTTCTCAAAAACCAATAATTTCTTTTCGACTGAAGAAAGAAAGAGGTGAACATCTTGGATGACATAGGGCTGAGAAAATGATCAATTTTTATTCTGGAAGTGAATCCCTTAAATTTAAACTTAAAAATCCTGCCGATACCCTGTGAACGTAGAGAAAAAGCATGGAAATTGCAAAAGTGTGTGTCAGTTATTTATTAACAAATCAAGTGCAATTCAACTGTGAAAACTCAGAATGTCTTTATTAAGTTCTCTTTGTTTAGTCCAATCCAAATACCTCCTCAAATATTCTGCGTGGCTCCACAAATTTGTTGACTTCCTCTACTACAGCTGGGTCTGGAACAAAATGACGTGGTTCAATCTCAGCTGTCGGTGTGGTTATTAGTTCAACAAAGCCTGTTCCCACTTCCTCTGTCACGAATGGAGTTGTTTGCTCTTCCTCAACAATTTCCAAATCAGACTCCATGATCCAGGGCTCACTGGTGATGACTTTACTGGACACTATAAATTGATTCATAAAAACAAAAGGGCTTGAGATTCTGAAGTCAGAGGACAGGTTCACTAAAATCTTATAAAACTTCCACAATGTGGCAAGAATTTCTTGATATCTTAGGCATTATTGCATTTACTTTTAATGCAGTGCTATGAAAAGATCTATATTCCAACAACAACATGCAATCCTAAATTGTCCTAAAATCACTTGACATTTATCACCAGTCAGGTCAGAAGACACACACGTGGAGTCACAACAGAGGCACACAGCATTTGAACCGAATAACTCTTCCCATCTAAAAAAAAAAAGACCCAAATTAGTACTAATTCAGTTTTGAAAATAACTCTAATTACAGTACAACCAAAACTCGCTATACCGTTTTGTTGACTGGTTGTAAGTGCAGGACTTTGCACTTGCCGTTGGATTTAAACTTCCGACAGATATTTCACAATGCATGTAAAGATGCTGAGAATAAAATAAACAATGAAACTTTAATTAAAAATCATACGCCAGACCCCTCTCATTGGTGAAAGCATTGAAAACCTTTCAGAAATTGCATGCCATTTCAGCTTATTTCACCTCTCCCAGCATCCCTTGAAACCGAAATGCATCCAAGGAGAACCGCACAACATTTCTTTGTCCACTTTGGATGAATTTGGACCACCTACTGCTCTTGCTATCAGTCATGCACCTGAAATAAAGAGAGCGTACATGTAAACACGAAGCTGGATGTTTCTTCAATAACACACTTGCTAAAACAAGTATAAACTATCAATTGCACAAGAGAAGAAATGTAGCAGATATTTAAGCAGGTTGAACAGGTTTTTCATCCAAGTTTTGATTATGCTGATAACTTCAAGGCCTTAGAAATTTGCTTATCAAAAATGATACAGTAGGCATAATAAGGGCTAAAGCGTTACCCGTGGTTTTCAATTACTGTAAATCGGGGCATAGACAAATGCGAACTGTTGATCGTCACATAGCAGGAATCCACAAACAGCCTTTCGTCCCCAGCAAGAGGAGGTCCGTCTGCCTGAAAGTACATGGGGTGACCAATGGTATACTCTTCGGTGGGCGATAACCTTCTCCACATCTCTAAAAGACAGGATGGTGATGATTCATTGACAAATACAATGGAGTACTAATTTCATTAGTCAAACCTTGTTTACCGTCACGGGGAGTGAGTACAACGCTGTCCACAGTTCTTAAGGGTTTGAAGTGGCTCTGATATAGGACTTGTGGTATGTAACCAATTTTGTATGAGTAATGATATCTGGGAAGACAAAAAATAGGTGTTAGATTGTTAAAGTAAATCGGTGATTCACAGACACACAGGCTAAAAACAGATTTACCTGTTAAAGTGACACTCCACAGGAAGCGTGAAAGACATGGCACGACGGATTGGCCCCAGGTCCGTCACTGGAGAGTAGTGCAGTAGGTTCGAATATGTTACTCTATTGTTTATTAACTGCATTCAGAAAGACAAAGTTCACAGCAAAGTTTATCAAATGAAGCCCTGAGTTGAGCTAAGCAAAAATAATTTTTAAATCTTTGCCCTATCAGGAGTCTGCTTCCCATTTTATTTTTAGACAATTTTGCAATCATGTTTTTGTAAATTATATACACTACTAGTCAAAAGTTTTTGAACAGTACGATTTTTTATGTTTTTTTTTTTAAAGAAGCCTCTTCTGCTCACCAAGCCTGGATGTATTTGATAAAAATTACAGCAAAAACAATAACATTTTGATATATTTTTACCATTTAAAGCAACTGTTTTCTATTTGAACATATTTTAAAATGCAATTTATTTCTGGGATTTCAAAGCTGATATTTTAGCATCATTACTGCAGTCACATGAACCTTCAGAAATCATTCTAATATTCTGATTTGCTACTTAAAAGATATTATTATGCTGAACAGCTGAGTAGAGTTTTTTCAGATTTCTTTGGTGAATAGAGAGTTCATAAGAACAGCATTTATCTGAAATAGCAATCTTTTGCAACATCATAAATGTCTTTATTATCACTTCTGACCAATTCAAAGCACCCTTGCTAAATAAAAGCATTAAGTTTCTTTCCCAAAAATGTACTCAACTGTTTTAAATATTGATAATAATATTAATAATATGTAATGTTTCTTGAACAGAAAATCAGCATATTAGATTGATTTCTGATGGATCATGTGACATTGAAGACTGGAGTAATGATGCTAAAAATTTAGCTTTGATCACAGAAATAAATTACATTTTAAAATATATTCAAATAGAAAGCAGTTATTTAAAATAATAATAATAAAAAAAAAAATCAAAATTTTACAAATCAAAACAAATAAATGCAGGTTTGGTGAGCAGAAGAGACTTATTTAAAAAAAACACTAAAAATCTTACTGTTCAAAAACTATTACTGTATTTTTTTTCATGATTGTTTAGCTGTAACAGATATATAAAGTTACATCATGTTAACGTAGTGCGTTATGCTCCTTATTATTCCAGACTACATTTGTCATAATATAATTTTAATACAGTTTACTGCACTTAGTTATTCTTATAGTTAGGAGGGGAAAGGTGGAAACTAAACAAAAAAATATTAGCTAACACACCTTTCTCTGACTACCACACTGGTCCATGTCGTAAACAAACACATGATAGTGTTTTGTTGTTTTACTGATGTCACACGTTCCCAGTTTTAACTCGGACTGAACGCCATCGGTGCCTAAAATGTGTTTGTGAACTTTAACGATTATTTTCCTCATTTGACAAACGACGTTTACCCCGTGTGATCGACCGCGGCGGCGGGAGCCCGCAGGTAACGTTACTGTTGTGCGCGGGATGAGGACTTTTTTCGTCTCTTCGGGCAGTTGTTCACGGCCTGATCCAAGCATCGGAGAGAACTGCTTTTTGTCCAAAAGTGGGATTCTAGAATGCTGGAAAACGGGAAGTTGTAAATATGGCGAGCCGAGACTCTTGACAGTAGATCCGTCGAAATCTTCTCCAAATCTCATATCCAGTTCTGAGGTCGAATTGCTCGTTTGCTTTGACGCTCGAAACGCGTACACATATGTGGAGAACAAGAGAAGTGAAGTAAATATTACCGGGAAATAAAGCTTCATATCTTTAAACAACATCAAAGAAATTGTACCAATTGTATCTCACTCAAACAGTGTTAGTAACCTTGACGTATTTCACAGAGCTGAAACAGGTAATTAACGCACCTGTCGCCGGTTAGAAGACCGATTCATGTTCACGAATCGGTTCTTTCGAGCAGGTCTCAAAACAGAGTCAGTGCATTTGACGTCATCACGTGATTCCTGACGGAAAGCGGTGACAATTTTTTTTAAACAACAGAATAATACAGACATAAGCAAACATAAATAAACAATAATAGCAACGCTTTTTCATCTTGTCCACCTTTTTCTTCAACGCGAAAGTAAGCCTTTGGGTGAAACTTCCAGTTCATTAGCCACAACGGAAATAACAACATGCAGTAAATGGTAAAACAGTTTGCAATGCAAACCAGTGTGCTCATAATT
Source organism: Labeo catla (assembly GCA_012976165.1). Classification (NCBI taxonomy): domain Eukaryota; kingdom Metazoa; phylum Chordata; class Actinopteri; order Cypriniformes; family Cyprinidae; genus Labeo; species Labeo catla. The sequence goes on from VONZ01000471.1 coordinate 432,011, forward strand.
AACATATGTTAAAAAATATGGTAAGAAACACTTATTTGTAATATCAAACAGCAAAATGAGCTATTTTATACAGCTAAAAATAGCTGGATGCAGATGAGACCAGAAGTCAGACCCATAAAATGGCCATGCCCACTCTTACAGGAGGAAAAAGGAGGGAAACAACATACATATTACATTACATAATACATTGATTATCTTTCCGCAGTGACTAGATGTAGCCGTTCAGTAAGTTCGTGCAAATGGCACTTTTTTGTTGTTTATGGGGCTTGAACGTGTTTGTTGCATTGACGTCTATGCAGGGTCAGAAAGCTCTCAGATTTCATCAAAAATATCTGAATTTGTGTTTCAAAGATGGGCAAAGGTCTTACAGGTTTGGAAAGACACAATTAATGACAAAATTTTCATTTTTGGATGAAACATTCCTTTGATGGTAGCCATATATGCACCCTGGGGATGTCTAATCTCTGGTTTTTTAAATTTTATTTATTTATTTATTTAAACCTAGAAAGCAATTTGGTCTTATATGAACACCTGGAGACATACAGCAGGGTTGCTGAATCTGACAAGGCAGCATAACAGGTTACCAAAACTGTTACTCTGGTGATGTCTAAACTCCTCTGTTTTGTATCCTAGAAAGCATATTACTCTAATGTGAACAGCAACAGACTTACAGCATGATCATCAAATCTGATACATTAGAGGGGTGAGAGCCATCAAAAAGGTCACAGGACATCAGAAAAAAAACTAATGATCAATCAAAAATGTTTTTATATTCTGATGGCATTACATTCAACTTTGAAGAGTGCATAAATTTCAATACAAGTACAGAAAAAGTGACTTCTTATACATTGAATTCAGTTGAATCCATAAGAAAGTATGCCAATATCTTTTGCTCCACAGATGCAACTCCAAAAAAGTCAATCAAGGAACCTAAAACAGAAATAAACACTCGTAAATATAAAGGATCTATTATAAAGTGGCAGCTAAATTCATAATAAATGAATTAAATTGTCATACCTTGCTTGGAGACCCTGAAATGACCTCCAAGTCAGTCCTTTATTTCTCCACATTTGGTTAAGTTAATGTTCATCTTGATTCCACTCCTTTGGTTCTTGTTTGGCATTTAAAAATATCTCTTCATCCATCACAATTTGTGATGGTATTGTACTTTGTACATGCATGTTCTTCTCAAAACGCTGTATTTTATCTTCGGACAGTTCTTCTTTGGTAATATGAATCATTTCATTTGCTCCACTCTTGCTGGATGCATGGTCATCATGAACATCTTCCAGAAGCTCTTCTATCAACTGAACTTTAGGTTGTTCAACAATATCAATTGTAATATTGCTCTTTTGTCTCCCAGCATCCTCTCCAATCTTTACAACCTTGTTCATCTTCTCCCCAACAAACTTTACTTTTCCAGATTGATCAACCTTTTCATTTTTTAACTCTGTAGCAGTTGTTTCTACAGTCCCAACAATTACTTCTACATCCTCATCTAAATCATTCATGGGCATCTTTTTATTCTTCTGTTTTGCTTCTATTAGTTCTTCAGTATTAGTCACAATCTCTACATTGTAATCATCATCTTCCCCTTCACTGATTCCTTCTCCACTCTTGAACTTCACCTCCTCTGTGTCCTCCTGAACACTGAGCCGTCCTTCCTTAAATTTTATGAAGGACTGTTCGTTGCTGTCTAAAATCCAGGGTTTGCTTGTTATAGATTGTGTCTCATGGGGCATAGAAGCTGTTATGGAAGCAAGAACAAAAAAACTGATGTGTGACATAGTGTTTTCATTTGATAGTCTGATGTTTTCTACTTACAAGTTGATTCAATTTCACACGTGGAATCACAACAAGCACAAACGGATGCATCAGTGTAGAGTTCCTCCCACCTGTTGGTACAGGCTAAGCGTAAGTTAATGCAGCTTCACTAAATTTGCACAGTATGTTGTTTGTTGCACAGTATATTACTCACTTTCTCTCTACATTATTATAGGTACATGACTTTGCTGTGGCACTTGTAGTATCACTGTGAACCGATATTGTGCAATGTAGATAAAAGTGCTGTAAAAATGAGGAAATATGCAATCAACACACATTCATATATGTAAATATAGAAACATACCTACATATTAAATGGGACACGTTGTCACAAATTTTAAATGCTCTCATTTCTACACATTAAAAACAATTTCTGTTAGCCAAAGCAGTGGTTTGATAATTTCATGTTACTTTTTTTCAATTTTTTAAGTTTCATCCATTTTTAAAAACAGATTTCACTTTGTTTCATATTTAAGTTTTATTGCTGATAATGCTATTAAATAGTCTAATACACTACCACTGAAAAGTTTTTAAACAGTAAGATTTTTAATGTTTTTTAAAGTCCTACCAAGCCTGCATTTATTTGATCCAAAGTACAGCAAAAACAGTAAAATATTGAATTTTTTTACTGTTTAAAATAATTGTTTTCTATATGAAGATATTTTAAAATGTAAATTATTCCTGTGATTTCAAAGCTGAATTTTTAGCATCATTACTCCAGTCACATGATCATCAATTATGTCTAATAAATCAATTCTAATATTATGATTTGCTGCTAAAACATTTATTATTAACATTGTGTTAAAAATGAATACAAAGTTTAGAAGAACAGCATTTATCTGAAATCTTTTGTCTTTATCATCACTTTTGATCAATTTGAAGCATCCTTGCTAAACGAAAGTATTAATTTCTATAATTTTTTTATAACAAATTACTCCATTTAGTGTGACAACATACGCCACTGCAGGTCAGTGTGTTAAATGTGACAACTAGCCCCAGTCTCCTCTATATATTGACACATTTAAGAATGAAAACATTACCATGCCAGTGACTTGGGGGAGTAAAAAGGCATCGACTGAAAACCTTATAATGTTCGACTGTCTTTGGAGAAAGCGTGAGAGACTTCCTTGTCTTCTGCTGTCCTCCATACACCTAAAATTGCACAGTTAGGCGTTTATACTTGTTCTTTCTACCCTCCAAAAGTGTTACATAACAGCAAAGTGCAGCAAAAAGCTTACCCATAATTACGAATTACATTGTGTTGTGGAATAGACTTTAGGTCTCTTGATGCTGTTGCATAGCAGGAGTCAACAAAAATCCTTTCGTCCTTGGATGTAAAAGCAGCACTGACTTCAAAATACATGGGCTCCCCAAGCACAAAACTCCCATTTCCCTCAAGTCTTTCCCAGTGTTCTGGAGTTCACACACAATTTAGTAGATCAATGGGCACCAACACCATATGAGAGGTCAAACAAAACAGGAAAGTATATAGAAGGAAAGGCAAAGGAAAAGCTTACCATTACACACCGAAAGACTAAACTTGGCCCTGCGTTCAAAAGTCTTATGAAACACACGCTCCCTCGCCACAGGCAGGAAGCCCATTTTGTAGGAATAATGAAATCTAGAAATTATAAAAAATGGATGAGGTGCATTTTATTTCCTGGCAGTCCTGAACCCTCTTCAGATTGATGATTTACCTATTGTATAGGCACTGGATGTTTAACGTAAGGGGCACAGCTCGGATGACTGTCCCTGGAGGCTCTGCTGGTGTGTAGTGCACTGTGTTGGAATACATGATCTGGCCTTTCATCATCTGAGGAGGATCAAACATTATATGGTAGGTAAAATCATAATGAACACATTAAAAGTGCACCAAGTCAGTTTAGTAAGGTTTCAGTGACTAATATGGCTGATAACAGACAATAAATCCTAATATTTGGATTATCAAAATGAATGACCCCTATAAAGTCTAACGTAAAACTCTTAAAGCATTTAGGTTGTGGTACATGTGTCCTTCTGCTGTGACATCTGTGTAACTGATTTTTTATGAAGTAAACGTAAGAATATACAGTTAAGGTCAAAAGTTTACATACACCATTCAGAATCTGCAAAATGTTAATTATTTTACCAAAATGAAGAGGGATCATAAAAAATGCTTGTTATTTTGTATTTAGTACTGACCTGAATAAGACATATAGTCCACGAGAGAAAATGATTTATAATTTATAAAAATGACCCTGTTCAAAAGTTTGCATACACTTGATTCTTAATACAGTGTTGTCACCTGAATGAACCACATCTGTGTTTTTTTGTTTAGTTGTTCATGAGTCGCTTGTTTGTCCTGAACAGTTAAACTGCCTGCTGTTCTTCAGAGAAGTCCTTCAGGTCCCACAGATTGGTTTTTCAGTATTTTTGTGTATTTGAACCCTTTGCAACTATTACAGAAGGTTCAAACAGTCACTGATGGTTTAGTAGAAAACATAATGCATTAAGAGCTGGGGGTGAAAACTTTTGAATTTGAAGATCATGGTAAATTTAACCTATTTTGTCTTCTAAGAAACATGTAAGTATCTGCTGTCATTTCTGAAGGGCAGTACTAAATGAAACAATATGAAATTTAGGCAAAATAAGAAAAATGTACACATCTTCATTCTATTCAAAAGTTTTCACCCCTGGCTCTTAATGCATCGTGTTTCCTTCTGAAGCATCAGTGAGTGTTTGAACCTTCTGTAATAGTTGCATATCCTCAGTGTGAAAAGATGGATCTCAAAATCAGTCATTGTTGAAAAGGGTTCAAATACACAAAAATGCTGAAAAAACAAAGAATTTGTGGGACCTGAAGGATTTTTCTGAAGAACAGCAGGCAGTTTAACTGCTCAGGACAAACAAGGGACTCATGATCACCTACCACCCAAAAAAAACAAAACACAGCTGTGGATCATTCAGGTAACAACACAGCATTAAAGATCAAGTGTATGTTAACTTTTAAACAGGGTCATTCTTATAAATGTAACTATTATTTTCTCTTTTGGACTATATGTAAACATCTTTTATGTGAAATATCTTATTCAGGCCAATACTAAATAAAAAAATACCATGCATTTTGTACGATCCCTCTTGTTTTGGTAAAATATGACAAATCGATCTTTTGGGGAATGTTTATTTGTACACTGTATTGCATTGCATTATACTGTATGTTTTGCCACACAAAATAACCACAGAGGTTTGATTATGTAAGTAAACATTTAAATACCTATATTACTAGGATATATTATTGGGAGATATAGAGAGACAGCTGCTTTGTATATGCATTTTGTGTAAGTAATCTGTTACCCTGTTACAAGCCGGCAGCATTTCATCAATCTTTTTGGCCATATAAATATCATATAATTGCATATGTTTGCTCAGTCAGCTCTAAATAAAAGTGTGCTGTTTTTCCCTCAAGGAGCCAAAATGTCTGTCATATCAAATATGATACTCAAAAAACATAATAGCAATAAATGGTTCAGCCTTTTTTTTTTTTTTTTTTGACTATTATTTCAAATGCTAAACTTTACAGGGTTAACTTATTCACAGTAGAAATAAAAGTAAAAATCAAAGTTAAAAAATAAAAATACTACATTGTGATTTCCTTTTGCTTTCTAAAGAATGGTCAAGAATCATGTGGTTAATCAAAAATATGTTAAAGTAAATTTTAAATAATCTACAGCTTTATGCTTTGCTTCATGTTTACACATAGTGGGTTGAAAAAAAGTTGGTGTCAACTAAATATTTAGCATAAATTGGGTTTTCATATATTATTTTAAATCTCTGACATGCACATTTAGGTCTGGGTTTATTTTGCATTACTTACCGTTAAAGAGCTATGGCAGTCATTGAGGTCGTAATGAAAATACAGGAAGTCCTCGTCAGACCGAGAGACAGGACATGTTCCCAGATGAAATAAAGACGGTGAACTTATGAAGCCCAGCAGATTCTTATTCATGCGCACTGAGATCTTACTGTAACCACACCACACCTCCACACCACGAGCATTGCGCACTGGAGACACTTGAATTAGCTGAGGGTTCATTTGAGGAACTAGAAGGCTAGTCAAACGGTTTGGTAAGTGTTTTCTCCCGGAGACCGGTCTAAATAGCTCCATGTCAGCGAGAGGAACTGGAACATGCTGGAACATTGGGAAGACATGATATGGTCGCATAACCGGAAGGCTCTTCTTCATAAACTCACTGTCTCCTGTCCACGGCCTGACCGCGCCTGGCATGGGTTGCATGTCATGGACTTTCTGCTCCGTGGATACGACATTGCTATATTCTAGATGAGCCCCGGTCCCATAAGTGTAAACTTTGGCTACGTAGGGTATGGCAAGCAAGTACAAAGAACAACAAAAATACAAACTCAAGCGCTTCATTATAACTATTCAAGCTTAAATGTGACATAGAGGAAGTAAATAAAACGCCGCTGTGAGGAACGCCAGTTCAGCCACCTGTTGATTGATGACGTGACGACTACTAATTACTCGGTAAATGAGGAGAATTGTTTATTTAAATATATATTTTTAAGTTATAATAGATGATTTAAATGAAACTGTTGTAATAAAATAAAATAAAATAAAATAACCACTTACGTCGTATATTCTCGAAACGTTCCATTAAAGCCTTACGTAAGCACTTATCTTTGTTTACTATGTTGTTTTTTCGATTAAGTATTAATGTTTATTCACGTATAAATATAAAATACTAAAATAATAATAAAATACGTGTACTTGCCATGATTTAGCTCATTACACAATACTGAATTTTATTGTTTTTTTTTTTTTTACTGTTTATATTTTTTTATTCCCTTCTGTTTTAGCTACGTATTTGAAACAAAATTATTACCATTAAGGTTTGATAAACTGTATTTTTAATTGTTACATGTTTGTTATTCGATTATTAAATTAACTTACGTTGTGCCTGGTCCTCGCTCAGTTTATGGTTCACTGAGTCGGTTCGATTCGAGAACCGCCAGATTCGAATCTGTAAAAGAGTCGAATTATTCATTAAAGAGATCAAACTCAAATTAAAAACGAATTACCGAATCGAACGCGGTTAAAAACGAATATGGTCCCAAATTCATTACATGTTTCTTAATATAAAATCAGTTTTCGGCTTCCTGTATTAAAGGTTGCTATTGTTTTAAGATGTAAAAGAGTCGAACTATTCATTAAAAAGATCCGACTCAAATGAATGCGTATTACCGAATCGAATGCTGTTAAAGACGAATATGATCTTAAACTCATTCCAGGGTTGTTAATATAAAATCAGTTTTCGGCTTCCGGCATTAAAGTTTGCTATTGTTTTAAGATTTAAAAGAGTCGAACTATTGATCAAAAAGATCCGATTCGAATGAAAAATAACCGAATTGAATGCTTTATGCTCTCAACATTTATTCAATGTTAAATATTAAATCAGTTTTCGGCTTCCTGCATGAAAGTCTGCTGTTTTTTAATATTTAACAGAAGATGTGATTTATATCTTGTTTAGTTTTAAGCTTGCACACTCAAGATCTTAAACAACATTGTGGAAACGATTGTTTTGGTAGGAGAGACGAATGCTAAATAGCACTTTTTGACTGACTTAAAGACTACTTTTTATCCTAACACGGTAATTCTTGATGTCAGACCAGGAATACACTTGTCTACATCAACGAAACATAGTCTAATTCATTCAAGTGCTTCATAAAAGACCAGCAATACACATTTTAGCTGCAACTTCCAGTAACTTCTGACTTGCAGTATAGGCATTAAAAATTGCATCAGCCAGCTTGTGACTATAAGCTGTTATAGCTAAATACATGAACCAAACCAGTGGAAAATTCTCAATAACAATGGAAGCAGCTGATCTTTTGATTACTGCAGTTAAAAAAGGTGAAGAAATATCCCTTTAGATGCTCCTCCACTTCAACAGAGGTTTTGGTTTGTATGAGGGTTTTCAAGATTTATTGAGAGGTGACAGAGCCTCCATTTCTAAATAGATAGATAGATATATCTCCTGTACTCTTCAATAATGACTGAATAGACACAAAAATCAGTATTTGTGTTATAAGCAGCTCGGAAACATCTGCATTTTCAAAGTTTATCAGTGCTCAGACACGTTTCTGACAGTGCATGGTGAGTGTGACATTAATATGGTCTGCTAAACATAACAAGATTGGAGGACCTACAGAGGCAACTCTCTCTTTAATAGAGAAACCAAAACGGATGATATCATAATACTTCAGACATTATGTTCTCATGAAGGATGGTGTTGAAAAGAATGACAAAGTAAAGAAGCCAGTGAGGCCAATTACAAGTTTTAACTGGTTATTAAGAACATAAAGGACAGCAGTCATCATCACTGATCTGAGCAGAGTAAGGTAGTTTGCAGGTCCTGCCGCCTGAAAGGTCGCAGGTTCGAATCCCAGTCATTAGAATTAACCTTGAAAATGACATTTCACCCTAACATTGCTTTAACGTTTAACTGGATGATGCATGGATGCTATGTACACAGATTACAATGGATGAAGATGTCATCAGTTAATTAAATATATGGTATTGGTCAGTCATACTGAATGAAGCTCGCGTCCAATATGAAGTTCTCACATGACGTTTGAGTTGTCGTGGGTTTCTACACAGTTGCATGAGGCTTGAATTTTTAGCTATACATATAATAAACCTTGATCGGACTCCTATAATCCTCTTCTGTTCAATTCCGTCCAGTGGCTGACCAATAAATCGAGGCACTTGTTTAATACCATGTTTCCGTTACATAATATAAATGTCAAGCTTTAACCTGTACCAAGAAAGAAAGCAAACAAAAAAACAGCAGAAAACAGATTTTTTCTTTTTTTCTTTTTTCCTTGTTAAATAGTAATAAATACATGAGATGCAGTGGTTTATTTTTCATTTTTCTGAAGCAGGAGGGTTAAAAAGTTCTCATTTTTATTTATTTATTTATTTATTCATTTATTTATTTATCTGTCTGTTTTCTTTAGCAGCAATCCGAACATGGTTGAGAGTGGAGATAGCAGCCGAGAGAGAAGTAGTTCACTTTTTTGACTTGATGGCAAACAGCACTCACAGAGTGTTGTGAAGGAGGAAGGGGAGGAGGGGGAGAATAAAGACAGGAGAGAAAGCAAAATGAGAGGCAGGAAACGAAGGCAGAGTAGGAGGGGCCGCAGTCAGGAGGGCGTGACAGTGTCCCTTCGAACCGAAGTATTCCGCCCTCCTGCTAAATCTCGCCCCGGACTCTTCCTTCCAACAGAAACATGGAAAAATAAAGAGAGAGACAGAGAGACTAGAGAGAGAGAGAGAGAGCTACAGCAAGATTTGGCTTAGCATATCCAGAGTTAATACAAATGTGTTAACGCTTTCATAGTTTTCTGTCCAAAACAAAGAGGGTTAGAAAAAAGAGACAGAAACCAAAGTAAGAAGAGAGAGAGAGAGAGAGAGAGAGAGAGAGAGAGGGGTGAGAGAAAGAGACTCTAGTGAGATGGTGAAGAAGAAGAAGAAGGCAGACTATTTTTTTGAAACGAACAACAGGGAAGCATTTTGGTTTTCCTTCTGGCAAAATGTTTTGATGTTTTTCAAGACTTTCCTGTATCACTTCCTCCTTTATGTGAAGTCGAGTTACATTCCCCCTCTCCTCGTGAAAGCGGCTCATGGTTCAGCCTCCTCCTCTAGTTGTTAGTTGGTGTTTCTCACTGTGTGGCGACTAAAAACAGTTTCTGTCATTTGCTTTATTTCATTCGTAGGATTTGTTTCATAGTTTGAGATATATAAGCCAGTGTGTCAAGCGAGATAAAGACTGGAAACATTAAAAAAAAGTAACAAAAATGTGTTTGTGTGTGTCTTGCGCGTGTATGTGTGTTTACATGTGCGTGGGTTATGCTCAACTAGAAAAAAGCAACCAAAAACAACAAAATGAAGCCAAGAAAGAAAACAAAAAAACCTCAAACCCAGTTTGTTTGCTTGTTGTTTTCTATGCATAAGTATCATGTCTGACCAACAAAAAAAAAAAAAAACCCAACTGTATAAATAAAACATTGAATAAATAAACCCACAAAATACCCACCTCTCAATTTAGATCTCTTTCTAACCCCTCTCCTGTCTCTCACCTCATGTAGTGATTCTTAATAAATTAAAAATATACAATTACGGCAAAACCTCAGAGAAAAAAAACAAACCGAAAAAATAAAAAAACCATAAGGTACTCTCTCCCGCTGCTGTCGCGTTGACAAAAACATTCATTTTTTTCAACCCAAAACTCTCCTCGCCCCCGATAAAAATCTCTCGCTGCAAACCTGTCCTGAAATCACATAAAATCAAATAACAATATAAGAATGGTAAAAACAAACGTTCTGAAAACCTTCTGTTGCGACTACTTCGCCCGCCGCTCTTCTCCTTCGATGAAAGAAAAACAAACGAACAGAAAAATAAGGATAAAAATAGTCTCAAATCCCTCCCTTGACCTTCTCCCCATGCAAAACCAAAACAACGAAACGAAAAAACTGACTGTCTGATATTTCACAAGTTTTTCTCTGCGACTCTGTTACGTGTGGCCGCGCGCACGCGCGTGTATGTGTGTCGTACGTTTACTACGTGTCGTGTGTACGTGTGTGTATGTGGCGCTTTTGTCACTGTTATGTTGTCGTTAAAATTTTCGTATGGCTTTTGGAATTTGTTCAAGATTTATCAAGAGTTGGCTGCACTCTGACCGCTCCCACTCCCGCTGCCGCACACTGCCATCATGGCGGACTCCTCGGAGTCCGGCCGCCCCCCAGCTCCCCCGACTCCTCTGGGCGGAGGCCCCCCGGTGAGCATCCCCCCGACTCCGACGCTTCCCTGCGGCGGGTTGTTATTGTTGTTGCTGCCGGCGTAGCACGGAGGGATGTATCCCAAACCGGAGGCAGCGACCATGCTGTCCTGGGAGGCTGGGGCCTGGGGCAACTGTTGCTGGGAAGCGGAAGGGGGCTGCTGGGGGGCCATGACTGTCCTAGTCCGAAAGGCAGAGAGGCCCAGGTGGAGGTTGGAGGAGCCGTACTGACTGGAGTCCAAGCTCGACGGGGGCGGCTGCATGATGGAAGACTGACCCAGGTGGTGGTGGTGGGTGAGGCTGAGCTCGATGCTGTCCTGCATCTGCGGGGAGGAGACGGGCATCAGCGCCTGGCCCTGCTGGCCCTGCGAGGCCTGGCCCTGCGGCTGGTTCTGCTGCTGCTGCTGTTGCCGGAGCTGTCTGCCGTTGCTGTGGTGGCTGCCGTAGATCGGGTGGGGATGGTGTGGTTCCATCATGCCCCCCATGTTGCCCAGGAAGTGGCGCGAGTGCTGCGTGGCCGCCGGCTTGTGCAACAGCAGCTGCGGGTAGGAGGAGTCGCTGCCGCTGTTGGACAGCTGACCCATGCTGCTGTCCCCTCCTGGCCAGATGCGCAACTGCTGTTGAGACGGAGCCTGGAGAGAGAGAAAAGAGGCGTTCAACGCGAGTCCTTTCGCTATGTTACAGAGCAGCTGTGTGGTGCGATACAGGGATCACTTACTTGTGGGCTCTGCATCTCGTAGTCCGTGTGAGTGACTGCGCTGTTGTAGTACCGGTTGCTGTACCGGTAATTTCGGTTGTCATTGGAAGAACCGCTAGATCCACCTGGGTTGCGAGCAAAGACAAAGAGCTGATGTAAAACGAGTCCTTTTTTTGTTAAACCATGCCCAAGTAACGGGTTTTAAAGTGTGATCATACTACTGACTTCTATTCATACGCATGCATATGCAGGAGACCAGAAAATGCAAGAGTACATCTTCGTTTATCTTCGGGAACACAGATTAAGATATTTTTGATGAAATCTGAGAGCTTTCTAACCTTGCATAGACAGCAATGCAACTAACATGTTCAAGGCCCAGAAAGGTGGTAAGGACATTGTTAAAATAGTCCATGTGACATCAGTGGTTTTTTGTGCACAGTGAAAACAAAAATTCGACAATTTCTTCTCTTCCATGCAATGGAATACACAACCCATGCGTGTGGACAGCCAAATTGCTTATTGCTGGAATCCTGTTGCGTCGCGTGTAGTTAGGACACAGTGTAACTGTACCAAAATTTTATTAGTCGCAGAAAAAAATTCCACAGAATGTGGCGAAGTCACACAGTCTGTGATGGACAGATTAAATGCTGGTCTTTGTGTAATACAGTACATCAGGCAGGACATCCAAATGCTCACCTATCATTCATCGACCTCAAATATGGCTTTTCATCTGAAAGATGTATGTAGCAGCAACTTTACATGGCTGTTAAATCTAATGTTAATCGAGAAAAATATGCGCTATTGAAGTGTCTGTGCGGAGTGTGGAAGCTGAAAAGTAGCGCACTACTACATGACAGATGGAGGCGCCTGTGCGGCCACTTGCTCTTAAAATACTCTGTAATTTTTAGTCATACAGATAAGAGTAATACATCTTTCAAATCTGTAAAGACTCCATGTTTATTTGTGTGCACTCAGAATAACAATGAAACATTGTGCTTTTGTAAAATAATTAAAGCAAACAGGATGCGCTTTTTTGAGCACGAAACTTGTAAACTCTGTGTATACTTGCCTTACAGAAATGGAAAAATATGTCTATAGAGAATGAAATGTCTACTTTAGAAATAACCCCCCCAAAAAAATTCAGATTATGTAATCCGTAAGAAATGTGCATACAGTCTCCGCTTTCATCTCTTAAGCCGAAAACAAATAAAGTGCTAGTTTATCAATAAATTATCAAAACGATAATTAGGTCTTTTTGCTGTTTTTCAAAAACACATTATTATACTGTATCTGCTGGTGCACTGTGGCAAGCTTTTTTGCGTGCTTGAGCACCTATTAGCCTATGTAGGCAATTAAAGGCCCATTATGATTTATATGGTTTATTAATAAATGTATGACTAATAGTCGGCTAATGCTTAAAATGAAAGACTAGTAGTCGACCAGAAAAATCTTTAGTTGAGGGCAGCCCTAGTCGTTACTACTGTACCTTTCGGAGCCTTGAACATGGTAGTTGCATTGCTGTCTATGCAGGGTCAGAAAGCTCTTGGATTTCATCAAAAATATCTTAATTTGTGTTCTGAAGATGAACAAAGGTCTTACAGATTTGAAACGACATGAGGATGCGTAATTAATGACAGAATTGTCATTTTTGGGTGAACTATTCCTACAAATATTATTGTTGCATTTTTGTATTACGATATACTGTGAAACAATTTATTGTCACACCCCTATTAAATGTTTTTAAACAAGATGTCAAATTATGATGTCAAATTTTGCGTACTCAAAGTCTAGCGTGACAGCGGCATTACACACACTTACCAGAGCTGGAGACGGAGCTAGTGGTGGAGGTGGAGTGGCTGTGGTCCATGGCAGGGCTGGTGGAGGTGGAGCTGCTGGTGTTGGTGCCCTCATCTGTCGTCTTCTTGAAGAAGTTGTGCTGCAGCGCGTAAAAGGGCGTGATGCGCGTCTTGGGATCGTAGTCCAGCATGCGCAGGATCAGGTCCTTGAACTTCAGGTAGTCGCAGGGCGCGTGACCCTGTTCCCCAGCTCGCCTCCCCCCTGGACCTCCCGTCTCCACCCCCAGGATCTCGTGCAGTCGTCGCGTGGCAGGTGGTTTATATTCCTGGAGGGACAAAATAAAACAGAGGAAGGGAAGAGAATGAGTCACAAATGTGTAACATTCAGTGCAGATAACAATTCAAATGTCATCATTTTTAAACATTTAGGAACAAAGGGTGATATACTACCAGCCAAGAAACATAAGTGACCCTGGACCACAAAACCATTCATAAGGGTCAGTTTTTTGAAATTGAGATTTATACATCATCTGAAAGCTGAATAAATAAGTTTGAAAAGAATAAACACATCCTATGATGTATGGTTTGTTAGGATAGGACAATATTTGGATGAGATAAATCTATTTGAAAATCTGGAATCTGAGGGTGCAAAAAAAAAATAAAAATAAAAAAATAAAAATATTGAGAAAATCACCTTTAAAGTTGTCCAAATGAAGTTCTTAGTAATGCATATTACTAATCAAAAATTAAGTTTTGATATATTCATGGTAGGAATTTTACAAAAAATATTTGTGGAACATGACCTTTACTTAATATCCTAATGATTTTTGGCATGAAAGAAAAATAGATCATTTTGACCCATACAATGTATTTTTGGCCATTGCTACATATATACCCATGCTACTTATACTGGTTTTGTGGTCCAGGGTCACATATTACATTGGTAACGACCAATTTAATAATTAATAAATACATAAACTGACTTATATCATTACTTTAATACTATAAAGTCAACATGAAATGGCTTTTGCAAAGCACTTCTGAGTGTAACATAATATTTATTGGTAAAAAGTAGCGTGCAACTTGATTTTCATCCATTGGAAAGTGACTAGAACATTAAGTGGGTTACATATTTTTTTTAAAAATGAAAGTTACATATCAAAATGGAACATAATCTGGAAGCGTGTTGTAGCAGTATAAAACACTCCTGAAATAAGGAAATGCTCTCTGTGCATTAATGCATTGAGCACAAATGTGTATTGCGATTTCATGTTGACTTAATAGGAAACTAATCAGACTCAGAAATCATTACTGAATGCAGGTGAAGGGGGGCTGAAAGTGGAAAATGTTTGTGGTTTTGTGGAGATAATGACGGTTGCATAGGAGCTCTCAGTGTCATACAGGGTTCAACAATCAGACTTTTTGAAAGAACTTCAGTTGAAAGAATTACACATAATCATACATGCAAAATAACAACATAAAATGTTTAACAACTACTGTATTGTTGTAGTAAACTCACTTTCTGAAATATTAATATGAACTTATTTGTGAGACAAAATGTTTAGAGTAGGGATGCTCATTTTAACCGGTTAACCGTTAACCGACGGAAAGAATTTTGACCGATTAATACAATCAGTTAAACGGTTTAAAAGGTTTTTTTTTTTTTCCCAGTAATTGATCAAAATACTTTAAAACGTTTGCTGGATGATTAAAATAAAATAAACTTGCATTTTTGAGAGAAAAAAAAAGATAGATCGTCTAGGCCTATAAGTCGCATTTTATTGTTACATTCTGAAGCCGACTATAAACACTATAAACATAGGCTAGGCTATTTTAGTTTCCCCTCACTCTATAAAAAAAATTCTTCAATTTAACAATATTCAGGAAAGAACAAGGATGTAAAATATAAGAAGATAGGCTATATAAAATTCATTAAGGCTAAAGTGAAACTGAAACTAATGTCGGGTCTCTCATTCGAAACAAATCCAAATGTTTACGTATTTGAGATGTATTTGAATGCCAAAATATTATTTATTACATAAACCTGGTTTTGTACTTCACTTGCATTCCACTATCCACATAAAACAAATGGTTTGGCATAATATTACTTCAGTGTGTTGAAAACGATTAAGCAGTGTGATTTTTTTCATATGTTTGGCTGACTGTATTTTATTATGATAATGGAAAGGCCTTTTCCTTCTAACAGTGGAAACGACTCCTTCTAGTCATACAGATAATCGAAACTGTAAACGGTTTGCGTTTGTTTGTGTACATTCACAATAAAAACAAAACTTTGTGCTTTTGCAAAATAAAGAAAAAATAGGATGACGCTTTTTAGCCGTCTTCCTTTCACGCAGCACAAAAATGAACCAAAAACTCAGCATACTATAGCTACTTGTTGCACAGTTTTTTCTTTCGTTTTCTTTAGTAAAAATATTTATTGTATAGGCCTATTCATTCATTATATATGTAGCCTAGCTTTATGATGTTTTTCTCCGCTGGCATAAGCGCTGCAAGTGCGTGATGTGATGCGTCCATGCAATTCCTCATGTTTTGTTGTTTGCTGCTTTTTGCACATGTAAAATTAATCACTGGAAAACAAATTTTGGTATTTTTAACGAGTCACAGACACTTATGCTTTCCAAAAGAATTAAATTCTATTTTAAAATAATCTTGTCGGTTAACGGTTAATAATCGGTTAACGAGCGTCGGCTGTCGGTTAGGAAAAATAACCGAAATGAACATCCCTAGTTTGGAGTCAATGAGATCGCCAGGTTGGCAGGTCAAGTAAACAAACTTGGTCACCAGAAGAAAAAAATAAATGCTTATTGTTGAGCCCTGTAATAAACACAGTACAGACCCTTTGTCTCTGACCCTAATCTCTGTCATTTTACATTGTATCATGGTCCATAAATACTATATAAAGACTGAAATGTACCAGCACCTCCACTGTAAAAGAGTTCAAAGCTTTCAAACGGATAACCTTTTTCTCTGTTGTACACAAGGAAGCACAAAACGCATGCTGGAGCATTTGAGGTGAGTCTCTGGATGAGTTGGCAGTAAGTGCCAGACATTAATCCTGTAAAACAAAGTGTATTAGGACCTCATCCAGACTTTTACCCTCCACCTGCTATCACCTTTGCATCTTAATCTGCGGCCACATACGCGCACAGACACACACACACACTTTCTACAGTCTTAACCTAATGCTACTTTCACTTATCTTCACTGGAAACAGGGTCATTCTAGCTACTGGCTGCACTCACTTAACCTGTGACCCAATGCGTGTCACTGACTAGACTGAGAGCTGCTAATAGGTAGGGCTCTACCAATGTAACACTGCATTCTACTTTTAAATCTTTACACTGGTATTTTAGTAACACTTTACAATAAGGTTCCATTTGTTAACATGAGTTAATGCATTTTAAACTAACATGAATTGACGGTTTTCATTAACAGATTAACAAATGTTGTTAAAATGTTTATTATTAGATCATATGTGACCCTGGACCACAAAACCAGTCATGAGTAGCACGGGTATATTTGTAGCAATAGCCAACAATACATTGTGTGGGTCAAAATTATAGATTTCTGTTTTATGCCAAAAATTATTAGGATACTAGATCATATTCCCTGAAGATATTTTGTAAATTTCCTTCTGTAAATATATCAAAACTTAATTTTTGATTTATAATATGCTAAGAACTTCATTTGGACAACGTTAAAGATGATTTTCCCAATATTTAGATGTTTTTTGCACCCTCAGAATCCAGATTTTCAAATAGTTGTATCTCAGAAAATATTATCCTGTCCTAACAAACTACACATCAGTGGAAAGCTTAATCTTATTTTTTCAGCTTTCAGATTATGTATATTTCAAAAAAATTGACCCTTATGACTGGTTTTGTGGTCCAGGGTCACATATTAGCTACTGCATTAACAAATGGGACCTTATTGTAAAGCCATACTATTTTTTTTTTTTTTCACATTTTCATTCAGTTGTGTAAGTCAGTAAGACATTTTTGAAAGAAATGGCGTGTTCACCAAGACTGCTTTTATTTGATCAAAAATACAGTAAAATCACCAATATTGTGAAATATTACTATATTAAAATAACTGTTTTCTATTATAATTAGTGCCGTGAAAATTATTAATCGCGATTAATTGCATCCAAAATAAGTTTGTGTTTGCATGTGTGTGTACTGTGCACATTTACTATGCATATATAAATACACACAAATACATGTATATATTTAAGAAATATTATAAACATCTATGTGTGTTCATATTTGCATATAAATATATATTACATATATTTCTTAAATATATACATGTATGTATACATAATAAATATACACAGTACACAGACATTTTATATAAACACAAACTTACATTTTGGAAGTGATTAACTGCGATTAATCGATTTGACAGCACTAATTTATGATATATTTTTATTTATAATTTATTCCTTTAGCCACTACTTCTGTCTTCAGTGTCACATGATGCTTCAGAAATCATTTTAATATACTGATTTGGTGCTTAAGAAATATTTTAGTGCTGTTCAAATGATTAATCGTGATTAATCGCATCCAAAATAAAAGTTTTTGTTTATATAATATATGTGTGTGCTGTGTTATATTTATTATGTATATATAAAGGCACACACATACAGTACATAGTTTTAAAATATTTACATGTATTTACATGTATATATTTAGATTCATATAATATATTATATAAAAATACATTTAATATGTAAACATATTTTTCTTAAATATATATGTATGTGTGTATTTATATATACATAAATAGTAAACAGTAAACAGTAAACACATATATTTTTTTTTAGATGCGATTAATTGCGATTAATCATTCCTAATTACTAAAATATTTATATTATCAATGCTGAAAATAGTTGTGCTTCCTAATATTTTTCTGGAAACTGATATAGTTTTTCAATAAAACAGTTCAATAAAATAAAGGTGCATTTTTTAAAATTAAAATCTTTTGTACCGTCACTCTCACTTTTTTATTTATTTTATTTTATTTTTCACACACACACACACACACACACACGTTTGTTTTTGTGAATTGTGGGGACTTTCCATAGACTTCTATAGTTTTTATACTGACCAAATGATATTGTCTATCCCCTAACCCAACCCTAACCCTAAACCTGCCCCTTACAGAAAACATGTTTGCATTGCTAAATTTTCAGATAAACATAATTTACTATTTTTGATCATTTTTTTTACATTGTGGGGACCGCAGGCTGTCAAAATTTCCACAATGTAGCAAGAACAAGTACACACACACACACAAATCATACTGACCCCAATCTTTTACATGACAGTGTATGACCAAAAGTATCTGGACACCCAAACCACATATGTGCTTAATGTGCTTCAAAACCACCAGGTGATCCAGTCCTCTATTGCAGAGGTCCCCAACGACCAGATTGCGACCCACTACCGGGCGAGAACGTTCTGGGGAAATTTGTACAGATATGATGCTGTCATTTATTGTGATTTTATTTATTGTGATTATTTTATCAATGATTGATCTAATTATTCTGTACTTTTGTTGTATACAATTGATATGGAGTAACAATTCGATGATTTCATGTTAAATTGGCTTAAACGGATTGCAGTTGATCCGTGACAGTATGAACCAGGTCCAGACCCCACTGTTCGGCATGTGATTTGCAGATTAATTTGCCAATTTACACGTTCAAGCTATTTAAAACCACAAGAAGAAGAAACGAAACAGAACGTAATTCGTTACTTACGTACGTGCGCAAACATAGACACGTGTTTCAGACCGCGCGGCATACCGAGTTGATTCTATTTTGATGTCTCCAAGCATTTAAGATACATACGCATGGGAGTTTGTGGTTACGTTGCAATATTGGAAATATTTCTGTTTTAAACCACGAAGGCGAGTCAGTGGATATCACACAAGAAACGTGAAAACTTTGCGCATTAGTTACGCCGGTGAACGTCTTAACGTCAGTCAATTCACTATATAGAAAGCGAAAGTAAAAAATAAACTGACGAAGTTTTCTAATGCTGCATTAACGGCACATATTCTCTCAGAGACGACGAGACAAATCTACTTCTGGTCCGCGAGAATATTTTCATATCGTAACCGGTCCGTGAAGAAAAAAAAGGTTGGAGACCCCTGCTCTATTGGGTTTCCACATATTTTTGGCCTTTTACTTATATATTACACTGTAAGCACAACTAACACGCCTGTTTCTAACTGGCATCTTGAGACTGAATGAGGTTGTGAAAATGACTGTGATGATGGCAATGGTGAGGAGAACAGATGCTGTAGGTTTGGGTTTTGATTGACCTTGTGCCTCTGTAAGCACAGGCGGGTCAGCGGAGAGAGGAGGAGGTTCACTAGCACACATTAGCCTTGCTTCAAATCCATCCCCAAACTTTTTCTCCACCCTCTCCACCCTCCTCCATTTTAGCCCCAGTTTTCTCTCTTCCCCTCTCCCTGAGGATAAGGTGAGCACAGGTGACGGTGTGGGAGGGAGGGGGGTCTTTGGGAGGAGGGCGAAGGTTAAGTAGAAGCAGAGTTTTACTCACAGAGGCCGAAGGATAAAGTACCTTCTTAATGTCCTTGTTCTTCTTGACGGTCCACAGGCCGTCGGACAGCTTGTCGAAGTACTTGCGTGCTTTAGGGGCCTGATCCAGCATATGGTTGGGAGGGACCCCCAGCACCTCCACTATTTTATTCATCTGGTCCACCTGGGAAAGATACAGTACAGTGTCAGCTCAAGATCCATATGGACTTTGCAAATGACATTTCAGCAAGTATGCATCTGATTCATTAGACATCATACATAGATAAATACATTTTGACATGCATTTATTACTTCTGTAATTAATTGCATTGTGGTACTCGTGTGGACGTGCGTCGAAGACTGACACAGAATAGAAGAAATTGTTGAATAAAGTCATTGTTTTTGTTTTCTTTTCGCACATGAAGTATTCTCGTAGCTTCATAAAATTACGGTTGAACCACTGATGTCACATGAACTATTTTAACAATGTCCTTACTACCTTACTGGGCCTTGTATCAGTTGCATTGCTGTCTATGCAGGGTCAGAAAGCTCTTGGACTTCATCAAAAACATCTTAATTTGTGTTCCGAAGATGAAAGAAGGTTTGGAACGACATGAGTGTGAGTAATTAGTGACAGAATTTTCACTTTTGGTGTAAACTATCCCTTTAAGGAGTTGATTAAAGGATCTTGTGTCCAAACCAGTGTTTATTTTTTTATATATTATTATATTATTTATTCATATTTTAAATTAGCATTTATTTGTATATTTTCATTTTAGTTTCAGTTTATTATGTTTGAATAACTAAACCTGGCTCTCGCCATGAGTACAGAAGCTGACACGGTCTTAAAAAAGGAATGCTTTTGAGCATTTATTGTCTCATGTACTACTTTTAGTTAATTTTTAAAATAATTTTTGTACTACAACTTTATTTTTTTCATTTAAGATTCATATATTAGCTTTAGTTTAATTACCGAAAACAAAATGGACCAATCAGAATAAGTTGGAGCATCTCCCTTTTTGAATATTTACAGTAGCTGTAATATTTATCTGCTAATGTCTTTAAAATAATTATGATATTTTAATAATGCATAAATACTGACAAGCCTGGGAATTATAAAAAGTCTTATACTGTTTGTATGCTTACGTTTATTAAAGTGCAAGTGGAGGAGCATCAAACCAAGACGTACATAGTACGTCACAAAGCTTTGCACAGTCATTGTGTGACTAATCCCTGAGCCCTACCTCATTGGAACCGCTGAAGAGCGGTTCGCCCGTGTGCATCTCCACCAGGATGCAGCCTAGGGACCACATGTCTATAGCCAGGTCATACGGCATGCCCAGCAACACCTCAGGAGAGCGGTAAAACCGACTTTGGATGTACTGGTAAATCTAAGACGGAAAGAAGACAGTAATGAATGACATGCACAAACAAAGCATGCACAAGTTTCTACAAAGTAATGAAGACTGTTGACTTTTCTCCACTAGGGTGCAGCAAAATCTACAAGTTAGGAAGGGTGCAGCACTGCCACTAGGAATCTCAAGCAGCAAAATCCATTTCAGCTGTGGGAAAGTCCTCTAGAATGTGCTCTGAATGCACATCCCAGCAACTAAGACCACTGTGTTTTTTTGTCTTACAGATGCCTTTAGCTATTAAATGTTCACGACTGCATGTCATTTTTGTTGGGTGTGACCTAATATCAGCTTGCCGCTAACAAACAACGACGCCAACGGGCCTGAGACGCCATCTCACCCTCTGTCCTAGCTGGCAGGAACTGCCAAAGTCCACAATCTTGATGGCACTGCGCTTGGGATTGCAAAGGAGGATGTTCTCAGGCTTGAGGTCGCAGTGGATGATGCTGAGCTCGGGCGTGGCCAGGAAGAGCAGCGCCGTGCACAGCTGCTGAGCGAACTTGCGCGTCAGGTTGAGCGAGACGCCGCGGAAGTTGGTGTTACGCAGGAGGTCGTACAGGTTGTAGGAGAGAAGCTCGAACACCAGGCACAGGTGGTTACGGAACATGAAGTGCCTCTTTAAGTGGACTGAAGAAACAAAAACGAGAAAAGATGCATTAAGGTGGCTCCTTTAAGGTGCTGAGGTTTGAGTGTTTATGGTCTCATGTACTACTTTCAGTCTTTTTGGTGGGAGGAAAATCTCTTGCCATTAGGTCAGGGTTTCACTACAAAAGACTAAAAGTAGAGTAACAGCTATTTGTCGTATTCTTGTGTCTGGTTTTTACCTATGTAGTACTTCATCTCAGTGTCGTGTTTGTTCATGAGCTCAAGAAGCCGCAGCTCAATCTGGGCCTGGTTCAGGAAGGCTTTCTTGTTCTTGATGATCTTGATGGCCACCCATTCCTGCTCGTGGTGGTCATAGGCTTTCACCACCTACACAAAAGGAGCAAATTAGCGCACACATAGGAAGATGTTGCAGTTTTAAAACAGCAGCAACATATTTCATGTATACAATTTAAAAATGCACCAGAGTTTCTGCACATTCACTATAAAAAAAAAAAAATCCTTATTCTGCCATTTATTAGACTTTCCAGTCTGTAGTGTGGTTTGCTTACTAGTTTTCCACCATAATAAAGTCCTGAGAGATGAATTTCACTCATTTTACCAATGAAAAACCACAAAACCAGTCATAAGCGTCAGTTTTTTTAAAATTGAGATTTATACATCATCTAAAAGCTGAATAAATAAGCTTTCCGTTGACTTATGGTCTGTTAGGATAGGACGATATATGGCCAAAATACAACTATTTGGGAAATCTGGAATCTGAGGGTGCAGAAAAAAAAAAAAAATACTGGGGTAACCCCCTTTAAAGTTGTCCAAATGAAGTTCTTAGCAATGCATATTACTAATCAAAAATTACGTTTTGTTATATTTACAGTAGGAAATTTACAAAATATCTTCATGGAACATGATCTTCACTTAATATCCTAATGATTTTTGGCATAAAAGAAAAATCGATCATTTTGACCCATATAATGTATTTTTGGCTATTGCTACAAATATACCCATGCTACCTAATACTGATTTTGTAGTCCAGGGTCACATATTAAAACAATAAATATGATACCTATAATGATACTTCAAAATTGATGGCACAGCTAAAACCAAAAAAAGGAGATCCGGATCTACTTTCAAATTCTGATACAATGCAAAATGGATTCACACTTTTGGGTCAAGCTAATTTGGAGACAAAACATCACTTGCTACTTTGTTGTTTTTCACACTTCATATACCCTGTTGAAGAATACCTATTGTTTCGGTTTGATTTTATGCCTGTATTCTTTTAGATTTGATATCTAAGCAATAGCAATGAGACTTCTGACCAAATCGTCCAGCCTCAGAGTTGTGCTAACCTGTCCGAAGGAGCCCTTGCCAATAAGTGAGTCGATCTCGTAGCGGTCCAGCCACTTCTCCCCGTTCTTCACAATGTAGTCATAGTTGTCGTCGTCATAGCCGTCGTTGTACACCTTGCGCTCTTTTTTGGTGCTAGAGTCCTCGGGGGGAACCTGCTGGGCTCGCCGTTTCTTCTTCGTGTAATACACCTGGAAAGCAAGCAAAAACTTATTATTTGAACCTCTTCTGCTATCTTGTTAATCACTGGGGTGTGTGTATGACAGGTCTTGTTGTATGTGTAAACATGAAAAGGCCTGTCCAGGCTCACCTCATTGATGTGCTTGTATGTCTTGATGAGATCGACTGAGAGTTTTCGTAGCGGGGCGCTGGCGGGATCTCGAAAACTCGGGGGAATCCTCCTCTGCAGGATGGTCATATCTGACAGCACCTGGAAGAAGAGACACCGAAACAACAGTAAGAAAAAAATGGAGGGGCAACTTAAGCACCGTAAAAAAAAACAAAAACTTATGGTTAAAGGACATATGTAACCCTGGACCACAATAAGGGTCAATTTTTTAAAATTGAGGTTTAAACATCATCTGAAAGCTGAATAAACAGCTTTCCATTGATGTATGGTTTGTTAGGATAAGACAATATTTGGCTGAGATACAACTATTTGAAAATCTGGAATCTGAGGGTGCAAAAAAAAAAAAATCTAAATACTGAGAAAATCACCTATGAATTTTTTTTGCAAATGAAGTTCTTCGCAATCAAAAATTAAGTTTTGACATATTTACGGTAGGAAATTTATAAAATATCTTCATGGAACATTATTCGCAAAAGAAAAATCGATCATTTTGACCCACACAATGTATTTTTGGCTATTGCTACAAATATACCCATGCTACTTAAGACTGGTTTGTGGTCCAGGGTCACATATATATGCAAAATAATTATCTTACAACTAATTTAATAGCTAAAAATATATACTAAATAATGAATAAAAGATAAATGAATATATAATATAAAATGTAAATTCAAGTATGCAAAGTTAATAAATAAGGCCATTAATTTAACACATTCATGTAGTGTGATTAATTATAAATAAAAATTTCAGTAAAAAGCAAAATTATTTATCTTCCCCCTGAACTGTACACGGTAACAAGGGATTCTCAAACCTACATGCAATAGTGATGCAATAGCTGATGACGTCAATATAGACGTATACATAAAGAAATATTGCAGAATATAAGTATCTGTTCTGGGTAAACAACCCATTATTCTACATCAGGCAGATAGATAAACTCAATTGTATAATGTAACTGAAGACTGCAGGCCAGTAATGGGCAATTTTATTACAACAACACAATCTACTAACTATTCTGTAGTCTCTTCGAATGTCTATTCATTGATTTAGTAGCAAAACACAATAATGTCATCTTTATTTGAGGGCAAGTAAACACAGTATATGCAATTGCAATTAATTTATTAATCACCATGTTATTCAGTGAGGGACAAGTTTTTTAAGAAAAATCTTTTTTGTTACTGTGATTGGCGATGTCCAAGCACACAATGGGTTTTATTAAAGATTTTAATTGCAAGGAAGCATGCTTCTGGTACCTGCTGCTGGTCGGCCATGGAGTGGATGTTACCGAAGGAGGGGTGGCTGTGCTGGCTCGACATGGTTGGCTCAGCGGGGGAGAAGCCCAAGGCGGCAGGCTGGCAGAGGGTAGAGGAGGGGGGCTTGCATCCTGAGCTGCTTCCACCTTCATAGAGAAACGGAAAAAAAAACGAGAGAGGTTTCAGAAGACACATTGCTAAAGTGCATCACACACGCCAAGCAAATACTGACATGGGTGTGGGGAGAAACACTGCACTGCAGGGGGAAGTAGAAATATGAACACACATCCTCAGACACACACACACACACACACACGGAGCATATTGGAAGTCAAACTGAAGGCATTTTCTGAGCCTCCAGCTAAGAGATCTTTGAAATCTCCTACAATCGGATGGAATAGTGATAAGAATGATCGGTTATCCTCTCAAGAAGCTCCAGCTCATTTTGGCTGAGAAATTACAGCGCCGTTCCTCAGGTCAGCATGACAAGCATGCGTTGGAGGTGGGAATACACTGCTATACACCTTCAAAGACCTGAGAACAGTTTCCAAATCAGAATAATTCTTTCAACTTTCTGAGCAGCATGTGTTTTTTTTTTTCCCTGACAGCTACGGGCAGACAATATGCAAACGGCAGAAAATCACTGTACTGTGTGTCACTGCCAAACCGGTGGAACAAAGAAAAACTGCCGTATGACATTGCACACCAAAATCTCTGTGGATGATGGGAGTGACTGGGAGGCAAGCAGAGCTATCCATGGTCCTGTGCTGCCACTCGTTGGCCAAGAATATGCTGCAGCTATTACTTTCAAATACAGGCTTCACATTAGGCTGCCTGGTAGAGCAGTGCTGACCTTAAATTACAGATGAATTATTGTGAAAACATGTCATATTTCAACTCAAAATCCAAAGAGAATCAGAAAATACATTTTCCATATTTTTGTAGGTCCATGATGACTTTTTTGTTCCTTAGTTTTAAGCATTATTTTCATAATAATTAAGCACAATTTTCCCTGTAATGAGCCCTCACATTTTCTGTATTTCCATAATTTACAGCGTTGCCTGTCATTATTAGATTTTATTAGTGTAATACTGTATTTTTTCAAAATGATATATATATATATATATATTTATACTTATTATAAAAATGTAATTAATTTCACTATATACAGCAAAATTAGTATATTATTTTGTATTTTAAGTTAGATGACAGTACAATGAATATTAGCATAGTGAATCAATACTTTAAATAATACTTACTGTTAAAACATACTGAATTATTGTTAACATGTCATATTTCAATGCAAAGAGAACAAGAAAATATATTTCTGATCTCTCTGTCTCTCTCTAAACAATGTAATTTACTGAATTGAAAAATCAGAACAAATAATTTACTACATACAGTAAAATAATATATGTAAATAATTTTGCAATTTTAATTAAATGTCAGTACAATGAATATTAGCACAGTAAATCATACTGAATTATTGTTAAAACGTCATATTTCAGCTCAAAATCCAAAGAGAACAAGAAAATATTTTGCATATTTTTTGTAGGTCCACAATGACTTTTTAGCTTTGTTTTACGTATTATTTTCATAATAATTAAGCACAATTTTTCCTGTAATGTGCCCTCACATTTTACTTTTGACATCCATCATTTACAGTGGTGAGTGTCATTATTAGATTTTATTAGAGTAATCTTTTTATATATATATATATCTATGTCTATCTATCGATCTATCTATCTATCTATATATATTCTATATAAATATATCAATTTCGGTGACAAGAATAAGGGTTGTTTGCATGAAATAAATTAGAATTTGGGGAAAATTGTCCTGAAAATAATATCATGATCCAAAGCCTAATTTTCTATATGCAATACAAAAACTATTTTACTATATATTTCTAATAATTAATTGTCTATATTCAAAAAAACGTTTCTAACTTTTATGATATAGACATTTTCTATACCGGTTTTATATTATTCACCCTTATAAGAGAAATCTGAGACCATCAAGCATACAACCTGTGTATATGAACTTCATTTATTAACATTAAAACCTTTCACAATGTAGGCCACAGAAGTTTTTGGAGCTAGTTATGTGTACAAAAGACCAAGGGACTAACGGAGCACTAAACTACAGGCTTATAAAGAATTAATGCTGTCCCAAATTTGATGGACTGAAATTTTAACTGCAGGATGCGATTTTTTTTTTGCACACTATAATCACACTGAACATTCATAATGTACAAAGGAAGTAACGGACATCTCGAGAAAGAGGCGAGAACGTGCCGAGAGTACAGTAATTAAGTAAGATTGCTGAGTGCGGAAGCAGGGACGTGAGCGTCTAACAGGGGGATATGAAATGGATGAGATATTCCACAGCGAATGCTTTTATTGCTGCTTTCAGGGGCTGACAGGTGAGGAGTAATGGGGGTGAAATTTATCAATGACACATTACAACTTGAAATAGCCAGACGATCAATGGCCGTAGCTTAAACAAAGTGCAAAACGACACATCTGACCACCATCAATCCCAGGGAGTGACGGCAAGCATTGCTGTTACATGCCCATAGGAGGAGTCCCAGCACCGACTCACTGACAGGAAACCTGCCTGGATATACATATGTGACTCATCTCCAACTGGTTTCTATTTGCTCAGACCCTGTTGCAAATGACGAGACGACTCAAATCAAAGCCTAGCCTGCAAAACATTTTCAGTTCATCTACCAAAAACCCTCACAAAGACTTCTTTTTGCAAAACCATTATTATAAACACACACTTATTTATTTCAACTCATTTCCTCCGCCTCGTTTTCATTGGTAAACGATGACTAAAAGAGCTGAGCACCAGGAAAAAATGTCACACTGTGCCTTTAAATGCTGAAACGAACACATTGAGAACTTCCTGAGTGTGACACCCCCCTTCCTCCGCTCTGATTGGCAGAGGCCCCCTCCCTCTCTCCTTCCCGATTGGCTGCTGGTATCCAAGGGCTGGGCGGCGAGGTCTCTATAAATAAACCTGGTAGCTTGTGCTGTATCAGCAACCCTTCCCACAATGCCGCTCTCGCTCACCCTCCCTTTCCCTGCCTGTTACCTCTCTTCTCTTTCCCCCCTTCTCGCTCTCAATCTACGCTGATCTGGCTGTGGCGCTCGTATAAACGCCATGCCGAATATTAATAAAATATAACAGGACACATGCTCCTCTATGGACACACAGGTGCCCTGGTAGAATTTATTGTCACACACGCAAGTGTCACATCGCGGCGGTTAAATATATCAGGTGGTGTATGAAGTAATCATCCGCTGCAATTAACCATGCAAAGACCCCCCCCACCCCCACCCCCCCTTCACCAAGTCATTCCACATCCCCACAGCTGACCAAACACAGCTGCCAGCTGCCAATCACAGTGTCACCATGGCAACAGACCAGCCTACTCCCTGTCTCTAAGGCACAGGAAGAGGATGGTTGTGTGTGCATGCGAACAGCTGAACAGCCCTCCCCATCACTCCCACCTCACCCTTCCCATGTCCGTATTGACCCCCTATCTTATTCCCTGTTAGGGTAATGGGAACGCTGGTGCTACTGAGCCAAAGTTGGACACACCATGATTGGCATGAAGGGAAAAGAGGACAGGGAGGAAACTCAGGGCATTATCCACAACTTATCTAAAACGAGTCAAACAGCGACTGGAGAGACTCCGTAATTTCTGGTCATCCATGCAATTGAAGTTCAATGCAGGAGGGAGAACTTGACCTTAGTATGAAGCAACAAGTTGGTGTTGCTTGAGCACAGAGCGCGTGTCGGAAAAAGGACACATACAGTACATAGAGGTGAATAAGGCAAGGATGTGTGCGTCACATCATGCCCACTGTCTAACGTGCGCCTGCGTGCCCACAGATGGCAGGGTTACATAGATGTCATGCCCCACATTAGAGGACGTCAGGTTTCAGAAGCTCTGAAACTCTGCCCAACAATATTACGGGTAGTTGTGAGCAGGTATGGGATCTCCTAAACACATCTAACAAGGGAAAAAATGGTTTATAATCTATTGTCAATAGTGTAGCAATGTATGATGCACAACTTTGACCAACTTTCACCCTCAAGTGTGGTTTCCAATCGAGTGGATTCCTATTGAAATAACTGGATTTCGCCCATGAACATTCACCAAACAATGCACCTTTAGAAAACAAAGCATACATTACTGACCGGGCCATATCTCCCAGCATCCATTGGGATACTATTTGCAATTTACTTCATATGTGCAAACAACTACTCATCGCTTCTCAACATTACATATAACTGGAAAAAAACATGGGAGGAAGGAACAAACGTGCATCAATTGCGTTGCATTTGGGGGAGGGGGGGGTTATACTTAAGTCTTACCAAATTCGAGTTTGACGAAAGATTATTTATTTAAGGAGCGAACGATCTTGTGCCTCTGCCTCCCAGAAGCTCCCACTGGTCATCTCCACTTGTGTTTCTCAGAACTCCCTCATTTGCAAGAGGACACCATCCTTAGTGGAGCTTCTGCAAAACTTTCAACCTTTCCACTAAGTTCAGCACCTCTCACCGTGTTATGCGATATAACCCCGTCCAACCTTTCCTTGGCGGCCAAATCCCAAACAGTACCACGGAGAACTTTAAACAGTCCGGCCCCCATAGCTGAGTCAGACTGCACACTATTAATAAAAAGCCATCTGGGTGGACGCCTCATACAGTGACACTGGTAAATTGAGAGCTCACACAGGGCATTAAAAATAAAATAAAATAAATCCCCAACTCAAAATACATCATTGGCTATTGGTGTCGACGACTGGCCACAGCAACAGCCAACACTAAAACAAGCACATGACTGTCTGAAAGTTGGTATCCAAACAATGCTGATATGGGTTTTTCAATTGCTTCTAAATTCTAAATTCACTTAAACATTCGGCTTAAGGAAGATTTCTCAAATTTCAAAAGTTTTGGCCAAAAAGCGCCTTTGCGCTGCAGGCGTCCCGAGTTCGTATCCCACCCCCCTCTTTCTCCAAAAGCAAATATGCCAAAAAATAAGTTTTGGCCTCTCAGAGATGGTTATCCTCTGAATGTGATTTAAAAATTGCCTAAAAATCAACAATACAAATGCTCAAAAAAAGTTACATTAAGTTTTAGGTCTGGCTGTTGTAAACAGATGCACGCTGACTGCTGTCATGCACAATGCTGAATCTCCACCCCTCTTTATCCTTGAGATTTAAACACGAGCCGCGGGACCCTAAGGAGCTTACGTGCTGATCTCTCGGTGAGACTGCACCTTCACAGCTCAAGGCGACTGCGAGCTCACGTTAACACCAGACTGGCTAATCTAAAGTGACCAGCACTAATCAAGCGCCCCTTGAGTAAAGAGCCACTTGCTCCAGTGGAGGTGGATGTTGACACAGAGCGAATAGTGTAGGCCTATTCGCGTTGTTTACTTTCTTTCTTGGAAAGACCACAGGATGATGTGAAAGTGAGTCAGGAGACACAAATACAGATGGAATGAGAAACATGAACACCTGAACAAAAGTGTATGCAAGCATCACAAAATTTTGGGTGATATCAGTAGGAAAAGTTGCTTCACAATGTTTAATGTGTTTCTAGTGGTGGGTGGGGAGTGTTATATCAGTGAGATTCTGGATGGATGGGGTAGGATCGTCGATCGCCGTTCTGGTCTTGCAGGTACACTGTGTGTGCATCTGGTGAACAATAACATGTTTTTGTTCTGATTCAGGCCCACCGCTAATCCAGCAGGAGGCGGGGAGATGAAGAGCCAATGAGCATGAAGGGCATTTGTCACTTTTTCCTCTGAATATGTGAAACAACAGATTTCATGGGCATGCATAGATGACAACTATAGGCACACATTTTTTCACAATGGTTCGTGCACTAGCATAGGTGAGTTTACTAAGACGAGAATAACTGGAGCACTGAAAAGCAACAAAAAAGTATGTTTGTATTGAAAAACTAAATAAACGGCTTAAAGAGAGCTGAACATCTAAATGCTTTTATCAAATACATACTGTTAGAACCAAAAGAATCCAATTTAGAAATTAACTTAAAAACGGTTTCTTTATTGGCATCTTTGGTTCCATTCAGAACCTTTCATTAGAACATCCATGTAAACTTCCCATTCCACAAAAATGTTCTTTATATTAGAGAATGTTCTTTAGATTTTGAATGTTATTCAAACTATGAAAAATGATTATTTTAAGGAACGTTCACTAAAAAGTTTTTCAGTAAACCCAAAACGGGTCTTGGCCTCACTGCAAAAAAACCTTTTTGGAACCCAAGACTGTAAAAAAAACTGTGCACTCTTAAAAATAATGATTCTTTATTGGCATCAATGGTTCTATGAAGAACCTTGAACATCCATGGAATCTTTCAAATGCAGTCTTTACAGTCAAAAAAGATTCTTTAGATTTTTTACATGTTCTTCAAAATGGTTCTTTTAGGAACTGTTCTCAGAAAGGTTCTTTTGGGAACCAAAAATGGTTCTTCTATGGCATCACTGCAAAAACACCCTTTTGGAACTTTTATTTTTAAGAGTGTATATCTATATACTATATCATCTTCAAGATCCTACATTTTAAGTTGAATAAACTTTATATTTAACCACAAGACAATATTTCTAGATTTCAATGGATTTCACACTGCAAAATTGCGCGTTTCACCTTTAGACCGAAAACCGGCGAGCAAACAAACATGAAAGGCGGTGTGAGGGAAAGGGGCAAAGGGCATGGAGTGGAGAGGTTGTTTGTATGAACGCTGTGACTGTCGTTCTCTCTTTCACAGTTCAAACTCCACGCACCTTGATTCAGGGCTGTGATTCTCTGCTGATATGATGTGTTCACATGCCCTATCAGCTTTTTTCTTTGTCTCATATAGGTGGATCTACAGAAAAGAATTATTCCTGCAGCTTTAGCACTGAACCCAATTGGGTTACTTGCAGTTACATCTATCTTTAAAAGAGTTACTCAGGCTTCTGAAAGGCAGTTATACACACAGTGCTTGACACGCCAGACTGGGTTGGGGGGACAGAAATAGCAACAGGAGAAAAGTCAGCTGGATACACAGATAAAAATAAAAATTTAAAGCAGAAAATGCAAAAACATATTCAAATGATTCTGTTGCGTCTCATCCCAAAATCTTTTAACTACTGCCAACGATAACACACATAAACAATCATCCAACTGAAAAGAGGTTGAGAAAAAAGTTGAGTTCTCTATTAGGATATGCGTATGCATGAGTGATATACAGACAGCAAAACAACTAAGACTCTGCATCTTTAGTCTCTACCAAGTCTACTGTGCAACAAGTTTATCGCAAACTGTGAACTTTTGTTTTGAGTCATTTAGTGCAAACTGATTTATCACTACCACAACCAGACTCAAAAGCTGTCAAACGCCCAATTTATGAATGGTCTTCGTGCTCGAAGTTAAAATGGACATTGGAGTTTGAAGCTCAATCCAGATTTGTGTGGTGTGGGGTTACTACTTTGCAGCATCTGTAGATTACTTGTTTGGAAACTTTCTTGAAATGGGCCAATTAAGCAATTATATCGTAACTGCATTAAGCAGCTTAATGCTTGACGGATAATTGAGTCCTTTAATTCCAATCCCGAACCGACAGAGAATGGGAGGGAGAACAAATAATGAAGGCTGGGTTACACAAACCTATGTCTAACAAACTAACTGCCAATGTACATTGGTATATAGCCAAACAATGAGCTGATCATCACTGCACTTTCCTCCAAAGATCCACTGTACCACTGCAATCTTGTTTCATCAACCAATTATCACTTACAGTGAGGTCTTTAATTTTCAATATGGGTTTGATATCAGCAAAATAGTTTACTGCACAATAATTAAGCCCTTGTTCTACAAAAATCATCAGGTGCCACAATGGCCTTTGACATAATTCATGTTCTGTAATGTTGAATCCTTTTCCAAAAATTTATTGGAAAGCAAACTGATACCACCAGTGGAATGAAAGCAAAAATAAAACATAATCTGCCATGACAACAACCTTTTCTTGTGTCATAACAAGTCAGAGTCACATTTTTCTTTATCATAAAGTCTTAAAATATGACTAACAAGCCAAGGAAAGCTGTTTTGTGACGCACATTGTGCACAATACAGTACACGCTGGTCTACAGAGCAGCATTCTGCTGCAGCTCTAAGATTCCCAGCAACAGAGCGATCACTGTGAGCTCACACCTCACGTAGAGCTCCCATAGCACACAGCACAAATTACAGCGCAGAAGTGACGCAAAGATCAAGCAGGCTCTGAAACCGTTCGAGAATGCGCCCTATTCCCATGGTTGTTTGAATGAGTTCTGTTAAAACAATGATGGGAAAAGGAGTGC
This sequence comes from Labeo catla, assembly GCA_012976165.1. Taxonomy (NCBI): domain Eukaryota; kingdom Metazoa; phylum Chordata; class Actinopteri; order Cypriniformes; family Cyprinidae; genus Labeo; species Labeo catla. The sequence goes on from VONZ01000471.1 coordinate 465,089, forward strand.
AGTTCTGTAGGGGTATCTGAAGTGTGTGAAACACTTGCCTAATTTATGTCCGGTCTAAAAGGGAAATGTCCCTGGGTGGGCTAATTTTCTCCTTGAATAGCCCAATATTTTTAAATAAACATCGCACTGTACTGATTTTTAGCAGCTGAGCATTTAAAACAATATACATCATGCCACAGATGACTTCCAACGTACCAGACAATGTTTTGACCAAACTGTATTTACATTCTTAAACCCCAGCTAAAAGCTAATGTACTTCCTCAAATTCCAAAGCCTTGTCATCACCACAATTCGCTCACTTTTCCCTCAACATTCCATGCAGTTTTGATTTTGTTGAGTGGATTTATGCGGTCAAGGACAAACTGTATTTAAACTAGGATTTCTAATGTTTACCGTTGGCCAAAGGTAAATATGAACTTGAACAGCAACTAATGTTTGACAAATAACTGGATGTGACTATGTATGAGCGCACACAGAATTCCCAACATTCATGCGTGTTCGAATAATAAGGCCACTTTGTTATAGGTGCAAAGAGAGGTTGTACTAACTTCTTGCAGGCTTCCGTAGCAGGTGTGACTGGGGTAAGAAGCGATTCTGATCTGGGCTGCCAATCCAGGATTCGGTCGGCAAGTTTGCGACCATTCTGTTAGAAGGCTGCGGCTTCTCCTCCACAGACGAAGTGATCACCATCTGAAATGCTTATGCGTTGGCCCGTGATATCCAAAGAATGACTCTAATCGAGTTTGTTGGGGATCCCAAAAAGTACTGAAAAAGTCGCTGACATCAAGTATAGAATAATCCTTCGCACATGCCTAAATAATCCAGTAGGGTACATCCAATGGTAACTAAACTCAAGTTTGAACCGTCAAGGCAAGTTATAAAGATTAGGATTTAAATTTACACACAAAAATAGCTTTCAATTACTTGCGAAATCCTGAAGTGACAGACAGAAGAAACTGATGAACGAAAAAGGCACCATTAAGTTATTTCAAACACCGTTTCGTTTCTGTCCTAGCTATTCCCTTTATTACTATAATATTCTAAGGCAATGGATTGGGTTTCAGGCAACAATGCTCACTTTTGGCATAAAAATATACATATTCAAACTAGGTATGTCTTATATACTTTATAGAGCTATATATATATACTCTGCAACACACACACATATAGATATATTTCTCTGTTTATACGGGGATGAGCTTATTTGGTTACTAAAGTTTGTTTTACTTGTACTGTATCTAGATTCATTGTCCCACAACACCGAGTGGATTCCATTGAATAAAATAGCAGTAATTTTTAGAAAAACTGTTCACAATAGTGGGATAAAACTGAGATCCTTGTCGAGACAGGACCCCCCACTTCAGTTTTCCAATCCAGATAATTCAGCAGCTGACAAGGAAACCAGAGCTAAACCTGGAAGTGTTGGTAGCCTTAAGGGTGGGGGTGGGGGTCTCAATTTTCAACACCATTTACCCCATCACTCTCGCTAAAAATAGCAGGCGTTTCTTATATTCTGTCTAGGTATCCTACAGTAGCTTAAATTAGTCAAAGAAGGCAGGTGCGCTCGCACAATGGCTGTGTTGCCACTTTATAATCTGAATCCTGATAAGCGAAAAAACTGCAGCTCCAGGTAGGAAAGGTATCAGTGACTTCCTTATGGGGAAAAAACGAGCTACCCTTCCCCCTTGAACGCAACTGGCAAAGTCTGCAGGTGTACAGGCGACCTTATTCGCTGGCAAGTCAAAAAAAGTGAGGGGAGGAGGGAGCCAGGAGCTCAAGACACGGGTGACAACAATCTATAGCTTGTGATAAATGTTTTCGTGGGCTGCAGGATCAAAACAAACACGTGCATGCACAAACAACTACGACGAGTCAAAGTGCTGAAGTGCAAGTTACAGGCACAAAAAATGCACAACTACTGGAGGAGGGAATATAAAAACTTGCCGCGTTCACTATAATACTTTTTCACAATACAATGAATTTAGTCCCAAACGAATAGACAGGTAACACGGAGACTGCGCTTCCAATCGCACAACCTCCTCAGTCTATAAAGAGACGTTTTGGTTGCGTCAGTGTGCTTGGCATTTAAAAATAAAACGAAAACGATATCCAGAAATAAGTCCAAACAATCCAAGCGCCCCGTTCTCTGGTCAAGCTATGACGAATTAGTCAAAAGTTAGGATTATAATGGTGAGTGTCCTGTCCAACCGTGCGCTGTCAAGTCGCCTCAGAGAACAACAGAGACTGTTTAGTTCGCGACTGACAATTTTCAACTTTCCGTCGAGCATAAAAATAGAAAAGCGTCAGCAAGTGTTTTCGTCAAAAACATCAGCTGGCAAACCATTTGACGTTACTTCCATCCTGAGCTGTCACCGCGATCGCAATTCCGTGCAGTTTAGTTGGGCTTCCGTGTGCACTTTCACAGATTCATTTGCCGTCGTAACTCCCTCGTTTGGATATCGACGCTCAACCGTAGCGCTCCTTTCGTTACAAAAGCTTCTCCACGATATTTTGTTTTCCTCCGAAAAGTCTTCGTTTCCAGCCAGTCTTAAATCATACTCTCTGCTTGCCCGTTATTACTCCTTGTTGTCGAGCCTCTCTGGCCGGCACTGGATCCACACCCTGCAATGAGGATTGTTCCATCCACATTCAAGTGTAGGGGGGGATACAGAAGAGCCACTCTGTGGAGGAGCTCGGTTGACGCAGCTCCCCACGCTTCAATGTTTAAACACCAAAAGCGGAGGGCTGCCATGAGAACCATGAAACACGTTTCAAAAGGAGTGACGCATGACTATGTGCTTATTTACCCAGATTTCATCAGATCAAACAAGGCTGCGCCACAAAAGCCATATTCACAAGCGTTTAAAAGACCTAGCATCCCCCTTTTCTGTTTAGTAGCGCCACCAAGCCGCTTCTCTCCATTTATAGTAACTCCGCAGATATAGATATTCACACAGCGCATATATATATAGACTGCTGGAATCATTAGAGGCAAACACAATTACAATGCTTTTATTTCGTGAACAATTGTACATCAAACAAATAGAGATGTAGAGAACGTAAGTCTAACTTTTGTAACCGCACAACGCTCTAACCGCGATGCGAGCCCTCTCATGGACGGAAGGTCACTGAAAAAAGGGTTGAGGTCTTAAAAGTATGTCTATATAGGTTTTAGTAAGTTTAAAAGAAACTTATTGCGCCCATTAAATTTACTGAGAAAGTAGTAGCTGGCTCCTTAAACGTTATTTAATAGCTCGAAATGCAACTACGCTTTGCACAAAGAACATTTACAAACAAAAACAAGGTCGGTCATAGTTTAAAAAAAAATGTAACTAAAAGTTCAGGATTGATAGAATGATGTCCCTGACATAATTTGAAGCATTTGATTATTTTTTGCAACAACAGCTTGTGTGCATACGATAAAAAAAAGTTATTTTTCTGTGCCCTTTAAGTTTCGTCAAACTTTTCTGTGCTAAAGCGCGCACACACGCCGATGTTCCTTTCCATAGAACGGCTCCTCAAATCTCCCTCCCTCCCTTTCTGCTAACGCGCGTTCATGGGTGCTACATTCTCCACCCCCTGTGTGCGCGTTCGTAGGGTCTGTTGCTATCCGACGCCACGGCAGCTTACACGCGATTGGTCAGAAGTGGTCCCCGTGGCTGTTTGAATTGGTCAGCCTGGTATGTGGGCGGAGAAGAGACGAGAGACTGCCCTTTCCCCTAGCTCCTTGTTGTCTCCAAAATACGCCGCGGAAACAGGATGACGTGCCCGCGGAAATAACACAAGACTTCAGGTAGATTGATATGGAGGGGGAGACAACAGCGAAAAGTTGAGAGAGAGAGGAACTGTCATCGCACACGAAACAGGCGGATGAGAATCTGAGAAGTGTTGCATTAGGGCAAACCTTAAGTGATCATTAATCATTCATATTAATCGTTAACTTAGTTATTATACCAGTTATTAAAATGAAAATGTGATAAGGCTTGAGATTTAACAAATAAGAAATATTTAAGTAAACTTTTCTCCATACAATTTCTTATCTCTAATAATGACTTGTGAATAGTCTTAAAACCCTTATACTAATAACAGACTCGTTATTTAATTTTTTTTTAATGTAAAAAATGGCCTCACATACAGTTTAAGTTACTGTATTTACAGCCCGCATTTGTACTAAATAGGGATTTGTGATTATGTAAATAAAGAAAAAAAATCATGTTTGATTAAAACGTGAAAATATATTGAATCTTTTTGTAATTTGACCATACTGTGGTTAGGAATCGTGTTTAAAACCCCACTGCGTGCGGGTTGGTAATTCCTCTCTGTTCTCCCCTAAAAGAGTATAAGGGAGGGGGGTCGATGGTGGTGCAAAACGAGGTTAACCATGCCGTCATTCATCCTCCATGACTCCACAGAAGCCCGTTTATATGCATCTTTTCACGTCCTTTTCTTGCTAAGAGAAAAGATCGATGTGACTGTTTTAATGAGCGATATGTGAACGTATAACCTTTTTAAATATTAAAATATCATGTTTTAAAAATAATTAATACATTAATAAATTGGTAAGAAAATATACACAAATGAGTTTACATTCAGTAGCACTTAATGAATTAAGCGTATCGTTTCTGTGGAAACAAAAGTATGTTTAAATATTATTTGTTAGCGTTAATCGCTTGCTAAATTCATACAAAAAACTGTAATACTTTTTGAAAAAAATATTACATTTTTGGGGGGGTTTTATTAGGCTATAGCTAATTTAAAACTAGAAGAAAATTCAACTTTCCTCTTTTCTCTCCCCCGCTACAGCAGTGCGCACCCCAGTGACAGCTGCGGCAGCCGCTTATGTGTCACATTATTATTTTGGTTTGTAAAGCATAAATGTACAGATAAACGTCTACGTGTATAAGTGAGTTGGTTCTTGAGAGGAAATGTGACTCGGTTCCAATAAATCACCTTTGCAAAGCTCCCAGACACCCGAGATTAAAAACGCAAGGCGAAGATTCCGGGACTCACGTGCCTTGCAGCAAAATTCCACCCGGCAACTACACATTGTACCATGGTAACAGCCCTGCCATTGGTCCCGGGTGCGTTTTGAAATGACCAATGGGAGGGCCGGCAGCGGGTGATGCGTGTTGCTAGGTAAACATGATGCAGTGGGAAGATACGGTAGTCGAACTTCACTGAAGAAGCTAGCAAGCGCAAAAGGAACGGCGGGGTAACACAGCAGCGAATTACAATTACACTGCGGGGAGGTTGCCGGGGTTGTGTTTCAGCTCTGCTCACGCCAGAGATGGCTTTTTTTCTCCATTTTAAAGTGTGCATTACAGAGTTACATTTGTCTGTTTGGACACATGCAAGTTAAATAAGGCAACAAAAATGGGCTTTCCGCTAGGAGCAGGAGATGAGGACGGCATGCTGACCAAAACAAATCATATACTCTTCAGTGCTTTATTTTCAACCTCCTTATTGACGGGCAGAACGGCCAGATATACATCACAGCACTCCCAGCAAACACTTCCCATTGGCAACTGGCTTGTCCACCAACAGTGAGATATTTACAACTAAGTAAAGCTGACCTCCTAGTCCCTAAATATTTAAAATAGCCACCTAAAGTGCGTGCTTTCTTTGGACCGCCTCGATTTCGTACATCCAAGAGCCATATAACAAAACATGCCAATTATGGCATGAACACTTAAAACAGGTTGGGAACAGAACATCTAACTAGGATTGCAAAGTGCCCTCTGACATTCAAAAATGGCAACAAACAATAAATAAACAGTTAATATGAGATCCTTATGTTAACAGTAAACTAAACTAAAAGTTTTAGTGCTTTTAATTACATTTTCCAGTTAAAACAAGTTGTTGTTCTCAATAATTAGATATCCTACAAGTGGTTTAGTGATGCCACGCTATAGCAGAGTATAAACATGTTCTGCACATGCGCAGAATATGAAGCTGTAAAAAACTTGTTTCCAAACAGAACAGTTGTCCTCATTACACTTAAGTTACCTGTGACAAAAATGGCCCAATGTTGCTAGTGCCATGGAAGTTCTGCCAAGAAACCCAAGATGGGGCAGGGTCAAGTTTACCATTACAGAAGTTTGAAGTTTCATCCATAAATAGGTTGATGAGGTGCCTGAACAGTTATGGATACAAACGCTAAAAACGTCCAACGCTTAGAACACGCTAACAGCATTTCTAAATCACTCTATGAAGTCACAGCTAGTGCTTCAGGAATTAAAATACTTCTGTAACTACAATATAATATCAATTTCTTTTTATTTTACAGACATTAACAAAAACAGAGCATTACGTATGGCAATTCATTTATTACAGCTCTCTGGAATACTTGAATATGATTGGCCAGTTGCAGAATTTAGAAGTCAAATATGTGACCCCTGGGCCACAAAAACCTTAGTAACACGGGTATATTTGTAGCAATAGCCAACAATACATTGTATGGGTCAAAATGGTTGATTCTTCTTTTATGCCAAAAATCTTATGTAAAGATCATGTTGCATGAAGGTATTAGGTATATTATACCTTATACCTATATATTAAAACATAATTTTTGATTAGTAATATGCATTTTTTAGAACTTTATTTGGACAACATTAAAGGTGATATTTTTTGCACCCTCAGATTCCAGATTTTCAAATAGTTGTATCTCAACCAAATATTGTCCTATCCTAACAAAAATAATATCTAAGATACATCAATGGCTTATTAATTCAGCTTTCAGATAAAGTATAAATCTCAATTTAAAAAAATTGACACTTATGACTTATGATTGTGGTCCAGGGTCACATATTTCTGAATAATGACCTCCATCCATGTATAACTGATTAGTTGTCTGAGAAAACAGTTTTTAACAAACTTATAATGTACTGTAAATAACTGATTAATTTGAATGTAAATAATTTAAACTCAAAGTAATATTTCCTGTCCATGCATTTAATTATTAAGCACACCATAAAAAGTTGTAAATAACAAAAATTATGAGAGTATGTTTTACGAGAAAATATTACTACTTACATCTGTCATTTGGCCGTTTCTTTGTAATTGTGAAATTTACTAACAATTTGTGAGTGACACCAAATTTTCCACACCCTTTTTTATGTAACTGTGTGTAATAAATGAGATGATGTAAATGTAAACATCAGTCATTGTTGAAAAAAAAAATCATATTACTGAAATAAAACGTTGAAACTTCAGTAACATATTCTAACACAACTTTGTAAAAATAAAAGGAAAAAAAAGGTTTATAGCCTCACAAACATAATAATGATGAAGTGATTACTACAGTCACATCGTGCTAAATTAAATATGTTCTGTAATAATACACCCATGTAAATGATGATCAGGGAGAGACAAAGCTTGACAGTATCTGTCCACACGTGTCAGTGCACTTACGCCTGACCCTTTCGTGGAGCGAGACGCAGGAGAATCCCCACTGTTAATCCCTGATGAGCCTCCCCCACCCTGCCCTCCCTTCCGCAGCATGACCTTTCACCTGAAAACCACACATCTAACACTTGCACAGACAGTCAATGAGAGAAAAAGCTAGGGCGCTGACGCCCAGGCCACACCAGTGTTACCTCTTTTTGATGCAATTGATGTACAATTATGATTTTTTTATGCTTTATGCATGCTTTAATGTATGCATTAGGGTTTCTATATTATAAAACGGGCAACAATAGAGGGATTAGGGCTTATTTACTTTCTTAGGAGGTCAGGGAGAGTTTATATGAGAGATCCGGTTGCTCATGGGTCACTCCTACAGGTGCCACTGGAAGCCTTGGTGTGACACAACAATTAGCAGCAAGACATAAATATGACATAATTTTCCATACAGACAAAAAATACAAAAAAGACTCTATTGAATATAATGTACTATAATTATATACTAAAATAAAACAAAAATCTCATGAACCTATATAATTGGTGATATTAATGCTTTACCTGGGATTAACAGAAAAAAAAGCATGCATAAGGCTCTGATAATTGAGAAGGTACTGGAGGTCCCTCCTCTACTGCCTCTAGTGGCCAACCAAAATCGCTGCAGCAAGAGAGGAGAAGCACTGGCAGTGGGAGAGAAAAGCCTTTTTAGATCAGGACTCAGAATCTAGTGAATCAAAGACAGGTTGGGTGTTTTTTCACCAGCTACTTTGTTAATATAAATATATATGTATGTTTTTTTTTAAACAAAGAACAGAAAAAATGAGCATTAAAAAGTTTATCTTAATGTATTATACATCATAAAATAATATAATTGAATTGTGTCATTTACAATAATAACATTGAAATTAAATATATTATAGCTAAATAGAAATACTAAATATAGAAATGACAAAAGCACCGTACCAAATTAATAAAGAATACATTAAAACAGAAAAAAGTTAAAAAATTAATAGATACTGTGAAAGTATAGAAATATAAAATAATACGAAGTTTAAGATGCAAGATAAACTTTGTATCACTTGAACAAAAGAACACAGGCCAAAAATTCTCATTGTGAACCTAAAATCTCTTTATAAAAAGTTTTATAAAGTAAAACTTTTTTTCAACACTATGTAGTATTAAGGTTTACAAAACTAAAAATACCAGCTTTATACTTTACATAGACACAGGAGTTGATGAACGTGATCTAATGGCAGGACTGGAATAAACTAAGGCCACTGGATTTGCCAAAGGACAAACCATTAAAACAAATCAATGTAAAAACACATGTCAAATATATCTCCCCATTACAAGGCATGAGTGCTATAGACAATCTATTTGAGAGGAAATGACGGCCAACGTGAACATTTCCGGGGAAAAAAAAATCCTATAAAAGTTTAACTGCTTTGTCTTTCACCTCTGTTCACATGGCAGCAGCCAAATCTTTGGGAGTTTTGACAAAATGTAATTTGCAAAGCAAAACAAACCGCTGGAGTTACAAAAGAAGTGATTAATATGTCTAACGGACATGTTCCATTTATGTTACACCCTTATATCAGCTAAGTCAGGGTGAACATAACCCTCTTTAACATAAAGACATCACTGTTCATTTGGCCAGTTATATAACTGATGAAAAGGCTTTCACTCAGTAAACAGCTTCAACTATTTTTCCCCACATCACCGTAAAGTCTAGGTTGAATTCTGAAGCTTTTTTACCCCTCCAAGTTCTCTTGCCCTTTTGAGTCAATACTTTTTCAGTCACACTAGTTAAAAGGACAGTGTTGGCTATTTGTCGGTCTTGTTCCATAGACGTAGCTGCTAAGCAGAAGTTGGACAGTGTATGGTAAAATAAGGAGCAGTTTATGCATGCTGCAAGTAACATTTCATTTTGAAGGAACAGTTTACTCAGAAATGAAAATTTGCTCATCCGCAGGCCATCCAAGATGTAGAGGAGTTTGTTTCTTCATGGTAACAGATTTGGAGAAATTTAGCATTACATCACTCGCTCACCAATGGATCCTCTGCACTGCATGGGTGCCGTCAGAATGAGAGTCCAAACAGCTGATAAAAACATTGACAAGCAATCCACGACTCCACTTCATCAATTAACGTCTTGTAAAGTGAAAATCTGTGTTTGTAATAAACAAATCCATCATTAAGGCTTTTTAATGTTAAGCATCACTTCTAAACTAAATGTGAGTCCATAATCCATAATAATGCTTCCTCTAAAAAATAATAATAATAAAAAAAAAACATCCCATTTTGTCCTCTCAATCCAAATCCACCAATATAATTGTTTAGAGCAGTTTTGGACTGTTTTTGCTCGTAAATGATGCTTGATCTGTGGACATTTCTCTCCTGAGATAGACTAGACATTATGGGTTAGTAAAAACACAGCTTTTCAGTTCACATGTTTGGACTCTCATTCTGACGGCACCCATTCACTACAAAGGATCCACTGGTGAGCAAGTGATGCAATGCTAAATTTCTCCACATCTTTTCTGATTAAGACACAAACTAATCTACATATTGGATGGCATGAGGGCGAGTAAATTCAGCAAAATTTTATTTTGGGGGGAATTATTCCTGACAAAACCCAAGGAATCCAAATATCTTGTGATTTTTCTTTCCTTTACATCATATAATCTAAAAAAAAAACATTTAGGCTAAAATGTGTAAATGTTACATTTTTAAAGATTTTTTTTGTAATTATAATAAAAGATGAATTAGAAAGTAGTTAAATAAAAGATGAATTAGCAATTAGTCCAATGACTGACCATCCACACAAAAATAACTAGTTTCAACTAGTCCTGAAGAGCATCTCAACCCAAAGGCCACCCTCTGATTAAAACAACCATTTTAATAAGCTTTACAAAATAGGTTAAACTGTAACAAGGCCTAATGTTACCAAATTACAGTATATCATCTGAAAAAAAAAAAAAAAAAAAAATTAAGAGAAACTAACCCTAAACTAACTAATAATAATAAAATGAAAAATTCAATAAAAACATTTAATTTTCATTTTAAAAAAGTCTTAATCTTGCATGTCTTCTGTAATCTTTCATCAAAACATTCTCTGCCTCTGAAATTAGTCTGAAATGCATTTCTACTAATGTGACATAAGCATCATCAGTGGGTAAAATAATATCTGATTATTTTATTATTTTAATCTGATTGACAAATATCTGAATTACATCACATTATATAAGTAAACTTGTTTGCAAATGCTAAATTGAGCTAAAGTCCAATAGCCATCAAATGCAACTGATTTAAAGCATCATAGTTATCATACAGGTGGTTTTCAAAAGCGGTGCTACTTAACATATAAGGACCATAAGGTTGGCAGCTGATGTCCACCATGCTCCTTTTTGGATCAAATACACCCCTGACATTTGAACTGTCAAAACAGCAATCCTCGGACCTCAGTCCACATGAACACCTAAGGCCCCTCTGCCACCTCTCCTTCTCTTCTTCCTCTTCCCTGTGTCTGTCCCATTCCTCCTATACTGCACATACGATGTGATTAAGCTTCTGTTAAGCCAGGCATAATCTCTAGAAGCTCTGGCTATTTAATTCTTGCTGTGCCAGCTTAGAGCAGTCATGGAGCCTGGCAAGGGGTGTGTGCAGGCATGCAGGCACACAGACAGGCACTTTGGCTGTCACAGTCTCTGCATGAAGCAGTCTCGCACTCCCATGGTGACAACAGGGCCGTTTACATGGACACATGCAGTTTGCTAACCATGGGCTTTGAAACAGGCATGTTTTAAATATAGGCTACCAAAACGCACAGATGCATGCATGTGCATAGCCGGTCAGCCTCGTGCACTTCAAGTGATGAAGTGGACTGACAAGCTGGCTGGTATTCATTTTGACAATTTGTGGAACTCGTTTATGCAGTACGGGTTATCTAGGCCAATCCGGGTGGATGTTGTCTATAGGTAGGCCAGTATGTGGGACTAGGATCACCTCAACTCTACATCCATCGCCTTGGGGTGAGGGTTTCCAACTACAGCTTTTCCTGAAATGTAAAACAAACAGTTTCTGAATTGCAGAATCACCTATGTGATTTGCAACATTTTAAATTTCTAATCGCTGGCAAAAGCAGCCCAAAAAGATTGAAAATTTGCATAAAATGTGCCCAACCTGAAGGCAAACATCAAACTGAATGTATGCATGAGTTGTCTTTGGACAAGACCAGTGTTACTATTGTGAACTAACCCTTGACTATTTAAAACAGGTTTTGTTAATTTAGATAAAGCTGAAATAAAATAAAACCTAAAAATTAACGAAAAAAACAAAAAGAATTTAAAGCTAAATAGAAATATGAAATAAAAAATATAAATGACAATCAGAAATACAATAAACTGAAGTACTAAAATGACTAAAACTGAAATTAAGAATTTAAAGTTAAATCGAAATATTTAAAAGAATTATAAAATAACAAACAGAATTACAATAAGTTTAAGTACTAAAATTACTCAAACTGAAATAAATAGAATTTAATGCTAAATAGAAATATGACAAGCAGAAATACGATAAGTTTAAATACTAAAATTACTAAAACAGAAATAAAATAAGTTGAAGTTGAAGTACAAAAATGACTAAAATTGAAATAAAGAAATTAATTCTAAATAGAAATATTTTAAAAATAATAAAAATGACAAACAGAAATACAATAAGTTTAAGTACTAAAATGACTAAAACAGAAATAAAATAAGATTAAGTACAAAAAAAAAATTGAAATAAAAATTATTTAATTTTAAATACAAAATGACAGAAATACAATAAGTTTATGTATTAAAATGACTAAAATTTAAACAAAAATAATTTAAAGCTAAATAAAAATATTTTTAAAAATTAATAAAATTACAAACATAACAAAATTACTAAACTTCAACTCTAATTAAAACAATAGTATATAAACAGTATATAAACTCCAAAGTAACACTAGACAAGACATGTTTCCAACTATTTCCATTAACAAGGCTGTAAACAGTATTGAAGTGCTAGTTTACCTAAAAATTAAAACTTCTTTCATGATTTAAAGCCCATTCACTAAGGATGTTAACTATAACAACAACAGCATTAAACAGAACGTTACATCATGTGTTGATGTGGATGCTAATGTAGTTATCTTTCTAGGTGTAAACAGGCCTTTACTCACCATGATGATAGGGTTCATTGGTTTTTGGACCCCATTGACTTTTTAAGCATCTTAAAAGTCTTCTTCTGTGTTCCACAGAAGAAGGTAAGTCATATGGGAGTAAACTGCAGAATTTTTATTTTTGCTGAACTATCCCTTTAAATTGTGGTTCAACTGTGGTGTCCAGGACTACTGTCACCCCATCACGTGATGCCAACCGATGCTACATCCTGACATAATTACAGAATAAGCCCTAAACAAGTTTGACTAATCAACACTGGTGCAACAGACTAAAATAAAACTGTGTGGCATGTTCTCAGTTGCTCCTGATTTCCTTCCTTCTCCTCTTTTCTCCTCTCATCTCTTCCCCCAGTCCTGACCCACTTTCATCTCCCTTTGAAGAGAGAGTGACCCAGCAATGTCCCTGATGAGGATCCTATACTGTTCTGCCCCGCACAACCCCCACGTCACCGTATCCATAGAGACATGGGCCATGTAAATACATCCCATATTCCACGACATACAAGCCTATTGAGTACTGCCATGCCATTCTTAAAGCCTGTGTGTGAGAGAGGAAGAGCAAGTGAGATTTACAACTTATTCACAAAACTCAAGTTGACCATAACAAATGAGTTCTATGATACCGTCACACACACACACACACACACACACACACACACACGTATGTATTAAAACAAGTGTCTAAATGTAGAAATCAAGCATTTTTTTGACAATGCCATATAGTCACAGTTACTGGGCCATCATAGAGTTGCTCAAGAAGGCTTAACTTTCTGGACTAGTCTGCATTAAATGCAGTACTATTAAACCTGATACCATGGTGAATTCAATCATAGCAACAGGGTGTGGCAGTATAAAACATGGACATCATCACAAAAATAACTATAATAACTAAATTGAAGCTACATATAGCCTAGATCAAATAACCAAGTTCATCCAACTACTATCCAAACAGCCTTTTTGCAATTAAACTAGTATCTGCCTAGAGATACATGATAAATAATGTGAGGAAGTTGAACTGGGGAAATTAAGTGTATGACTGCATGTGTCTCTCACACATATTCAAAATATACATCACAAGTCTTCATCATACAGTACTGTTCAAAGACGCCTTATGTGCTCAGCAAGGCAGCATTTATTGTAATATTGTGGAATGTTATTACAATGTATTACTGTGACTGAATTTTTAGCAGTCTTCAGAGTCACATGATCCTTTAGAAATCATACTAATATGCTGATTTGGTCCATTATCAGTGATGAAAACAGTTGTGCTGCTTAATATTTTGAGACATTTTTTTGTATTCTTTGATGAATAGAAAGTTTAAAAAAAACAGAATTTATTTGAAATAGAATTTTTGTGTAACAATGTCAATAGCCAGGTTTCCATCCAAAGTTGCGAATTTAACTTATACACATAAAACATTTGTGAATAAGCACCGTTTCCATCCATCAAGTCAAAGAGAACAAAATCGTCACTTCCTGATTAACCAACACTGTATATTACTAAGAAAAGTAGGAGAAGCCACTGAATATAGTAATTTTCATACATAACAAATTACTTGCGCCTCAGAGTGAGCAGACGAAACACAATAAATGATCTCCCATTATTCGAATTAACCCTTTTTCGCAAAAACCACCTCAAGTGAGTGTAAAAACTTTTTTGTGAATTAAGGGATTTTTATTTGAAATGTGGCGTTTTCATCACTCGTTTCTGATGCGATACTTAAACTTTTTTGATCAATTTAATGCATCCTTGCTGAATAAAATATTAATTTCTTTAAAAAAAATCTTAACCCAAAACTGAATGGTAGTGTACATGTTAAAGGATTAGTTTACTCCTGAATTAAAATGTAAAATTTCCTGATAATTTACCCCTCATGTGATCCAAGATGTCTTTCTTTCTTCAAGAAAGGTTTTTGAGGAAAACGTTCCAGGATTTTTCTCCATATAGTGGAATTCAATGGGGATTAGAGGGTTGAAGGTCCAAATTGCAGTTTCAGTGGAGCTTCAAAGGGCTCCACACGATTCCAGCCAAGGAATAAGAGTCTTATCTAGCGAAACGCTAAAAAAAAAATTAAATAAAATTTGTATACTTAACCACAAACGCTCTGCACTAGTTCTACGACTTCACATTTTATGCAATCACGTTGGAAAAGTCACATCGATTAGTTCTTCATCTGTGTTCTCTAGTTAAAAGATGTAGAATAGGTTGATTTTCACCTCCAACTTCGAAACTGTCCGACATCGTTGTTTTTTTTTTTTTTTTTAAAGGCTATTTGACTTTCTTTGCACGTTTGCTTTTAAACACTGGGTCGGTACTTCCGCCTAGGTCATGCGTGACCTTTCCAACGTGATTATGTAATGCATGACGTCGTGGACACAGAGCTAGTGAAAGACAAGTATTTGTGGTTAAAAAGTATATAGATTTGTACTTTTTTTAGAAAATGGCTGATGTTTCACTAGATAAGACCCTACATTTAACTGAAATTGAATAAAAACATTCAAAAACAATGTTTGATTTCTGACTTATTGACTATATATCAGTCTATCTGTTGTCTCCTTTCTAAACAAGTTGACAAGTAAAGGTGGTAATGAAAGTGTAAGGTTTATTTTTATCTATTACTGACTTGGTATAAATAGGTTTAAAGGAGAAGTTCACTTCCAGAACAAAAATGTACAGATAATGTACTCACCCTTTCATCCAAAATGTTCATGCCTTTCTTTTTTCAGTCGTAAAGAAAATATGTTTTTTGAGGAAAACATTTCAGGAATTTTCTTTATATAGTGGACTTCAATGGTGCCCATGTGTTTGAACATCCAAAATGCAGTTTCAATGCAGCTTCAAAGAGCTCTAAACAATCCCAGCCGAGGAATAAGGTCTTATCTAGAGAAACACAAAAAAAAAAAAATTATATTCTTTTAATCTCGAATGCTCATCTTGTCTAGCTCTGCGATGCATACAGTACAGTTAGGGTATGTCGAAAAACTCCCATTTTCTCCTCTAACTTTAAAATCATCCTACATCGTTGCAGAAGCACCGACCCAGTGTTTACAAAGTGAACATGCAAAGAAGGTCAAAAGCCCTTTACAAAAAAAGGTAAAACAGCAATGTTGAGCGATTCTGAAGTTGGAGGAGAAAATGTTTTCAACATACCCTAACTATATTGACCCGATTACACAGAGTACGCATGCACAACGCAAAGCTAGACAAGATGATCATTTGAGGTTAAAAAGTATATACATTGTTTTTTTTTTTTTTGTTTTTTTTGAAACGAAACTGCATTTCGTTTCACTAGGTAAGACTCCTATTTCTCAGCTGGGATCATTTAGAGCCAATTAAAGCAGGTCCACTATACAGAGATAATTTCTGAAATGTTTTCCTCAAAAAACATAATTACTTTATGACTGCAGAAAGAAAGGCATTAACATATTGGATGACAACGGGGTGAGTACATTATTTGTTAATTTTTGTTCTGGAAGTGAACTTCTCCCTTAAATATTTGAAAGCCAGAGCTGAGACCTAGCATATAACACATGCTACATGTTAAAGGGTTACCCAATAATGAAAATTCTGTCATTATTTACTTGCTCTCGTGTTGCTTCAAAACCCCTAATACCTTCGTTCATCTTTGGAACACAAGTTAAGATATTTTTGATGACATCCAAGAGCTCTCCGATACTCTCCAAAATGGCGCTAGGCTGACACAGAGGAGAAGAATTGTTGAATAAAGTTGTTAATTCTGTTTTCTGTGCACACAAAAAGTATTCTCGTGGCTTTGTAAAATTACAATTGAACCACTGATGTCACATGGACTATTTTATAGACGTCCTTACTACCTTTCTGGGCCTTGAATGTGTCAGTTGCATTGCTGTCTATGAAGGGTCAGAGATTTCTTGGATTTAATCAAAAATATCTTAATTTGTGTTCGGAAGATGAACGAATGTCTTACGGGTTTGGAAGAACATGAGGCTGAGTAATTAATGACAGAATTTTTGGGTGAACTAACCCTTTAAGCACTGGTGCTCATGCAGGAGATGTTGAATTGTATATCCTGTCCATCTATCTATCCAACATGGAATATAACACAATTTCAAGTCACAATAGCAGACTAGAAATTGTAATGCATCCCAACAGTTTGGTTTACATTGAATGTTAACATACAACAACAATAAAAAGATGCCTTTTTCACCTTGAGAACTAACAAATGAATTCAATGTTGTGGTCATGTCACGCACTTGACTTTAAATGACTATTCTCTCATGGTGCAGGGATTTGCACGGGATGGATAAAGATTACTAAAATGATGAAGAAAAGTCTATTTTGGGAGCAGCTCATAACATCTTTATCCCATCCAGCTCCACCAATGACTTTCTCGCTGTCTCTCTCTCTCTGACACACATACACACATCCATCTCTATACCTTTCTTTTTAGTCTTTCGACTGAATAGGAGATCCATTTATCTTGATTTATCAAGATCTCTTCTCTCCCGGTTTATTCTACCTCCCTTTTACCTTTCCCGTCTTCCAGACTCGCCCCTCCATACGTTTAAACTCATTCACCCTCGCTCTCTCTCCATCTCAGAGCTGCGTTAAGCAGGTCAGCAAGGCAGGGATGCTGAGAGGGAAAAAAGATCACCACGAAGATGAGCAGCTCCCTCTTATCACACACATGCACAGAGGATGCTAAAACACACATGCATGCTGACCAAACTCAGACACGCAGCACAATAACTTTGTATCGCATAGATTACAGCAAAACGGTCTAGCTTTTACACACAAATACTACTCTTCTGGACAAGAGCATATGAAGAAACCCACATATATTGTCAGAAAACTTCCTTGGATGACTACTCAGATCATCTAAAGGGGTGTGAATGCAAAATGTGTGTGCAAAACTTGCCAGGGAGTTGCTAAGCCATTATAAATCATATTTAGCATGTTGCCATGCAGTTGCTAAGGTGTTCTGAGTTGTTGCTATGGCATTGCTAGGTGGATGCTTGCAGGCCCGAGTCAAAAGAGTGGGAAGTCTCTGTCTTTGTTCAAACACTGCAGAAAAAATCAGATTTTAAACAAACAATTCAAATTGTATGCTATATATGGTCATATCTGCAATTGCAGTTGTTTTTCCTAGCACATCCACAATAGTTGTCTTACTAACAACACAAAATTGTGTAGATAAACCATTTACAAAGGTGAATCAGAAAATCTGATTTTATATGATTTTTTTTGTCCCACTCACAATACAAAATAAATGGCTTTCAGTCAGAAAGGCAATGTACATGCCAATTCTGATTTCTTCAGTTCAGACTACAGTTGTTTTCCTAGCATATCTAAAATGATTTTACAAAGACAAAATTGTGTAGATTCAGCATTTACAGGTGTAATCTGAAAATTTTGATTTGACTTGTTCCATTCATACTACAAAAAATGAATATGATATAGTTTTTACAACAGTTTTGTGTGCAATATATGACCAGAACTGAATTCTTGCATGTCCACAGTGCTGGTCTTCCTGACAAAACTAAATAGTGTAGAATCACTATTTACAAAGACAAATTAGAAAATTACGTTTTATCTTATTTTCTGTCCCATTTAGGCAGGTTTAAGGAATATATATATATATATATATATATATAAAGTTAAATAACAACTATGACATTCTGGTTTCTATATAAGGCTTGAGAACATCAGTGTTAGTGTCACTTAGATCACATAGAAATATAGTAGCACACATCTCATTAACAAGTCAAACGATTTAAAGGGATAGTTCACCCAAAAATGAAAATTGTGTTATTAATTACTCACCCTCATGTCATTCCAAACCCTTAAGACCTTCGTTCATCTTGACAACACAAATTAAGATATTTTTAATGAAATCCGAGAGCTTCCTGACCCTGCATAGACAGCAAAGCAACTACCACGTTCAAGACCTAGAAAGGTAGTAAGGACATCTTTAAAATACTCCATGTGACATCAGTGGTTCAACCGTAATGTTATGAAGTAGGGCTGGGTGATATGGCCAAAAAAATGATCAAAATAATTTTTTTTCATATCAGTCAAGATCAAAAATCATCACGATGAATGTCAAATTTTATTACTTTCAAGTTTAAAGGCAGATTTTTGCTACAATGTGAAAGCTGTAAAAACAGACAGGTAATTGTGGCTTTAAACTATTCTTTATGGTCAGAACAAGACAAACACTTCATGTTTTTTGAATTCTTTACACTTTTCCAATCATTTTTCCTTAAAATAATTATCTTAATAGAAAAAAATCATTTCTTAGTTCTACATGTTCTAATGAGTAATATTGTTACAAATTAAGAAACAGGTTTGTGTTACCTGATAATATTGATAATATTATAACTTTTTTGTCTCTTAGAAATTCACATTTGATAGTAGCTTGAGCTAGGATGCAGATGTAGATTTATGTTCATTACCAAAATCAGTAATATCTTTAAAAACCCTTAGCAACCTAATTTTTATATTGTGAAATTGATTATTCTGACTGTTTAAGTTTTTTTTTTCTTTTTTTAAATAACCATTGGGCTTCCATAGCAGCATGCATTTAGATCCAGTTAAATGCAGTTAAAAACCACAAATATAACACCACAATACCATGGTAAAAATGTAATATGCTTTCTAGGTATTTGTATGAAAAACAGTAGTCTAAAAACATTTAACCTAGTATAAATGCTTAAACGCTACAGTTTAATCACAAAAAATACTGTAATAAAATACTGTGTTATATTTCATTACTCTTCCTTCAATACATGTAATAGCCTACATGTCTACATTAATAATATAATAAAATGACACGAATACCCACATTTCTGCCACTATACCATGGTACAGTTAGTGCTACTACAGTAAATCTAAGGTAAATGATGGTGATTTGTAGATTGAAAAGCCTGTATTGTTACACAGTGTTCCTCCTGTTTGTCAGGGCTGTATCATCTGGCTGTAAACAGAGTTATTTGTGTTCTTAGCTGAATTCAAGTGCTTCACACTGGATCTCACAGCGCTGTTTAGTGGTCATGTTCACTCATCAGCTACTGTAAACTGTTATTGAACTCTTGTTACCGTTTATCGAGGAAATTTATATCTTGCGATAATTAGTGTTATCAATTTTGGGTTAACGTCGATTAACGTTGTGGTACTCTTGTGAACATGCAAAAAAAGACTGACACAGAAGAGAAGAAATTGTTCAATAAAGTCGTTATTTTTGTTTTCTTTGCGCACAAAAAGTATTCTTGTAGCTTCAGAACATTAAGGTTGAACCACTGATGTCACATGGACTATTTTAACAATGTCCTTACTACCTTTCTTGGTCTTAAACGTGTCAGTTTCATCAGCTCTCGGATTTCATCAAAAACATCTTAAATTACGGGTTTGGGACGACATGAGGGTGAGTTACTAATGACAGAATTTTTATTTTGGGTGAACTATCCCTTTAAGGTATACTAACTTATAATAACCATAGCACATACAATATGAAATGAGCTGCTTTAATACTCGTTAAGGGGTTGTGCTTTAGCGAGCAACTTTAAATATATACAATGATTAGCTTAACTCTATAGTGCTTTGAATATCACGTCATCTGGTCAGTGAAGAGCATTGCTGAAACTTACAGGGTTTCTGGGCTCAAACACTGACCAAGACTGCATTGTGTAGAGGTGGGGACTAGACCAGAATGACTCACTTGCACACACATTACTGCTGCTAAGGGGTACACCTCAGCAAGACAGGCTACTCTTTGATATGGGCATGCAGTGGTCAAGAAAGAGCAGAAAGACAGTAAAGGACATAAACACCGAAACTCTCCCT
Organism: Labeo catla; assembly: GCA_012976165.1. Lineage (NCBI taxonomy): Eukaryota > Metazoa > Chordata > Actinopteri > Cypriniformes > Cyprinidae > Labeo > Labeo catla. Next base: position 485,512 of record VONZ01000471.1, read on the forward strand.
ACAGGAAAAAGCATCCACTTTACAACCAGCACCAGACTGAGAAAAAGTATCATCCATACTGTTGCAATAGAGATGTTGATCTGGATACAAGAGATGTCCTATGTGATTTCTGTGAGAGTACCATCTGTGCTTTTATGATCTAACTTTCCATTTCTCCCTACCTCCATCAAAAGTCACCAACACCTGACTAAATTACAGCTACTAGGCTCTCTCGTACCCTAGATATCCACCAAGCCGGTTCAACATCTACAAAGCCACTGTGTGCTTTTCATTACCAATTTATGAGCCACTGGGAAGCAGGAAGAAAACTACATTATGGAAGGAAGCCGGGAGAAAGCCAGCTAAGATGCTCTTGACCGGAAGTCTGCTCTCGTGTGCCCTTTTTTATGGGTGGCAAACTTACTTTTTGCTATTACACAGGGTCACAAAGACCTGAATTAACTTGTAGTCCTGCAATGTGACTATGAACCACAGGGTTGAATCTAAAAAAAAAATAAATTAAATCACTGACAAGTCCATATAAACCGTCCAATTAGACATACACACACTAGTTTTGCAGCCTGTGGAAGACTAGTTTACATTATATTCAATGATGAATACCTCAAAGTCACCTTTACTACCAAACAGACAGGTCACCAAACTAAGCGGTTGAATGAGTTTGCCGAAACAGTGGGAAATGGCTTTAACTACGATCCTTACAAGACAAAGCAATTAACGTTTAAGATGGAGGCTGTAAACGCTGCTCCATTTCCCGATGCAATTTCCTTGTAATGTCTCAATTTGATATGTAAATGAATTACGTTTCTGTGGATCTCCTCAAATGAACCTACTTCTGCTCTTTGATTCAAGTCAATGAAAATACTTGACCCAGGTCACCAAAACCCTTTCCTCAGCTGGCAGTTTAGACGATGACAAGCAACAGGAACAAGGTTGTACTTACAATAAGTATTCATCCACATAGCCACATGTTGACCCCACACGCAAGCCATGCTTTAGAGGAAAAGCTTGTTAGGAGCCACATCCAAATCGATGTGTTAGGCTATATGCCATCTGATGAGTGAAGGGATTTGTCCTGATAGAGTAAGGGCAAAGTCAGACAGGGACAGACGGACTGAAGTACTGATAAGGAGGTGGGCTTTGAGAAAAAAAACAGCTGTTTCTACTCTAGCTTTGAAAGTATAGCATAGTATGATTAATGAAATCTGAAGCATACATAAACTGGGAGACAGTATATAAACTGTGTACTTGTATGCGTGTATATCCTGTCCTCCCAGAACTATCAAATTTAGGAGTATGTTGCGAGATGAATGGAGAATACTGCCTCAGGTGGTCTCCGAAAAGACTAACAAGCTTGTGTCCATCCCAGTTTGGTTTATGTCAGCTGCAAGAAATGAGAGATGTGGTATTAACAGCGACTGTCTACCACTCAATAGCAAGTTATCACATAGGAATACACATCTGAAAGCTGTTTCTGCTATACAAAGTATAGTATATTGTGTCTATTTGAGGCAACATGATACCTCAAGTAAATAACTGGCCATCTCTTTAAATGTAATGAGTTTAACACAAATGCTTCTTTTGGGGAAAAAAAGCCCTCTTTAAAATAAGCACACAGTTGTTCAAAGATTTCGTACAATGAAGTTAGTTAGTCTATTCACAGCCCCGTGTCACTCTGCCACGGACACCAAAAGAAATCCAAAAACAGAGCTTGTCACACATTAAAAATAAATAACATGGCCAAAAACAAAGATACTAAAGAGGGCTGATTAATTCATGCTCAGGAGCACAAAAAAAGCATGAAAAAGTTTAAATGTTTCAGGGAAGGGAGATAAAAGAGACACTATTTTAAGGGACAGGTGGCTCCTATAATGCAACTAACAGTACTGTGCATCTAAAAAGGTGTCTCAAAAGAGACCGTGTCCTATTATGCATCTCTTTTTTTCTAGCCTAAATTGAAGATTCACCTACAATCCAAATGATTCCACCCATTTTTGTTCTGAAAAATGCACAAATCCTAACTAACACAGTGACAGTATGCATGCTTAAACCATTTCTAAAGGTGACAACGTCTAGTGATGCAGTATAAAGGCTGATGGAGATGGCAACATGCAAAAGAAGAGCAGAAGCAGAAGTGTGTCCATTTTGAACCGGCATTGCTACTTCAGCACCACAGCAGAAGCCTTGCAGAAAACGCTATGGAGATGAGGGGTGTAGGCATAGCCAGATTTATTCACACACAGGGCTAAATAGAGACCTGGGTAAATGTGCCACATCCAAATGTATTATAGAGGTGGATTGTTGCATATATCTCCCTCCATGCAACACGGTCGTGCACGTATGAACATTATGGGGAAAATTGTAACGTCACCCTATATATTGAGATCTTTGAGGTTTTATTCACAGAAATATGACCTAGCACGGTCAAATGTTTTGTGAAACGGTGAATGCGTTGAAAACCAAGGAGATATCTGTCAAATTTCCGATAGCTTTCAGGCATTCTGTGCACAAGATTTGCATCCCATGCAACACCGCAGTTTTGCATTAATGTAATTGTGGCCGAGCTGATGCTTTGGGATTTTTTCCCCCCTTTTTTAAACAAGCATTAAATGACGACTGGGTGTCTAAAACAAACGTGATGGGCTAACCTGACTCATCAATCTGAGTAATGAAAAGCGATAATCGAAAGATGCATTGAAGGTCTCATAATCGAACATGTTCATGGGTGCATGGCTGCAAACGCGAGTCATGCACTGGATTTGACTGATGCTTATTATCACAGAATAAGCGGTTTAATGCTCGAAATGGTCAAAAACACATAGGGGAAGATATATTGCACGATTTTAATCATTGCAAATCACATCCACTGACAAGCAGCCCGGCTGCCATGAGTTGAGCCGCCGCTCTCTGGATGGCACAAGGGGGATAACGTTTAAATACCTGCCCGTGGTCTTTTGCATCTGACCCAGTTTACATGAAGTAACAAGCCGAATATGTCCCCACTCCCTCGCCATTCCCCGGCCTGTGCATCATCAGGCAGGCATCTTCGGGAACACGGTGTCTTGCGAGGAATAAGGAGGGAACAGGCTGAGCCCTATGAGAGCATCTCGCGTGAAAAAGATGATTTTAGACGTTAAGAAACCAACTGTAGTCTTACCTCAGCTTCGTGTCCAGCTTCCCGAAGCAGCCATTACCAGTATTCCCCCTCTACCGTCCGAACCTCCGCCACACAGGTACCGGGGCGGACCGAAAAACCGGCAAAACGACCCCCTCCCCCCGAACCGCCACCCCTTCGGACGGGTTGCTGCGATCGTCTCCCGAAAAAGATCGTCTTGTCGTCGCTCTACAATCCCTCCTCAGCACATTTGTCTTTCTTTTCACAGTCCCGCAAATGAGCGCGGCAGGAGCGTTTTCAAACGCCCGGCGCGGCCAACCGCCACTCCGATGAGCAGCAGTACATGCAACCGTGACAACCGCCTCTCGGTGCTCCGCAGTAGTCCGCCTTGACGCGGTGTCTCCCCTCAGAAAAAAATCGCCGGTTAGTAGCGTTGGTGGCGTGTGGGTCTCGGCGGCTAGCGCTCAGGCTAACCGCGATCACATCGCCCAGCAGCGGCAGTATAGTAGCGGGTCGCTCGCGGTGGTGTTGCAGCAGCAGCAGCAGCGAGGGGGTGGAGGGGTGAGAAGAAGAGTGATTAAATGAAAAAAAGGAAAAAGAAAGAAAAACGGATGAACTAAAAACCGGGGTTTCTTCGTCGCACCGCTACAATTAGCGATGTGCATTCGCCAGGGACCCCCCCTCACTGCCCGTTAATCTCGAATCGGCTCCGCGGCTGCTTGTCGCTTAGAGAGGGTCTGCACGGTAAAGCGCGTCCCCGCTACAAAGCGCGCTCGCTTCAGTGTGTGTGCAGTGTTCACAAAATGGCCGCCTAAACAAACCCGACAACGGGCTGCACCCAGCGGCTGTTAGCGTGATTTGCCTCGGCATTTGCCTGTGCAGAGGAGGAAAACGATGCTTTTACCGGAGCGATAATTTAGAAAACGGGCACTGGAGTGCCTTTTTGTCCCGTTTCGGGCTATTAGAAAGTGATAGGTTGCTTGCAGCCAAGGCAAATGAACAATGCCGAGGCGGTGGAGATGTGAAGTAGCTTACTTAACACAGCTAATCTGCGACCATAAATGGTTATGACGAAGAAAACTTTTTATCTTAATTTAGCTCAACATTTATATTTCAGCAAGACAATGGTGTTATTAAGTACTTGGGAAGTTTTTCCAAAAACTATTTTTATGTGTGTTATCAAGTTACAGTCCCCTCGCTTAAAAACAGTTTAAACTAGTTTAATACGGTTTGCTAGTCACAGTGCGGTCAGACTGCAGGTTTTAGAGACGGTTAGGGCATTTCTAACTAGGCAGACCGGCTTGGTAAGGCTATTAGACCAGTTTAAACCAGCTGTTATTCTTCTGCAAAAAAAAAAAAAAAATAAAGTGCCCTTGCGTCTCAATAACTTGAATATTTTATTTTGAGAATATTTTGACTGACATGCTAAAGTCACACTATTTGGGGTTTTCCAAAGCACACCTTGCTGCAATGTTTGGTTACAGACTTATCAAGACCATAGCCTATGATATTACACAACTACCTTAGTCCTACAATCTTAAAAATAAAGGTTACAAAGGGGTGTTTTTGCAGTGATGCCACTGAAGAACAATTTTTGGTTCGTCAAAGAACCTTTCAGTAAACAGTTCTTAAAAGAACCATTTTTAAGAACATTTTAAAAACCTTTTTCGAACCTTTTCTGCAGTTGAAAGGTTCCATTGATGTTCAAGGTTCTTCGTGGAACCTTCAATGCCAAAAAAAAAAAATAATAATAATTTAAGAGTGTATAAAGTATTTGTATGTATTGTATAATTTTTTTTTCTATGAAACCTAATACGTTTTTATTCTGTTGTGATAACTTGTCTTTTTTGCAATGCACTTCATTCGTTTTGGTTATTTTAAAGTGATCAATTTCAAGGCACTAATGACACTAAACAGTTGATAAAACGCGAAAGCCTATCTTTGTTCCATAGAATCGCATCGTGCTCAAGTCATCAGAATACTGGGGTGCTTCTTCAAGAAAGCTTTATCGAGGAGGGGGTCGTGCAGTGGATGTGAAACTGATTAAGTTAACCCAGGTCTTTATATACATCCTCTTTCATCACCATTACGTGAATTCCCTATTGTTCTAGGCCGAGGGCACCATTTAAAACAGTCTGAATGTGTCATGTGCCAATGGGATAAAAAGACAAGGTCACAAATGTGACCAACTCCCCCCCACGCAAGACATTCACACCAAACATATTTATAGGTGTCTTTGTTCATAACCTTTTAGGCGCATTGTAGGCTTTAACATTCACACGTCTGTAGAATTTTTGTGGGGACGTAGACTGAAATAAAGTCTGTCATGAATTGACCCTTATGCCCCCTCAATCTTTATTCTTTCTACAAATGTCCGTAACTTATGATAAAACGCAAATACTAAATTTTTAAATTGGACAGGAATGAAATGGACCGCCAGGTCAACCTAGGTTACGAAAATTTTAACATGCAGGAAGTTCGTCATCAAATTCAAGGTGAAAGTTCATACCTTTACCTCTGCATTACATTCCGATCCGACGCCATCTAGTGGTGCATAAAAACAATACAGTAAGTTCAACAGCTGCTTTACAAGCATTAAAAACGAGAAACAATCTTTTTCAGATCAAATAAACACTATCATTCGAACGTTTGAGGTCAGTAAAAAACATTTTTTAAAGAAATTAATACTTATTTATCCTTATTTTTCCCGTAAGAGTGGCCGCGGCCATTTGTAAATTTGAAGGGTCTTTTCTGGTCTCTGTACAAAAAGCTCGTTTTGCTGTTTGATATTGCAAATAGGTGTGTCTTACCATATTAATGTGTTATCTTCATTATGAACACACTGGTTTGTAGTGCAAACGGTTACTGCATGTTGTTTACCGTTTACTGCATGTTGTTTTTAACTCCTTATTTCCAATAAAATTTCTATTAAGCTTTAAACAGAAATATTAAGCAGCACAACTGTTTTTAACACTGATAAAAATAAGAAAGCACATCAGAATTATTTCCGAGGATCAAGTGACACTGAAGACTGGAGTAAGGATGCTGAAACATCTGTTTTGCTATCATAGGAATAAAAAATACACTTTAAATGTATTAGAAAAGAAAGCAGTTATTTTAAATTGAATAATATTTCACAATGTTAGTATTTTACTGTGTTTTTTTACTAAATAAATGCAACCTTGATGAGCATAAGTGACTTCTTTCGACATAAAAACAAAAAATGGGCAGTAATAACATGCACATAGTAGCATATTAATGTACTGACATATTTATACTTATTTATGGTGCTTACATTGCATTATTATAGAGGTTGTTAAGTGATAAAACCATCCAGCCATAAATCAGAAGTCAGGCTGACATTGTTAAATGCAGTTATTCATTGAAGAAGAGTAATTAATTGTGGTAGGTTTTGTAGCAGAAAACATATAAAGCAACATTTTGTACTGCGTTTACAAAAACATCTCATATTCAGTGACGATTCTTCAGTTGAGTGTTTTATTAGCTGTCACTGCATGCGTTTTAAATTGACATTAAAATGTACATTTTTAAAAATGCATTTATTCAATAAACTAGTTTTTTTTAGTTTTCCTATGCAATATCATTCTTTAAGGAGTTACTGAGTGTCTTCTCCAGTTCCACACACCAGTTACCCTGATCATGGTAGCTCCTAAGCACTTTAACACCTGTCACACCACAACACATGTCCTCCAGCTCTCCCTGCTGGAAGACATGATAATAGCGGTGAAATACAGGCCCCTGACTTGTGTTGTCCATAGGGCCATTTGTGCTTCCACTCGCTGCTCCCTTGTTCTTGTCCGCATTACCTTTTAAGTGCCACGGCACCAGGAGATCTTGGGATATGAAAGCTGTCCGGTTAGTATGGATGTGGATTCTGGGTTGTGTCACACTCCCAAAACCATCCTCTGTGCATTTCACGTCTGAACTCAATTTCCTGTCTTGCTCCTCCTGTGGTTTGGACTTATTTTCTTCAGTTTGAAGTTCCTCGCTGCTCTCCATACTAGTTTCAGTTGTTCTTTCTTTCAGATATTTTGATTTCTTGTTGTTGTATTCCTGCTCCATGGCCCAAACGTAGATCAGAGCTCTTCCTCCCACCTTTAATAACCGGACCAGCTCTCTGATAGCGGCCTGTCTTCTCTCCTAAGAACACATGAAATTTGTTCAGCATCATCTATAGATTTACACAATATTCATATTATTAAATCTCAAATGGATGTTTGTCTTAAAGGGGTCATATTCCATATTCTATTTTTGTACATTCATAATTACGTGTTTTGAGATTTTTATAAGATTAAAAGCCTAATGTACTATGAAAACATTCCAAATAAAAATAATAAAAAAATAAAGTCATAATATATATCTAATAATTAAAAAAAAAAAAAAAAGAAGCTAAATAACTGTTATGGGGAGGTAATAACAAAGCTAGAGAGATACTATTATTATTTCTAAACACCAGAAGAGCTTTTAAAATGTATAAACGTTTGTCAAACTTTTATACACACACACTAAACACACACTACTGTTTAAAAGTTTGGGATCGGTAAGATTTTTAGTGTTTCTGAAAAAAATATTTTATGCAAAGGCAGCGTTTATTTGATCAAACATATAATGTCGTGAAACATCATTACAATTTAAAATAACTTTCTATTATCTTTGATTTATTCCTCTGATCCCAAGCTTTTAGCTGAAGCTGAAATTACTCCAGTCTTTAGTGTCACATTATCCTTCAGAAATCATTTCCATATGTTTGGTGCTCAAGAAACATTTCTTATTATCATCAATGTTAAAAATAGTGCTAATTTACAATATATTTCTGTGGAAACGTGTTTTTTCCCAGGATTATGTGATGAACAGAAACAAACAAACAAACAAAAGAACAGCATTTATTTGAAATAGAAATCTTCAGTAACAACATAATTGTCTTTACTGTAACTGTAAATCAAGTTAATTAATCTTCCTTACAGAATAAAAGTATTAATTTAAAAAACAAAAAGTTTTGAGCTGAAGTATATATTGGACCAGAAAGTCAAGCTCAATTCACGTAAGAGTTATGGCTCACAAAAAGGATGTTTAGTGTCACAAAGCAGGTGGGAAATGGTTGTGAAAAAACTACACTTATGCCAATAACATTTTTACATTGTATGTGGACTTTAGTGAAAAAAAAAAGTTTAAATAATATTATGTTAACGTAACATGTTTTTGCCTTTAAAGGAGTAGTTCAGTTCCAGAACAAAAATTTACAGATAATGTACTCACCCCCTGTCATCCAAGATGTTCATGTCTTTCTTTCTTCAGTCATAAAGAAATTAAGTTTTTTGAGGAAAACATTTCAGGATTTCTCTCCATATAATGGACTTCTATGGTGCCCCCAAGTTTAAACTTCCAAAATGCAGCTTTTGAACTTTAAATTCAGCTTCAAAGGGCTCTAAACAATCCCAGCCAAGGAAGAAGGGTCTTATCTAGTGAAATGATTGGTTATTTTGGAAAAAAAAAAAATTGTACAATTTATATACTTTTTAACGTCAAACACCCGTCTTGTCTAGCTCTGCGTGAACTCTTGTGTGTTCCAGTTTATGACAGTTAGGGTATGTCGAATAACTTCATCTCATTTTCTCCCGCTGTTTTACCTTTTTTTTGTAAAGGCCTTTTGATCTTCTTTGCATGTTCACTTTGTAAACACTGGGTCAGTACTTCTGCAGTGATGTAGGATGATTTTGAAGTTGGAGGAAAGAATTAGATGGGAGTTTTTTGACATACCCTAACTGTCATGAACCAGAATATAGAGCGTTCATTCAGAACTAGACAAGATGAGCGTTTGAGGTTAAAAAGTATATAAATTGTACATTTTCAAAAAAATAACTAATTGTTTTGCTAGATAAGACCTTTCTTCCTCAGCTTGGATCATTTAGAGCCATTTGAAGCTGCATTTAAACTGCATTTTGGAAGTTCAAACTCATGGGTCCACTATATGGAGAAAATTCCTGAAATGCTTTCCTCAAAAAACAATTTCTTTACGACTAAAGAAAGGAAGACATGAACATCTTGGATGACAAGGGGGTGAGTACATTATCTGTACATTTTTTGTTCTGAAAGTGAACTACTCCTTTAATTACATAGTATGTTTACCTCTGTTGAGAAATGATGAATGACTGCAATGGAGATGCAGGCATCACAGCTCCCACTGCGCAGGGGGACAGACAGTGCATCTGACACGAATGCTTCATAACCCCGCTCAATGCAGATCTGTACCAGATTAGCACTGCGATCGCAGCCCACCTACAAATGGACAGACAATAGAGGTTACACCCGAGGTCTCCATGTGTTCGGGGTTAAAGTGATGGAAATCATCATCATGACCAACCAAGCCTCTGTTGCTTCCTGGTAAAGTCTGCTGTATTACTTACAGACATCACTTCAGGGTTGATCCCCAGGTATTTGCCATTGCCACATCCAACGTCTGCCAGAATACTTCCAGGTGGCAGTGACAGTAGGAAATCTCGCACCTGCGGCCACGGTGAGTGTCGTGTGCTGCTGAAGTGGGAGGAAATCTCTTCGTAGACCTGATGAACATACTGTGCCTCCAAACGACATGCATCGCCTTCAGCAACAGGAACAGTTGGTGGAGAAGGCGGCCGCTGGCTATCACATACAGATGGATAGGCTACAAGGGGAAATAAAATAATTCTTGTCAAGAACATACACCATTTTTACATGTACAAAAATACACAAATGCATAGTGGCATGCATACATGTGATTTATATGTATAAATGTATATATTTATAATAATTTTTTATATATAATTTTTTTCCTGTGATGGCAAAGCTAAATTTTCATCATCCTCATCATATCCTCATCATACTCCTGGTTTCAGTGTCACATGAACTTATTCTAATATGTGATTTGGTGTTCAAGAAACATTTCTTATTATTATCAATGTTAAAAACAGTTGTGCTGCTTAATACTTTTGTAGAAACTGATATCTTTTTTGTCAGGATTCTTAAAAATAACAATTATTTAAAATTCTAAATTATGTTACTGTCACTTTTGATTAATTTAATGCACACTTGTTGAATAAGAGTACTCATTAAAAAGCCCAAACTTTTAAACTGTACAGTACTAAGTAAGAAATAAAAAATATTTGCTTGTGTAAGCAAATACTTCACACATTTACCACAGTTGCAGGGTGTATGTCTGATTTTGCGGAACGTCAGAGATGTCCTGGTACCACGGCGGCTCAGGGTCAGATTACTCAAGTCAGAGGTCATGACCCCTGACCCTCCAGCCTCCGACACTGGTACCACATCAAATTTCCGAGGTGTTATGCTGACATGAAACATACACAAAACATGTTCATCTCTCCCTACAACAATATAATATAATATAATATAACATAACTGTATACATATTGAATTATAATATTCATTAAATAATATTCATAATGATGAAACAAAACCAAGCATAAATCTAAGGAACATATACTGTACATGTTTAGTGTTTGGTTGTCCACATATACACTACCAGTACAGCAAAAGCGGTAAAATTTTGACATTTTTGCTATTTAAAATAACTTTATTACTATTTTAAAATGTAATTTATTCGTGTGATTTCAAAACAGAATTTTTAGCATCATTACTCCAGTCACCTGATCCTTCAGAAATATTATTCTGATTTGCTGTCCAAAAACTACTACTACTACTATTATTATTATTATTATTATTATTGTTGAAAACAGCCGAGTAGAATTTTTTCAGGTTTCTAGAACAGAAAGTTCTATTCTAAATAGAAAAAAAAATTAAATAGAAAAAATTTAAATAGAAATCATTTTGTAACATTATAACTTTATCATCACTTCAGTTTAAAGCATCCTTGCTAAAATTAATTATATTATATTCTATAATTATATATATGTACATACATACATACATATATATATATATATATATATACACACACACACACACACACACATATACATATATATACACAAATACACACATATACATATACATATATATATATATATATATATATGCTAATTTTTGTATCTTTCTATTTATCAAAGAATCCTGAAAAAAAAAATTTACTCTTAAATATTGATTATAACAAATGTTTCTTGAACAGCAAATCAGCATTAGAATGATTTCTGAAGGATCATGTGACACTGAAGACTGGCGTAATGATGCAGAAAATGTAGCTTTGATCACAGGAATATATTACATTTTAAAATGTATTCAATAGAAAGCAGTTATTTTAAACAGTAAAAATTTTTCACAATATTACTGCTTTTGCTGTGTTTCGGATTAAATAAATGCAGGCTTGGTGGGCAGATGAGAATTCTTTAAAAACATTAAAAATCCTAAAAAAACACTTTTGACTGGAAGTGTATTTGAACATATGTTGTATTTAGTGAATATGTACGAAAACAAAATCCAGTTTCTCACCCGTGAGTCCACAGATAACGGCTCTCTCCTTTCATCACTAGCAGACTTCGTTCTGGCAGCACTACAGCGACAGAACGTCCGTCAGGATGTTTAAAGTCCATTACTGTCTATGGAAAAATATCAAGATGTTTATATTTAAGTATTATCCATGTAAGAAAATCACAAGGTTCATTTTTCATCTCCATCTTTGTTTTGACAATGGAAAATCCGATGATCAATAACATCTCTGTACCATAACCAATCAATAAGGCTACAAACAGATCTGGTGTAACAAAACACCCTGACCCACTAATAATACTGATGTATGAAAAATGTAAACATAAACATATCCTTACAAAAATACCCATATAAGTCCATATAATACATAATAACTGAGATTTTATTGCTCTATTTATTTATACCTTTGCTCCAAGACTCAAAGAAAGGATGGTGTCCTCAAATGCAGAGTGAGTGTCCACATGAGGGGGAATCCCTGTACCAGACAAAAACATTTAGTCCTACAAACAGACATAAATCTCCCCTCAGCTGCATAAATACATGATGTACTACCTTGTCCACTTTGGTATTGGTTTACAGTGAGCTGGTCTGGAAGGACACTTATGTGGCCATCAGCCAAACATCTTTGTAATAAAGCATCACATTCTGCCGGCAGCCCTGAAATGACAGATGTATACTCAATTTTTCATGAGCTAGATTTAAAATACTTATATGTAAATATATATACACTACCACTGAAATGTTTGGAGAAAATTGATACTTTTATACAGCACAGGGCTGTCAAACAATTAATCGCATTGCCTAATATATGTGTGTGTAATTATTATGTATGTATAAATACAAACACATTCATGTATATATTTAAGAAAACTTTACAATTATGTATTTATTATATTTTTATATAAATAAAAATATTTTGCACATAAATAACATACTTCTCTTAAATATATACTTTAATTTGTGTGTATTTATATACATAATAATTACACACAGTACACACACATTTTATTTACACAAACTTTTATTTTGTATATTTTGTATTTATTTTTTATGTTTGACAGCCCTAATATAGCATGGATGCATTAAATTGTTTAAGTGACAGTAAAGATTTATAATCTTACAAAAAAAATTGCTATTTTAAATAAATGCATTATTTATTAATTTATTAGTATATTTTTTTTTACTGTTTATTAAAATACATTAAAAATATATCATATTTTCCAAATAAATATTAAGCAGCACAACTGTTTTCAGCATTGATAATAAATTAAAAAAAAATGTATTACTGTATTTTACTGTATTACTGTTTTTACTGTATTTTTTATTAGGTATTAGAGACTTCTTTAAAAACACTCACAAATACACATTTTATCATCATCATTGCAAAAAATATGATACAAAAAAAAAAAAAAGGATTTTTCATACTTACCACCTGGTAAGGGCTTGTCTTTGTCCACGTTATTATTATCATACCGAAACTCATATCCATAATGCTTCACTCTTCTGTGTTTTAAAGCTTTCTGCACTGCAATACAAAAATAAACACATTATTATTATTACTAATAAATATGCTAATAGGTTTGTCTTCAGCAAAATAATATAACTCTACTATATATTAACACATGACAAAGAGGATTGAACAATGCAATGCATTTTTTTAAAATGCTGATTTGCAATAATTCTAACTGAGGCTGTCAAGTATCTCTTACCTGTGACATCATCAGTATCTGGCGTCCAATCAACAGTCTGCAGCAGCTGCAGCTCCTCCTCTGGAGACACAAAATCCTCCAACACAGACAGACCAGAAGGCAAAGCACAGGATGCACTCTTGTCACTGTCCACTGACAGTCAACCAAAGATGAGATTTATTAGAAACACTGTTTTAAGGCTCATTGAATGAGATTATAAATATGACTCACCTTTCTCAACATAGCTGAAATAAAGTGTCACACTTTGATCGTGACACTGCAGCGCTCGTCCATTGAGGAGTGTATATGCATTCTGGCCTGCTTCAGTTGACGAATATGTTACAAACGCATATGGTTTCCCTGGAGGGGTGAGGAGAGACTCAACAGTAGCTGCCTCTTTAAGAACCTCTAGCAGGGACTCTCTGCTCACACCATTCCCCAAACCTCCATTAGAGACCACCAGATGCTACATAAAAGACATTCATGAACACAGACATTACTGACTGCTTTTGAGTCAGTTATGCAAAGCATATTTCACCATTTGACAAACAAAGGTGAAGACCCTTGTTACTGTATGAGATATGCAGAAACATGCAACCAATAACTTTTATACATTATTAATTTACAATTATTGATGGTGTCTGACTGAGTAGATTCAGTAGTACCTTATATATTTATACACTTGTGAAAAACGTATTTAGCATCCAGACACATAAACATAATGACAGGAAACTAACAGTAGTACTGGCTATTTAAACTCAACTATATAATTTGGTCGATACATATTCTACTGACACTTCGTCAAAAGAAGCTTCGTAAGTACCTTTGTGGGATGTGACACTGTGCTTATGCCCTCGTGTTTCAGTAATGTGTGACTGGCTTTAATCTGCCTTCGAAACAGTTTTTTCTCCTCTTTAGTTCTTCTGACTGCTCCTGTGCTGTCCATGTTGCTCTCCATTGAGCAACCGCATATTTGATCCCCTTCAAACGCAAGAGCTACATAATCGGTTCCTAGAAGCGTAGGTTCCCGTTGTTTTTCTGAAATTGCGGCCCCGAATTCTACACATAATAAACACGTATCATTTAAATAGAACGTGACAGAAAATTAATGTTTTTAACGTTACGTTCAGAACTGTGCTAGCTAACCATGTGCTGATTAGCATCTTTGAGCTAGGTTCAAAAGTACTACCGAAACAATGATGACGTGTTTCGGTAGTGACAAAGGGGGGAAATAAACCAAATTTTAGTACAGGTATGGAATTTTTTTGTATTTTAGTATGATTAGGTAGTGTTTTAGTATGCAAGTTAAAATTCTGTAACATGATGTGGTCGCTACCAAAGCATTACTGTCACGACCAAAAATGTGCAGTCACTACCGAAACATGGGACGTTTTGTCAAAAATATACTGAATTATCAGCTAAGATGTTATAGTAGTTTTTGGTTCATTGTATATTCAACCTAATGAATCCTTAACTTTGAAATCAGTATGATCAAATAAAAAAAAAAGCTCATAAAGTACACTTGAAATAAAGTGTAATTATTATTGATTTACATCTTAAATGTTTTAATAAAATAGCTATATATATATATATATATACAATGTTAATGTAAGCAAAATCTTAATCGGTCAATATAACCCTTATATAGTACTGTGTATATATATATAACCCTTATATAGTACTCAGTTCTGTAGAATATCCCATATAGCATTTTTCGCATGTATTTTTTTTATTTAATTGCAGCATTACCACTGTATAAACAATATTTTAAGATTATGATCAACCTCCTATATCATTTTTAAGTCATGAACCAAACAAACGTATTGATTTTGAATATTTATTTACAAAAAAAATCCTATTTTTATATTGCTTACTTATGATCACACTTTCAATTCAGATTACTAACAATATCTTTAACAAAGTCATGCCTCACACAGTGCCTTGGAAGAGAAAACAAGTTTAACTCATCATGAACTAGTTTGCTGGAATATCTACTTTTCTCAGAAGGGGGTTCGGGCCACTCGCCAGATGGTCAGGCTGAGAGAAAACTAGAAAAACCAGCAAACAAATTTAGACTGAATTAACAAAAACCCTCGGTTTCACAGACAAGGCTTAAAGCTGGTCCCAGACTAAAATGTACATTTGAGCTATCACAACTGAAAAAATCTTGTTTTGATATACCTTAAAATATTCATTGTTCTGTCTCAAGATGCACACCTGCAACGTTTTTTGCCAAGGCACTTTTTTTTTTTTTTTTATAAAAGCTGCTTAAATATCTTAATTTAACTAAGGCCTAGTCCTGGCTTAAGCTAAGCCCCGTCTGTGAAACCAGGCCTTAAGAGTTGGTGATACAGGTTTATACTAATACTTCTGAAACAACGTCACAAAAAGTTTTGAAATGGCTTCCTGAAAACATTTTTTTAGAGGTAAAAACAAAAAGCGAGAGAGTGGAAAAAACAAAGTGACATTCGATTGTTAAAATTTTTTACTAAAAATACTCAAAAGAAACAATAACAAATGTATGCTTTGGAAAACTGTTGATTTAGTTAACATAACACATCTAGCTTCCAATAATTCTTACAAGCAAAACACAAAATTCATCTCTCGGTACAGTACATTACATTACATGACAGATGATGATCATGGAAAGGAAAAAACAGGAGCAGAGTTACTCTCCATAAACAATATGTTGCCTGTGCCAATCAGGCAAGGGATACACTCCCAAACTGGTGGATGCAGGAAAATGGTTCAGTTATATCAGTCTTTTGTCATCTGCAAACTGTGGGTCCATCTAGTGGCAGAAGCAGTTATTACAGGAGCAAAGGGTGATGCAAATAGTGATGAAAATTTCCAGAGAACTCTCACTTCTTCTGCTTGGGTGGTGGTCTGCAAAAAAGTAACACACAGAAAAGTTATTTCTTTATTTTTTATTTTTTTTGCAAAACTGAGCTATAAAAACTTTTCACACCAAAACATGAAGTCAAGCTGTCCACCATATGCAAACATGCTTTCTAAAAGTATGAAAGTTCATGTGTAGCTCTTAAGTTTATGCATCAACACTCACCTGTAGATTCCCACAACAACTGCGTGATCTCTCTCGTACGGCTCCAGTGTCAGCTGCTCCTGAGGTTTCATGTTTTCAGCGCTCATCTTTTTAACCTCTGATGCAAACACTGCCTCCGGAGCGGCTGTTGAATCAATGCAGTTAGCCTGAGGAAGAAAATACGACAGTTAACAACTGAAGACAATGTTTGACTAATGAACAATCAATGTCAACACATTTTACCTTGATGGAAATAACAAAATGTCCTCCATTCTTGAGGAAGTTGTGTGCATTGAGGGCAACGATTCTTGTTTGGTCAGGCTGAGCAACATCAGCAAAGATGACATCCACCATACCTTTTAAAAAAAAAAAAATTAGAGGATTGCTTTATTAAACTAATCTGCAATGTGCATTCTTGTCCTATGTTCACATCACAAGAACTTACCAACAAGCATGCGATATTTGTGTGGGTGTCGTGCATCTTCAATGATGGGAATAATGTTGGTTCTCTTTTTTGCAACATTCAGCAAGTCTCTGCCTGATCTGTGGGAAAACTCGACAGCGTACACCAATCCCTCCTAGGATGAGAAAATTAATAAAAATGACAAAATGTCAAATAATGCTTAAAATTAAACTTTAAATGTACAGATGGGAAGGCATTTTTACATTAAAAATAGGGCCATCGCATACAAAATAAAAGTTTGAGTTTGTGTAATATATGTGTGTGTACTATGTGTATTTATGTACATATAAATACTCACAAATTAATGTATATATTTGAGAGAAATATGTTGTCATGTACAACATTTTATTTATACACACAATAGAAATTATATAAAAATCATAATAAATACATATACTTGTAAATATTTCTTAAATATATAGATGAATATGTTTGTATTTATATATACATAATTACTACACAGTGCACACATGTATATTAGGCAAACTCACTTATTTCGTATGCGATTAATCGTGATTAATCGTTTGACAGCCCTAATTAAAAACAGTTTAAATGCATAAAAGCACTTTACATTTTTTCCAATAGCAGTGTTATTTTTTGTTTACTAACGTAACACGTAAAAATATTTTAATTTTCTTCATAGTCCTGTTTGGCCTCATTAATTTGTCTCAGTCACATTTTGAGTAATTTGTATACTTTGAACTTGTTTTATTTTAATTAGCTTTGTTTAATTTATTTTATTTCAGCTTTTTCAGTTGCTGAACATTATTTTTTTAATAGTTTTAGTTTACTTAATGTTGCTTAGTTGTTAAAGTAATATCTGAGGCAACTACAATACTACAACATACAGTATTATGCAGAAAATACACATTTTAATGTTTTATATGATGATAATGTGCGCAGATGTGGGCTTTAACAATAAAAAAAAGGAAAAGAGACACACATACCGGTCCAACAATGTCAGAAACGTGGGATACAGTGGTTCCTGATGCGGCTCCTAAGTACATGACCTTCGCTCCTGGCTTGATGTGGATCTGGTCAACACCTCCTAAAATGGCTGCGGCCAGCTTCGACCGGAAAGGATTCCATGCTCTGTACTCAATTTTAGTTTCTCCTTCCTTACATAAGAAAAAAAAAAATGAACATGTAATGAATACAACGCTTTCAGAACTACTCTAGTAAATATTAAAGCTTCTATGCTCACCTCAACACTTATTCTCTTCTCTCCATACACAGATTCTCCAATCACCATATTCTTTGTGACCAGGGCATCCTCTTTACCACGGCAGATAAAAACTCCTGAATTTTTAAACAGGACATGGTTATTTAACACATTCTTAGCAAAAACAGCAACTCCAAAATGTTGTTACATCTGCATTTGAGAAATTGTGACAATTGTGACCCACCTTCATGTCTATGGGGCTCTACAGTCACTTTTTTGCCCCCTCTGAACCCTCCTCGTCCTCCTCCTCTTCCTCCACGGCCTCTAGGAGTGCCACGTCCACCCCCTCGTCCACGGAAGCCATCACCTCCAGGGGATCTGAATCCTCCACCTTTATCAAACGAGAGACAAAGAAATCAAAATGAATGGAAAAACAATGTAAAATTTTCTTGCACACCAAGCTAGGAAAAAGGGTTTATTAAAAACATACTGAAATATTGACTATACACCATATTTATATACTACCAGTCAAAAGTTTTTCAACCGTAAGATTTTTAATGTTTAAGAAGTCTCTTCTCACCAAGACTGCATTTATTCAATCAAAAGTACAGCAAAAACAGACCAATTTTGAAATATTTTTACTATTTAAAATACCTGCTTTCTATTTGAATATATTTTAAAATGTATTTTATTCTTGTGATTTCAAAGCTGATTTTTAGCATCATTACTCCAGTCACATGACCCTTCAGAAATCATTCTAATATTCTGATTTGCTGCTCATTATTATGTTTAAAACAGCTGACTAGATTCTTTTCAGGTTTCATTGGTGAATAGAAAACAACATTCATGTGAAATATAAATATTTTGTAACATTGTAAAAGTCTTAATCATCACTTTTGATCAATTTAAAGCATCCTTGCTAAATAAAAGTGTTCATTTCTATAATTTCTTTCCCCTCCCAAAAAAATTAAATATATACACTGACTCCAAGCTTTTGAATGGTATAGTGTATAATGTTACAAAAACATTTTTATTCCAGATAAATGCTGATCTTGGGTTCTTTCTATTTATTAAAGAATGCTGAAAAATGCACTCAACTGTTTTAAGTATTGATAATCATAAAAAATGTTTTTTTGAACAGCAAATCAGCATACTAGAATGATTTCTGAAGCATCATGTGACACTAAAGACTGGCGTAATGATGCTGAAAATCTATCTTGATCACAGAAATAAATTACATTTTAAAATATAATCAAATAGAAAAGTTATTTTAAATAGTAAAAATATTTTACAACATTACTGCTTTTGCTGTATTTTAGATCAAATAAATGCAGGCTTGGTGAGCAGAAGAGACTTCTTTAAAAATCAACTATCAATCTTACTGTTCAAAAACTTTTGACTGGTAGTGTACACTAACATTTCCACATCTGACCTAGAAGTTACAAGCACTAAAAGAATAACGGATAACTCCAGAATTACATATATATAGAAAATAAAATGTAAAACAAAAAAATCTTGCTTACCGAAACCACCTCTACCTCCTCTTCCTCCTCCTCTTCCACCCCGGTCTCCTCCTCCTCCTCCTCTACCACCCCAGTCTCCTCCTCCTCCTCTTCCCCCTCCAAAGCCTCCACGGCCACCTCGTCCACCTCCTCTTGGGGTGAATCCTGTCAAGAAAAGTCAAATATTAATTCACAGATGTCCATCTTCAACTAACCCCTAATTCGGGTAAAAAAAATTAGTTATAATTACTTTCTCAAAGAAAGCATTTAGAGATGGTACTTTTACAACCTAGGGTTGCAACTGAGCTTTGGTGTTTAAATGTCCTCAAATCCACTAGCTGTATACGAAGTTAAATTCCATTCATATTAGGTTGTGTAATGCGTCTTTGTTACAGGCTGTCGACTAAACCAAAACTATTCGTTTGTACTAGGTTGTCGACATCAACATGGTCTGACAGACGAGGTAATTTCTTAAACACATGTGGTCCTCAACAACGTGTGGAAACTCGACTACGAAAATAAGCTTTGTGCATAATGTCCAGCCATAATCAAATACTAAAGACAAATTTAATTTATAATTTTAAAAACAACGTAAACTAGACTAATCTTAGAAACAACAGCTTATCTAAGTTAGTTAAGAGCCATGTGGATCTTCCTCACCGCGTGTGCAGCATGGCTCTGTTGCTTGCTAGCGCAATGTTATGCACGGCAAGAAATTTGATAGCATACACCGAAACGTTTTTATAAGACCACGCCAAGTTAAAATGTTTAAAGACAGTAATAAAATAACAAACAACGACATTACATTTCAGATAAAAAGCATTTCGTGCACTAAAACTTGAAGCGCATGGCTAACTTGGCCGGCATGTTCACACTAACACTTATAAACACTCCTATTTTATTCTCGCAACAATGAAAACAACCTTATATGTGTCAAAGAAAAATATTATTAACTTACCTGGTTTCATTTTAACGTATTATGGATGGCTAATCCTGTTTTAATACTACAAATAGCTGCCTCTACTACAGTCCCGCTGCTTTTCCTCCACTCTAGTTCAGCACTGATCAGGTGGCCACATGTGCGTCGAACGTCCTTACCCACAATGCACTTGCAAAACGTGGCCTTTGCTCGTTGTCCCGCCATCTAGTGGGAGCCATTGCAGCTACAATAAAATCAACTGCGTCACTTAAAGGGATAGTTAAGCCAACATGAAAGTTCTGTCATTAATTACTCACCCCCATGTCGTTCCAAACCCGTAAGACCTTCGTTCGGAACACAAATTAAGATATTTTATTCAACAGTTCTTCTCCTCCAAATCACATCTTCCGACATTACTGACAGTACCTATGCACTTAAACATCATCGTGGTACTCTCTTAATAATGTAATACATGGTTTGGAGGATAAGAATTGTTGAATAAAGTCATTTTTGTTTTTCATTAGCTTCATGAAGTTATGGTTAAACCACAGATGTCACATGGATTATTTTAATAATGTCCTTTCTACGTTTCTGTGTCTGGGAACATTTCAGTTGCATTGCACGCGTCATCAGTCGGCCATGTTGGTACTGAACGTAAACAATGCCACCGAACCCAACAAAACCCGCATAGTTTGCTGATTATTGTTGTTGAAAATGGTCAATTGCTGTCATGTTTTGGGCTGTACTAATCGGTCAGACCAGGAAAAACATTTGGAGTACTATAGTCTGCCAAAAGTTTTAACAAATCAAGGAGAAGAGTGCAAAAAACTGTCTGAGGAACAAAAGGTGTTTGTGGTTGGCTTGAACTGAACCAGGATTTCCAGGGCAAGAATCTTGACAACATTCGTGTTTGTTCTTATCATTTCAAATATTAGCCTAATGTCTGCTCGTACAGATCTTTACCACCTATTAACTTTAGTTTGTCAAAATATTGTACCCTTTTCTGCTTACTAAGTCCTTCTCTATTTAATTTAGCAGCTTTTTTTCGTGGTTTAGACAGCATAAATTAGCAGAACAATGTATTCAGTAGTACATTAACTGCGCAATCCATGCTGTTGTTTACATCAGAGTATCGCCAATATGGCTGTGCATCCAGGTAACTGACCAAATCGTGATGTGCAAACCCTCTATTCATGGTGAGAAATCTTCAGGTCATCAAAAATATCTTAATTTGTGTCCTGAAGATGAACGAAGGTCTTAAAGGTTCTAAAATGACACGAGGGTGAGTAATTAATAATAGAATTTTCATTTTTGGGTGAACTGTCCCTTTAATTGATTGGCTGTGATCATAGGAATACAGTTTTATTATGTTAGTAGTATAGGTATAGTTTATTAAAGACTATACACTTACACAAAAGTGCCATATATTTTGTACTACCATATGTTTTGTACGTATTACCATGGTAACACCATGTTTTTGAGTGTCCACAGACTTAAAGGACTTAAGCCTAATTAACAAGGAATCACTTTACATGGGGGACGATAGGACAGAAATACAACAAAACGACTAATTTCAGACTGAATACTGCAATTCAAACTGGTAACAAAAACATTTGCTTCTATATTTATAACTTGTTTATCTTTGTGTGTGAAGACATTACCAACTGGAAATCATAGGGGATATGATTAGAAACATTTGTAAGGACTTGCTTTAGTTGCTTTTTCCAATGCATATCATAATACTGGTTTTAACAGTTGACAAAGTACATTGTAGATTAAAGATGACTTTTGTATTCTGTAAATGTAACTGTTTAAAATACATAAAACAAGACTCACAAGACCATGATACCCTTTGCTGCTCCTCAACAATGCCAATTTTACATACCTAATCTGAGAATGTGCATCTTGGTCTTTCACACTTTCCAAAGTGTGCCTCGACAAATATGTTAGGTGCAAAGCATACAGCTTTTGCTCCAGCTGTGACACAGAGGTGTTGCTCTGCATTAGGTTTTTGAGGCAGTTCTATAATTTCATTTTCTTATGAATCAACCAAAGAAACAAGAAAGTGCTTTTGTTCTATTATAGAGCTTGTGTTGTTGTAATGTTTTAGCATGAGCATAGCTAGAACTCATCTTTTTGCGGAGGGTTGTAGATGTTGTTTTACATTATCATTATTTCATATTCTCAGAAACTCAGTACAGCGCATAGTGTCTGAGAAGGATAATCTTTTATTTAATCACTTCATTGTAAAATAAAACAGAAACATTTTAATAAATCTAATGTTAAAAAAACTAACAAACAAACAAAAGAACTAAAGACGAGTTAGAAATAACAGTGAGGGTGTTTCTAAAGCAGAGTTATTAATGACAGACAGAAGATAGCCTATGGAAAATGACAAAATTAACCAAATAGTAGCTACAGTACATTTCATACATTTCAAATAAAATGAATAAGCAACACTTACATTGTGCGTTTGTTTGTTGGGTGTTAATATCCAGCTTTTAATGTTACATATCCATCATTCGAAGAAATTAAATAATGATGTCCCACCATTAACCCTTTGGCAAATCTTACTGAAATTGTCAGTCAGTTGTTTGTGAGGTCTGCTAACAGCAGAGGTCGCTGTTTGCTAATACAGAAATCCACTATTATTCTATACAGCATGTGTGTATAGTTCCATACATGATGTGCAAGTTGAAGCATATTCTATGCATATTCAGCGCGCCCTTTATAGGCAATGCAATGTCCTTCATTAGTTAAATGAAAAACATGTTTTTTGTTAGTTTTTATCAGCAGTTTTACACAGAAAATCATAGAGAAGCTTGTTTCTGCCATGAGAAAAAAAAAAAAACAACAACAAAAAGGAAACTGCAGCTGTTTATCTTAAACTTTAGACTTCCTTTCTTAGAATTTTGAAGAAAAAGTCATAATTGCGAGATATATACTCAGAATTCTGACCTTTTCCCTTGCAATTCTGATCTTACGTCTTGCAATTCTGTGTTCATCTCGTAATTCAGATTTTTTTCCTTGCAATTTCAAGTGTACATTTAAAAAAAAAAAAATTATGAAATAAAAAATAATAAAATGTAATTGCGACATCTCATGTATTACCCCTTGCAATTCAAAATTTTTTCTTAGAATTGAAAGATTACTTCTTGTAATTCTGTTTATATTCTCAAACCTGTCAGAAAAAAAATTAGAATTATGAGATTATGCAAGAAAAAAAAGTTGTGAGTTCAAGCTACAATTATGAGATAAAAAGTCGCAATTACTTTTTACATTTTTTATCCCATGGCAGAAACATTTCAATTCCATTTTATCTTATTTTGTTCAGGGAATATACAGTTGAGGTCAAAAGTTTAAATACACATTGCAGAATCTGCAAAATGTTAATTGTTTTACCAAAATAAGAGGGATCATACAAAATGCATGTTATTTTTTGTTTAGTACTGACCTGAGTAATATATTTCACATAAAAGACATTTATATAGGCTATAGTTCACAAGAGAGAATAATAGTTGAATTTATAAAAATTACCTGTTCAAAAGTTTACATACACTCGATTCTTAATACTGTGTTGTTACCTGAAGGATCTTCAGGAAACTCTTTCAGCTCCCACAAATTCCTTGGTTTTTCAGCATTTTTGGGTATTTGAACCCATATTTTTTTATTTAGTACTGCCCTTCAGAAGCTACAGAAGATTCCCCAGAAGTTAAATTTACCGTGATCTTCAAATTCAAAAAATTTTCACCCCCCGGCTCTTTATGCTTCATTTTTCCTTCTGGAGCATCAGTGAACGTTTGAACCTTCTGTAATAGTTGCATACGAGTCCCTAATTTGTCCTCAGTTTGAAAAGGTGGATCTCAAAATCAGTCATTGCTGGAAAGGGTTCAAATACACAAAAAGTTGAAAACCAAAAAATTTCTGGGACCTGAGTAATTTTTATAAATTTAACTTTTATTTTCTCTTGTGGACTAACGTCTTTTATGTATATCTTATTCAGGTCAGTACTAAAAAAAATTACATGGTTTTTGTATAATCCCTCTTATTTTGATAAAATAATTAACATTTTGTAGATTCTGCAAAATATGTATAAACTTTTGACCTCAACTGTAAATAACAACTTCTCAGAATTGTGAGTTTATATCACAATTATATCAGGTCTTATATCTTGCAATTCTTGCGTTTTTCCCTCATAATTGCAAGAGAAAAGTCAGAGTTTTGAGATAAAGTCACAGTTCCCCTTTTTTGTTATCCTGTGGCAGAAATGCTGTAGTGTATCTATAAGCACCATCTGAAATGATAAATCTTAATCTCTATAAATAAACGGAATTCAGAAATACTTATAAACCTGAAAAGCAATGATGCAAGCTTAGTAGCGTGTTAAGCAATCACATTACAAAGCTGGCAATATATACATCTTATTTAAATAAACTGCATTTAATTTCAAGCTAAAAGAGGTTATAAGCATTTTTGTGCCTAAAGTTTAAAAACTTTACCGTATGCATTTTTGTTCTATTCTTGAAAACAGTACCAGTGTGGGGTCAATGGCAAAATGTAGACCTATAGGCCTAAAGATTTGTAGCTATTCCTCAGTTTATGTGGCGTTTATGTGGCTGAAGTGAGTTTTTGTATCTCCATAAATTCCTGTCTGCCACATAGGGGCAGCAGAAGACTGGAGATTGCAATGCATTAACTTATTCTTGCACACACTCCATTCTGTTCACATCACCATTGCTAACAGTCTCTTCTGCTTCTTCGTCTGCCTTTGTCTCCTCCTCAGGCATCTCCTCCGGACTTGGGGGCTCTCCCAGGGTTGCTGGAGGTGAAATAGGGGGCAAAGGGATAGCTTCTCCTTTCTTTGCCAGTTCTGCCAGCTCCCGAGCGGAGCAGGAAGGGGTTGGAGAGGGGTAGGTGTGATGAAACGTGTCATAATCCACCTCGTAAAATCCCTCCTCCAGCGAGAGCACAGGGGTGAAACGTTCTCCCCAAAGCACCTCTGAGTTCAGGTACGAGCTACGGGCTTGACATGTCATTCCTGCGGGAAAAGACGGGAAAACGGGCGTGAGCTGAGAAAAGTCAACAAAAATAGCAGTGAAAAAAGAAGAGTCTGATTCCAAATGACTATGGTGTGGACAATCATAAATAGTTTATGCATGACACGAAAAAATAGAGATATGAAGAAGCGAGACTCTTGATAAATTGAATCCAAAGTAGGACAAAAGAGCAAAATTTGGAATGTTAATTATTTATTTAGAGCGATACTTGAATGTATAGTGTTCCCAAAACGAAGACATTTAAGACAAAGGCCTACTTGTAAATCTATGTATAATACACACTACCAGTCAAAAGTTTTTGAACAGTAAGATTTTTAATGTTTTGTTTTGTTTTTTTTAAAGAAGTCTCTTCTGCTCACCAAGCCTGTATTTATTTGATCTAAAGTAAAGCAAAAGCAGTATATTTTTTAAATATTTTTACTATTTAAAATAACTGTTCGTCTGTTTGAATATATTTTAAATGTAATTTATTCCTGTGATCAAAGCTACATTTTCAGTTAATCAAAGAATCCTGTTCCAAAAAATATTAAGCAGCACAACTGTTTCCAACATTGATAATAAATCAGCATATTACAATGATTTCTAAAGAATCACGTGACACTGAAGACTAGAGTAATGATGCCAAAACTCAGCTGTGCATCACAGAAATAAATTCTATTTTAAAGTATATTAAAATAAAAAAACACTATTTTAAATTGAAATAATATTTCACAATATTACTGTTTTTTTCTGTATTTTAAATCACATAAACGCTGCCTTGATGAACAGAAAAGTTAAAAAACATTAAACATCATACTTTCTGTTGCATGAGCTAATAATACAGAAATAAGACAGTAGTAAAAAAAAAATCATCCTGATTAGTTCAGTATTGGCTTTATATTAAAACCACTTTTCTAACATTTGCTAAAGAACTAACTGTTCCATTATGTCTTTTTCAAATATCTAAAGGTCACTGTCTAATTGTGCTTTTGACCTTTGAAAAGGTAATAATGATCCCTTCAATATGTCAATAGAAATGTACTTAAGTTTAATTAATTAAGAATATCATGTTTCCCGTCAAACGCACAGACATGCATGCACATGCACCGCTGAATATTTATGGGCACGCTGCCTAAAAATAGAAAACAAGCTTTCTCATCATCTGCTTAAGTGAACCTCGAATAACCGCATCAATTACTCCAGAGACGTGCAGTGACAAACAGAACCACAAAACACACTTTCAACAAGCATCTCTTTCAAACACACACAAGTAAACACACACAGAGTGATATATAGAGGCTGTCATAATGAATATAAATGACATCTAGGAAATTCAGCACATATCATTCATCAAAATTCATGAGATTCCCAGTGTACAGTAGTTCGATAACCACACAGGGTATGCATCGAACTATACACTCAATGAATGCTGCAACAGAGAAGCTTCACTTTCAGAGCTAACGCTCTGCAATTGACTTTAACGTCTCCATTCGGACATTTTAAAATGTTAATTTAAAATCATTTCACTGTGTACAAAATGCTTTGTTAGCCGCCCAGGGAAAATCTAAAACATTAGACTATTTTAGAACCCCGAACCAAAGCCTTGCTGATAATAAAGCCTTCATTTATCAATGGAAAGAAGTTGTGAAACATTGTGAAACCTCTGAGGGCCACAGCAAACAGGTTTTTACTAAGTGCAGCACCCTGTGGGAAGTATAAAAGGTTTTATTTAAGGGTCTATTCTGGGTTCTAGCACAGGTTAAGTTATCTCAACAGCATCTGTGCTTGCTATCCACTACCACAGACAATAATTTTATCCCTCTGTTTTAAATAATAGCAGCCTATGGTGCAATTAATTCCAGATGGTTTAAAGGGGTCATTGGATGCCCATTTTCAGTGTCTTAATGAAAAGTCTATAATATGCTTTCGCTAAAAATTCTCAATGGTTGTGTAAAACAACACCCTTTTTACCTTGTCAAATGAGCTCTGCAAAAATCATCCCATTCTGAGGGATTGTTCCCTTTAAATGCAAATGAGCTCTGCTCGTCCCGCCCCTCTCTTTTCTCTGTGGAGTGACCAGCTGCTCTGAGAGATTGTTTACTTTAGCTGCATTTAGCGTGTTTAGCCGCCAAACTTGCTAACTAGCATGTTATTAGGAAAGGTGATTGCAGAGATTCATAAAAAAAAAACCCTTATACTCACTTCTGCTGTAAGTGAAGCTGGATCACGAATGATTTGTGTGAACATAGACGGATATATGTAGATCGGGAGGTGCATTCCCTTCACAAACAAACGTAATCCACTGCATCTTCAGCGGCTCAGATGTCAGGAGTAAATGACGACCACTATGTTCATTATTACATCCAGCAACACAACACCTCAATCGCTCAATCGGAGATATTCTTGTTTAACTTACATCCCTGCTCCAGCATCGAAACAATGGAGGTCGGACTGTTACAGCTGATCTGAGGTAAAACGCTCATGTCTAAAACATTCGAATTTGAAAAAGGGGATATTTTTACAGATTAAATAAAAACCACCTCATGGATTTTTATCATTTTATCATACAACATGAAAAAGTGAACTTTGCATCCAATGACCCCGTTAAAAAAGCAAAATATGCAGTGTGATTTTTTTGTTAAAGCATTCATTTTTCCATATAGATAGGTTATTTAAGCTGTAAAGTTGTCTGAATCATCCTTTTAGTGGTGACACTATTGTTCTAGGTGGATGAACCTCTGGTTATGTAAGTTGTTCCTTCTGTTTCATGACAGGAATAATATTACTTTGCACAGACAAGATTAATAAGCACTTTTATCACACTTAATAGTTATACAATAGGTTCCAACATTGTTTATAAATTAACATATTAAAATGATGTCTGAAGGATCATGTGACACTGAAGACTGGAGTAATGGCTGATGAAAATTCAGCTTTGCATCACAGGAATAATACACCAGTAATGATTTTTTCTAAGGCACGTTTATAGAAGCTACTTAAATGTCCTTAATCCTGGCTTAATCTAATTCCAGTCTGTAAAACCAGGGTATAATGTTTAAGTTTGGTTATACTTATGAAAGTGTATTTAATCGTTTTTTCCCCCAGCGTAGTAGAATGATGACATATTTTTGTAGGCCAACCCAGAAGTTAGCATAACCCTGGTTCACTCGACAAAAACCCAATAGGATTTTTCCATTGGCCTTTAGAAAGGTTTATGAATTTTGAAGCCTAAATACAATCAGCAGAAGTAAAAAGCTAAATGCACATTATGGGTGTGTTCACACTTGTCATGTTTGGTTCGATTAAAACGAACCCTGGTGTGATTGCTCTGTTAGTGTGGTTCATTCGAGTAAGCGTGAACGCTGCCATCCGAACCCTGGTTTGCACCAAAAAAGCGGACTGAGACCCCTTAAAAAGATGGAATGAAATGAAATATTAATGAAATATGAACGCAGCAGACCAAATACTTCTGAACTAAACAAAAACAGGAAGTAATGACAAGATGTGACGCTACGCAACATGATTTCACAAAGGGAACAAGTGGAGTATCCAAAACAAATGAGCAGAGGACAAACGTGGAGCAACAAGGAGGTAAAGTGCCTTTTATGAGCTCTTTGTGAGTTTGCAGGTGGTGAAAATAAAATCATATACATGCAACAATGAGCGCGCTTAGTCCAGCAGACAGCATTGCGTGTGTTTGACTTAAAGCAACAATGAGCAGACCAATCAGTGAATGGGTACTTTGATGTAATACACACGCAGCGTTGCTTTAAGTCGAACGCGCCTCTTCCTTTTGTTTGGAGTGTTCGGTGAGTTCCGTCATGAAATATACATCCTTCTACCCGACCAATCAGGTTGTGAATGTATCACTATGCCTTTAGGTTTGGTATCTTAGGTTCGCTGTCAAAAATGCCATTTTGAACGCTAAACGGACCAGGACCAAATGTATCATTTTCCTTTTTGGTCCGGACCAAATACACCAAATGAACCAAACTACAAGTGTGAACACACACTATAAACAAACCATACCACACTCACATGACTTAAATGTAGATAATTTTTTTCTGTTTAGCATAACGTTGTTTAAATGCCTCAGACAACCTCTGTTGTACCGTTTAACCACTTGTTAGAAACAACCTTTTTCAAGACATGTAAAAGATCACTGTTGTACGAAAGCAGCCATATCACCCTGCAGCCCAAGACTGGTTGCCCACTGAAGCTAAGCAGGGTTGAGCCTGATCAGTACCTGGATGGGAGACCTCCTGGGAAAACAAAGTTGCTGCTGGAAAAGGTGTTAGTGAGGCCAGCAGGGGGTGCTCACCCTGTGGTCTGTGTGGGTCCCAATGCCCCAGTGTAGTCATGGGGACACTATACTGTCAAAGAGCACCGTCCTTTGGATGAGACGCTAAACTGAGGTCCTGACTCTCTGTAATCATTAAAAATCCCAGGATGTCCTTCAAAAAAGAGTAGGGGTGTAACCCTGGCATCCTGGCCAAATTTGCCCATTGGCCTCTGACCATCATGGCCTCCTAATCATCCCCACATTCTGATTGGCTTCATCACTCTACATACTACTCTATGATTAATCCCATTGACTCCACAACTTTTTCATTTTGTCTTAACTATTTCATTGAACCCATTGATTTCCATATGGCAATAATACTTTGGCTACCATCCATTCTTTTATGTTCAGCCAAAGAAAGAAACTCATACAGGTTTGAACCAACTTGAGGGTGAGTAAATAATGACAGAATTCTCATTTTTCAGTGCACTATCCCTTTAAAAATTAGTTGTTGCTCAGGTTGAGACTCAGACCAGAATTGTTATGAGAACAATTATATTTGTTATTAGACTTGGACTCTCTGTTCATTAGACTCGTCTCCCTGATGTCGTTACTGTGATTGGCCATGAGCTACCAATCTTAAACCTCCGTTACTTCCATTACTAACTACTTTAAAGCCCCAAAAAGGGCTTTATTTAGGAAATCAACAATTACTCTTTATAATTTTCCAGTTTCGTTAGGCCTTGAGGTACAGTCCTGACCTCAATAGTTTGGTATCATTTTCTGATACTGATTTTTTTTACTGTTATCCTGCTTTTTGTCTAATAATAGATTGGTTAAACCTACATCGAATGAAAGTGGGATGCTCTTGAATGTCAGATGTGAGACAAAAAAAGTATAAGCGCACAGAACAAGTGATGATTGTGGACTGAATCAAGCTACTCACTGCATCCCACTCCTGAGCAATGATTCATTATTTTAAATGTAGGAGAGAATGTATTTGTGAGCGTGTGTGTGTGTGTTTATGTGTGCGTGAGAGTGGATTGCATTATAGTTCTTTCAATTGTCTTCTGCTCACTAATTTCCCTGAGGTGGTTCTATTGACAGGCCATGAGCTTGTCTTTCTGAGAGACATCTCAAGAGTCCTTCATCCTTCTGCTCCATGCAAGCAGCAATATCTGTCTATACTGCCACAGAGCACAATGCAAAAGCTAATTAGCATAGTGTAATTGCAACTGCTGTCACATGAATTCACTGTCAATATAATTAGTGAATCCCATGAAAATACCACGTCACGCCCTGCTGTCAGCGTTCTGTTACCAGGGGAACTGTGGTAAATCTGGTCACTTTTCATGTTTGACTTGCAGGCAACACCCATTGAAATAACCCTGACTCATCTAAAGAGCTCTGACGTACCTGGAGAAAGCCATCCATTCCCATTCATCTCAATGGCAGCAACTTGGCCTGTGCCTCCAGCATCACTTCACAAAACATTTACTCACAGTCATGTTGTTCCAAACTGTATGACCTTCTTTCTACCGTGGAATACAAAATGAGGACTTTAAAGAAGATTCTGGGAACCCCTTCCAGTATAATGAAAGTAAATGAGGACTAGAGCTGTCAAACTGCTTGAAGGACCCAAAAGCACCGTAATAGCACTGTAAAAGCGACTTTGCTGAATTGTAAGTTTCTTGAATTTATGTAATGGCATTTAACCTTTGCAACCAGATCAGTGAGTCAGAGAGTTAAACTGGATCACCTCCAATTTTTTTTACAAATCATTTTGTGATCTGGATCAACAGATTTATTGAAAAGATTCAATTCAAAAAAAAAAAAGATTCAGCTGACTGCATCATTTATATGATTCATAAGATATAGTGTAAATTATGATTTAAATGTAATGGTTTTTTTTTAAATTGTCATTTTGGTCAACTCCTTCACTTTCATTACACATGAAATTGTCCAGAATCTTCTTTAAAAACACACCATTTGCATTCCACAAAAGAATGTTATATAGATTTTAAACCATCATATACTACCAATCAAATTCAAAAAACATTCAGAATTAAAGTTTAGAAGTCAAATTCAAAAAACATACACTACCAGTCAAAAGTTTTTGAACAGTAAGATTTTTAATGTTTTTTTGAAGAAGCCTCTTCTGCTCACCAAGCCTGCATTTATTTGATCCAAAGTACAGCAAAAACAAATTTAGAAATATTTTTACTATTTAAAATAACTGTTTTCTATTTAAATATATTTTAAATTTAATTAATTCCTCTGATTTCAAAGCTGAATTTTTAGCATCGTTATTCCAGTAACATGATCCTTCAAAAATCATTCTATTAGTCATTCCATTTATTATTATTATTATGTTGAAAATAGCTGAGTAGAAGGTTTCTTTGGATCTTTCTATTCATCAAAGAATCCTGAAAAAATATACTCAACAGTTTTAAATATTGATAATAAAAAAATCTGGAACAGCAAATCAGCAAATAGAATGATTTCTGAAGGATCATGTCATCACTGGAGTAATGATGCTGAAAATGTAGCTTTGATCACAGAAATAAATTACATTTTAAAATATATTCCTACAGAAAGCAGTTATTTTAAATATTAAAAATATTTCACAATATTACTGCTTTTGTTTTATTTTGGATCAAATAAATGCAGGCTTGGTGAGCAGAAGAGAATTCTTTAAAAAAAACATTAAAAATATTACTGTTCAAAAACTTTTGACTGGTAGTGTAAAATGTTACAAAAGATTCTATTTCAAATAAACACTGTTATTTTGAACATTCTATTCATCAAAGAATCCTGAAAAGACAAAATTCTGCAAAATATTAAGCAGCAAAGACTGTTTTAAACATTGATAATGATAAGAACTGGTAATTAGTTAAAAACTAGTGTTGCTTGCCATTTTTAAATCCAAATATATGTCTCCTGTTAAATGGCAGTCAATGGAGAAACATGTTTTTGCCTATATAACGATGTAATTATGGCATTTGCCAGCACTTATTCTCCAAGATCTATGCTCACCTGTGGCCTCCACCATTCCTTCCAGAATGACCACTATTTCAAACTCTTCTCGTGCCAGTTGCTCCTGAGAGATGTCCCAGAAGGGGCTGTTCTTGTTGATCTCATGGCAAATGATCAGCGGAGACACCAGGAATAGCCGATCGTCCCCCGTGTCAAAGCCCACGTTGATGTCTGTCTGGTTTAGTGGGATGAACTCTCCCTCCTTGGTCTGTTTAGAGCGGATGAGCTTGGCCCTGATGGAGGCCTCCACTATATGCGAGTTACGCAAGTCACCGACGCGGAACATCAAACACAACTTACTGTCCCGCATGGATATCACAGCTGTGTTGGAAAACATGAGCGTTTCAGCTCGTTTCTTTGGCTGTGAGATCTTCACAAACATGCAGCCCACCATAAAGGCATTGACGATGGAGCCCAAGATGGCCTGCACGAGAAGCAAAATGATGCCTTCGGGGCATTTGTCCGTTATGACGCGGTACCCATAACCAATGGTGGTTTCAGTCTCGATGGAAAAAAGGAATGCTGAGACGAAGCCATTGAGGTTATTGACACACGGCGTCCACTCGTTGTCATCTGTGTGGTCCAGGTCTCCACGGGTGTAGGCGATGAGCCACCAAATGAAGCCAAAAAACACCCAAGTGGTGGTGTAGACCAGCGTGAAGACCAGGAGATTGAAGCGCCACTTTAAATCCACCAGTGTGGTGAAGATGTCCGTCAGGTAACGGTAGGTTTCGCGCACGTTTCCGTGGTGGACGTTGCACTTGCCGTCCTTTTCCACATAGCGCTGACGCCGTCTTCTCATCGGACCTCCTGCGGGATCGTAAGTGTCTCCTCCTCCCACAACTCCCCCGACGACCATCGTACGGTCTGTGGGGATCTACCGTCAAGAATGGAAAAAGAAGACAGAAAGGAAACATTTCAAGTTTGGCTAAAAGAAAAGAGTCCACTTTTCTTCAGAGTTTCTTTCTTCAGCCAAAAAGCAAGTTTTTGAGGAAAACATTACAGGATTTTTCTCCATAGTGGACTTCAGTGGTGGCTCAATGGGTTGAAGGTCCAAATTACAGTTTCAATGCAGCTTCAAATCCCAGCCAAGGAATAAGGGTCTTATTTAGTGAAACGATCTGTTATATTCATCTAAGAATATGAAGTTTTACTTTTTACTTTTTATTATACTTTTTAACTGCAAATGCTCATCTTGCACTAGCTTGACCTCATGCATTATGTAATCATGTACACGTAGGTGGAAGTACCACCCCAATGTTTACAAAGCGAACGTGCCAGGAAAGTCAAACGCCCTTTACAAAAATGGTAAAGCAGTGATGTTGGATGATTTTAAAGTTTGAAGAGAAAATGACATAGGGTTTATCATCCTACCCGACCTTTTTGAACTGAAATACACAGATGAAGAACTAACCACATGTGACCTTTCCACCGTGAATACGCAATGTGTGAAGACGCGCATATGCATCGCAGAGCTAGTCCAAGATGAGCATTTGTGGTTAAAATGTATATACTTTTATATTGTTTTAAGAAAATGGCTGTTCATTTCACTAGATAAGACCCTTATTCCTCAGCTGGGATTGTGTAGACCCCTTTGAAGCTGCACTGAAACTGCCATTTGGACCTTCAACCTGCTGATCCCCATTCAAGTCCACTACATGGAGAAAAATCCTGGAATGTTTTCCTCAAAAAAAAAAAATGTCTTTGCAACTGAAGAAAGAAAGATATGAACATCTTGGATGACATGGGGGTGAGTAAATTGTCAGGAAATTTTCATTCTGCAATACTGTAAAAAAAACTTACTAAAATTAGGACAACAATAGCAGTTTTGAAGCAATAATCAATCAACCAGCTTAGTTTGCCATTAAAGACAGTTACAGTTGAAGTCAAAAGTTTACATACACTTTGCAGAATCTGCAAAATGTTAATTATTTTACCAAAATAAGAGGGATCATACAAAAAGCATATTTTTTATCTAGTACTGACCTGAATAAGATATTTCGGTAACACTTTATTTTACGTTTTCTTAAGTAGTTGCTTATTAGCATGCATATTACTAGAATATTAGCCATTTATTAGTTCTTATTAAGCACATATTAATGCCTTATTGTACATCCCTAATCCTACCTAATACCTAAATTTAACAACTACCTTAATAACTATTAATAAGCAGCAAATTAGGAATTTATTGAGGGAAAAGACGTAGTTAATAGTGAATAAGTGTTTCCTATTCTAAAGTGTTACCAATATTTCCCATAAAAGACGTTTACATATAGTCCATAAGAGAAAAAAATTAAAGTTAAACTGCTCCGCTGTTCTCCAGAAAAATCCTTGAGGTCCCACAAATTCTGTGGTTTTTCAGCATTTTTGTGTATTTGAACCCTTTCCAACAATGACTGTATGATTTTGAGATCCATCTTTTTATACTGAAGACAACTGAGGGACTCATATGCAACTATTACAGAAGGTTCAAACGCTCACTGATGCTCCAGAAGGAAACACAATGCATCAAGAGCCGGGGGGTGAAAACTTTTGAAGACCAGGGTAAATTTAACTTATTTTGTCATCTGGGAATCACATAAGTATCTTCTGTAGCTTCTGAAAGGCAGTAATAAATGAAAAAATATGATATTTAGGCAAAATAAGAAAAAATGTACAAAAGTTTACACCCCCAGCTCTTTGTGCATCATTTCAGCTTCTGGAGCATCAGTGAGCGTTTAAACCTTCTGTAATAGTTGCATATGAGTTCCTCAGTTGTCCTCAGTGTGAAAAGATGGATCTCAAAATCATACAGTCATTGTTGGAAAAAGTTCAAATACACAAAAATGCTGAAAAACCAAAGAATCTGTGGGACCTGAAGGATTTAACTGTTCAGGCAAGTTTAGGGACTCATGAACAACTAACAACAACAGCTGTTGATCATTCAGGTAACAACACAGTGTTAAGAATCAAGTGTATGTAAACTTTAGAACAGGGTAATTTTTATAAATTCAACTATTATTATTATTATCTTGTGGACTATATGTAAATGTCTTTTGTGTGAAATATCTTATTCAGGTCAGTACTAAATAAAAAAATAGCATGCATTTTGTATGATCCCTCTTATTTTGGTAAAATAATTAACATTTTGCAGATTCTGCAAGGTGTATGTAAACTTTTGACCTCAACTGTTTAATGTTACAAAAGCATAAAAGCATAAAAAAAGAGTAAATGTAAAACTAAACTTACTTTTTCATTGGAATCAATCCATTTTTTTGGCAGCTTGATGCCTTGTTTTTCCACATCCTGGCCCTTAAAACTACTCATGGCCCGAAAGCCGTGGTTGTCGTCTCTGATCCAACACAGTAGCTGGAGCTCTCCAACTGTTAGAAGAAAACACATGAAAGCTAGTAGGTGAAACTCATAATGGAGAGCAAAGCCTGGAGTAATTTACCACAAACAGTGAAATAAATGTGCCTCCAAGTGGTCTTAATTAAAAGCAGAGTATTAAATTATGTTGCTCTACAGTGTTTGCTTACCTGCACACCACATTTACACAATTAGTCCATGAATCTGTTTTACAAATCAGTGCAGTTGGTACAGCACTGAATACATTAAGAGTTAAAACGCAAGTGTCATCACTAAAAAAAAGTTTGCTTTCACCAAGTCAGCTCTGATATTTGCAGGAAAACAAAATCACAGAAACTGTAATTAATGCATTCAAACATGAGAAACATGATTTTAGTGGTTTGCAATATTTTTAATTTGCCAAATAAACCACTAGACCACATTTCACTTTAAAAGCTACATATTCCCTACAATATTTTTTATTTCTATAATAAGAGGAATAAGCAATTTGTATTTTATTTATATTAATATATTCATATAAAAGTGTTGTTTTTTTATATAGTAAATGGTGACAGAATTCTCATTTTTGGGTCAGCTATCTCTTTAACTAAGTTAAATTGCAAGCCATGCTTTACTATTTGCTGGTAAACAACACAGCTGTTCTGGTCCACCAGCCTAGACCAGGACTAAACCAGCAGTATTTTAGCAGGGGTTCTACTATAAGTATTTTGCATGCAAAAATAATAATCATCACAACCAATGACTTGATAGTCAAGATTTATCATAAAGAAAAGGCTTTAAAACCCTGCAAACGATCAGCCTCTTCTCTCATACACGTATGCTTTATTTCCACATTATTGATCACGTTCACTGAACGCTGAATTCCACATCTGTTTCTACATGTTAGCCATTAGCTCACAGTCTCCAAAGACTTTGTGTCTCTCCCTCTCTGCCCAACCATCACCCAGCAGCACCGTGTGACAGCAGGTGCGGGTGAGTACCAGTGGGTTTTTTCATAACACACATGTGAAAGCAATATTAATGATGGCAGGCTCCATGGGGAACATGGAGCAAGGCGGTCTGAGGCAGATGGGGGCAGACGGCACCCACCAGGAGATCTGATCAGACATGGTCCAGAAAGATAGAGAGAGTGAGAGATGATAGAGGGAGAGAAAGAGACAGATTGAGAAAGTGACAAATAACAACTCAAACGCAGATAAACTAAAGCTACATAAAATGATTTACTGTGTGAACTGATGAATTATTTATGCAGTGCTGATATCCGGACTTGTTTGTTTTGCCATTATTTTGGCTTGACAGATTTGCTGTGCAAGATCAGAAGGGCGTGCGACAAATATCTTTAGGAGCCAAGAAAACAAACTGTCCCTCTTTAGCAAGAACATAAACAAGCTAAAGGAAACTTTATGCAAGTAGCTGAATACTTTCTTCAGTGTGTCCCAACTAGGTGTGATAAAGTGTCAAGAGATTAAATTTTGCTAGCTATAAATAAATAAAATAAATAAATAAATACAAATAAAAATTAGTATACTTTTTAACCACAAATGTTTGTTTTGCACTACCTCGACTTCACTCACTACATAATCACGTTAGAAAGGTCATGCAGAAGAACCGACCGAGTGTTTACCAAAAGGATGTGCAAAGACAGTCAAAAACATCCTTTACAAAAAAATGTAAAACATCGATGTAGGACGATTTTAAAGTTGGAGGAGAAAATTAGGTGGGAGTTTTATGCAGAGCTAGACAAGATGAGCGTTTGAGGTTAAGTAAAATGTAATTTTTTTTATTTTTTTTTAGAAAATAACCGATTATTTCGCTAGATAAGACCCTTCTTCATTGGCTGGGATCATTTAGAGCCCTTTGAAGCTGCATTTAAACTACATTTTGGAAGTTCAAACTCACGGGCACCATTGAAGACCACTATATGGAGAGAAATCCTGAAATGTTTTCCTCAAAAAACATAATTTCTTTACGACTGGAGAAAGAAAGACATCTTGGATGACAAGGGGGTGAGTAAATTATCAGGACATTTTCATTCTGGAAGTGAACTAAACCTTTAATAAATCAGTTTCTGAATAAATCATTTGCTGAACAGAAAGATATAGTAAAAAAAAAAAGTAGTAGTGTGCAATTCTGAATTCATGAACTGTCTTTAAACAAATCAGTTGAATAAATGACTCAGTGGCTTACTTAAAAAATACAGTCACTTTCATGAATGTACCTAACTGTCGTATGATAAGCATTAAATATTTTCTAAAGTTCAACAAGCTAATGTATTAAATATGTTGATATGAATAAACTAAATACAAATAAATGCACTACTGAAGTCTACTAGGAGTCTCCAAGGCTGCATTCATTTGATCAAAAATACAGCAAAAACAGTAATATTGTGAAATATTATTACAATTTAAAATGGTTAATAATCATTTTTAAATGTAATTTAGTTCTTACGATGGCAAAACTGCTTCATTACTCCAGTCTTCAGTGTGACATGATCATGAAAACATCTTCAAATGGTGCACAAACCCTGGTGTCACGCCTTGTTGTGATTGGCAGGATTGCATGAACAACTTTACCAGAACTCCATATACCAGAACACTGAGTCCAAATCGGTAGAGATGCTGTTACACAGTCACAACTTAAAGTTAAACTAGCAGAGGAGAGAATGGTAACTTTGGTCATTATTGCCATATAATTGGATAAGTGCCGTGGGCGGACACTAGAGATCACCACACTGTGGAGACAGCAGCGATGCTTCCTGCGCCTTTCATGTCTGTAGCGTATCCTCAGGTCCAAACAAAGCTCTGCAGATTTCCTCACAATTGGAATGCCCCGCATGTTCACTGATTTAATATTTTGCCTATTTTCATCGTGTTTTCATCTACTGAGAGCGCAATATTTCCCCTCCAAACTAGTGCAGAAAATGAAAAACTTCATCTGGTTTGACCAAATCAGGATCCCAGGAGGATGAATCAACCAGGACGCTGTCGTCTCTGACCCAGACACATTGCGCAGTCAGACACCCTGCAGCTCAGCCACAACTGTGCCACTGTCACTCTGCCTGAACTGTTGCGTCATCACAAACCAGAACACTGGATAGCACCAGGGGTCAGTGTAAAATGTCACCAACTGGAGTGAGCAGCAGGAGAGCACTCTTGCTTCTCTGTGCCTCTCACTGAGAGAGAGAGCAGAGCGTCCAACCACGACAAGCCACGTGAAACTGAAGCACTTTAACTCTTTTTAATTATGGTTTCAGTATCTATTAAATCTCTACTGAGCTCTACATAAACACTACCAGTCAAAGTTTTTAAACAGTAAGTCTCTTCTGCTCACCAAGCCTGCTTTACAGCAAAAACAGTAAAATTGTGAAATATTTTTACTATTTAAAATAACTGTTTTCTATTTGAATATACTTGAAAATGGAATTTATTCCTGTGCTTTCAAAGCTGAATTTTTAGCATATAGTATATATATACCATTTCTAATTTTCTTAGGAAATGTAAATTGTGCCAATGCAAAAATCGCTATCATGATGCTTTTCATTTTTTTCTGAAACAAGAAAAAAAGTTATTTCCACCATATCTCAAAGTATATATTTTGTTTAATAACATTCTGTGGTAGATATGGCAAATTCACAGCTAGAATTTTATATATTCAAAATATAATAAATAATCTTTTCTGACAAAATAATAATTTGACAAATTATAAATAATGCAGACTAAATAGCAAAAATATTCTCTGAAATTCACCATGATTTTGTCTTGTATATCATCTCATACCTAATATAATTTTCCTTCTATGGGGTAAATGTTAAATTTGAATAATAAATAAATCACTTTCACATAATAAATATTAAAATACTATATAATCTATTTAATTCTTTTGTTTTAATGTGATTATTTTTAAACACTATATTATGAATTATCTATTGTTTTTATTACTATTTATATTTATATTTCTATGATGAAAAAAGCAAAACAGTTAAGACATTTATAATGCTACAAAATATATATATATATATATTTTAAATAAATGTTGTTTTTTTGACATTTCTATTCATCAAAGAGGAAAAAATGTATCACAGTTTTCACAAAAATATTAAGCAGCTTTTTTTCTGTTTTTAACTTAGATAAGAAAAGTTTCTTAGAATGTAGTAATGATTTCTGGAGGAATAATTCACAGAATAATTCTTTTTTATGATTATCTTTTTAATAATATATAATCATTAATCATAAATGTTTCATTATTATTTCTATTCATATTCATGATGGATTTTTATAGTATATGATTGGGATGTTTGGGTCTGGGGAATGATTAAAACGACATAAAATGCATTCAGAAAAACAGAAAAAATGAGAGAAATTATAATAATGGCAAAAAGTCTCCTTCATTTAACAAAAAGAAAAAAAAGAAACCCTTGGACATAAAAGTGTAGCAAGCACCACTAATTAATCTCTTTATACGAGCTCACCTTTAAAAGAAGGCATATAACATAAAAATGGCATATAACTTTGGCGCCGAACATGACTTTTATTTTTTATTAGCTAAATTCTAGACTCCAGACAGCACTGTGACAGAGATGGAGAAGGCATAAAAATGACTATAATGCTGAAATGCATTAGATGGCATTAAGGAAAGATCCATTGAGATGGGTTGAACTGATCTTCGTCACAGGCTCTGATCTTCACGCAACCTTTATCCTGTGCTTTAAAAGTGAAATGTCATACTTCACTTGTTTTATGATCTACAATCATTGGTGAGAAAAGCCTGTGACTACCTCAAGGGCAAAAACAGGCTTTTCTATTGCAGACCCATCCAGCGGTAAGAAACTGGAGAGCACCGATACAGAACACGAACTCACTGCTCCCACGATTTGCATAATTACCTTTTCAACAATTTTTACATAATCCCTCTGTTTCAGAGATAGAACGGATCATCATCGTCAATGACGCCAAAGAGTTCACCTTGCGCTCACCTTTTAGCTGTGGTCTAATTGCATCATGGATGTCCTGTGTGTATTCAAATATTTAACTGCACTACATGCTAAATGCATTCACTGATGTGACTTTTCAACCTTTGCTAATGCTGACATAAGCAAAGGTCTGATGCTCTAGAAGCTTGTCTGGTCATTAAATTGGATTTAATAAGCTTTGATATGTCACACCGCTGAACCCTGCACTTCACAGGAGGGAGACTCTGAGACTCTGTGATGTGTCCTTAAAAGCTGATAGCAGTTTGCAGAAATTTTCAGAGTGGCACAACATGCATCAGAGTAGATGCCTTATTTACTTTGGCAAGAATCAAAACAGCACTGGGAGGGATAAACATACAGCTTGTTCAATATGTCGCATATTTTGAAGTTCATCCTTGAACCAAATAGCTTTACTAGATTAATATTAAGATTTAACCCAGATTAGTATGCAAAAACAACTACAACCCCAATTCCAGAAAAGCTGGGATGCAGTTTTTCCACGAAACTGGGCTACTTTTACACTGTTGCCGTGGGTAGTTTTTGATGTCCACGAGTTGAAGCGACCCCAGTAACGTCATATTTAGCCCCTGGAATGCAAATTTACCAGGGGAACCCAGACCAAAAAAAAACGTGTATTTTATCCCCTTGGAAACACGATTTGGCTAGTTTTGGCCTAGTTTTGAGTAGCAATTGGGCAGGTTTTGTTGTAAAAACCTGGCAACCCTGCTGGGATGTTTTATGAAATGCTATAAAATCAAGAATGTTATTTGTTCATTCTCTTTAACCTTTATTTAACTGACTAAAGTAAAAAGGAAAAAACTCCAGTGTTTTCAGTGGCCAACTTTTAATTTTATTTGGTAAATATTACCAAATTTTGATTTTCATGGCAGCAACACACTCCAAAAAAACTTGGGACAGAGGCAAAATAAAAGTGAAAAGTTATAGAATATCCAAATTAAACTATTTTGAAACAGTTCACAGTAAGCAAGTGAAACGGAAATAGGTGAGGATATCATGTTTAGGTATAAAACGAGCATTTCAGTCTTAAGTGAAGTTGGCTTATGTCTCATCACTTGACAAAAGTGTCAGAGAAAATCAAAAATCACATTTCTTAACAGAAAATCACTAAGAATTTAGGTCTTTCCCCAAATGCCACACATAATATTGTGAAAAGACTCAGGGAATCCAGAGAAATGTCAGTCTGTATAGGGCACGGCAAGACACCTCAGGTGTATGTGCATGACCTTTGAGCCCTCAGATGGCATTGCATAAGAAACCGTCATGCTGTGTTAAATATAGCCACATGGGCTCAGGAGTACTCCAGAAAAATCACTGTCACTTAACTCATTCTGCAGCTGCATCAATAAATACAACCTGAATTTCTGTTACTGTAGCAGAAAGCTGTAGATCAATTGTATGCAGTGATGCCATGGGGGTTCTCTGGACCAGAGCTCACCTCAGACAGTCAAAAAGATGATGGAAATGTGTGCTGTGGTCAGGCCAGTCCATGTTTCAGCTTGTTTTTTTTTTAGTACCAAAGACACCATCCAGACTTTCAACAGCAACAAAAATGACTGTCATGGCATGGGTAGTCCATGGTTATTAGATCAAGACAATGCCAAGTTTCATTCTGCATGTGTTACAACAGCGTGGTTCTGTAGACACAGACGGAATGTGCTAGACTGGCCTGTCTGCAGTCCAGATCCGTCTCCTATTGAAAATGTATGACCAGTCATGAAAAGGAGCATCAGACAACGACGATCACAGACTGCTAAACATCTGACATTTTTTATCAAGACAGACTGGACAACAATTTTGCTTGCAAAACTTGAAGTATTAGTATCTTCAATTTCCAAACAATGAAACTTTGTAGTTGATGTGGCATAGTGGTAAACATCCCAACTTTTTTGGAGTGTGTTGCAGCCAAGAAATCAAAATTTGGTTATATTTACGAAATAAAATTAAAAGCTGGCCACTGAAAACACTGGATTTTTTTTTTTTTTTGTACTTTAGTCAATTAAATAAAGGTTAAAGAGAATGTAATATATTCTTGATTTTATGGCATTTTACGAAATGTCCCAACTTTTCTGGAATTGGGGTTGTATAAGTAAGACATTTACAGGTTGATTTCTTCATAGAGCCGCTGTTTAAGCATTCTAACAGAGTAAAACCAACTCAACCAATAGTGTAAATGTGAGGGCGGGGCTAACTGTTTGTCTGACCAATTGCAGAAGGGGGGATGTGTTCAGGGAAGAGAACGGAAAAAAAAATTCTCATAGGTTTGGAACGACGGTGAGTAATTAATAACAGAATTTTCATTTTTGGGTGAACTGTCCCTTTAAGAGAGTACAACTTAACAAATGTTTAGCCTAATTTTTATTCCCAACAAATTAAACAAGCCATCTACCTTGGATAAGGGCCATGGATATGCTGTTTATTGATTTAGCAGAACAAAATGCTTATATGATGATGTTATAAACTGTTACTAATTAAATCTATATACAGCACCACTCAAAAGTCTGGGGTCGACATTTATAAATTACAAGCAATTTCTATTTCAAATAAACGTAAGTTCATCGAACTTTCTATTCATAAAAGAATCCTGAAAAATCATATTAGAATGATTTCTGAAGGATCATGTGACACTGAAGACTGGAGTAATGATGCTGAAAATTCAGCTTTGCATCACAGGAATAAATTACATTTTAAAATACATTAAAATAGACAAAAGTTATTTTAAACTGTAATAATATTTCCCAATATTACTGTTATACTGTAGTTTTGCTCAAATAAGTACAACCCCCATGATCATAAGAGACACCAAACTTTTGAATGGTAGTGTATATCCTAATATCTACATACAGCAAAAATCAAATAAAACAGATAGTTCCGGTCCTTGATTCTGATTGGTTGAGCCGTGTCTCCTTTCTCTGCAAAATGCTATACATCCGCTCAGCCAATCACAGCGCAGCATTTCACGCATTGTAAACAGTAAGGGCGGCACTTTGAATACATCCCACATCCTAGTTTTCAACCTTGAGTAATGTATCACAGACATATCTGACATATCCTTTCATAAACAAAGCGTAGATCGCGATGAATTAAGATGAGTGACAGCTTTTAATTATTAAGGGAGTTTGCAAATGAGATATTGATTTAATACAACAGTTAAATAAACAAGAAATTAATATTAAGTGACTCACATTGTCTGATTAAAACACTATTGGTTGATTGTGCTCTATTTCGTCGTCAAAAATAGTTTGAAATAAATTCACAACTGAGCCGCTGCGCATCACCATTCAAACACAGCAGTGTTTTGTTTACGAATGAACGTGCGTTTTCTAGTGAGTCAATGAATCAATTTCCCATTCATAAAAAGAGTCACTTTCTTTATTCCTGAATTAATCAGCCGTTCGAACGAATTAAATGAATGATATGATTCAGAAAATTA
Source organism: Labeo catla (assembly GCA_012976165.1). NCBI lineage: Eukaryota > Metazoa > Chordata > Actinopteri > Cypriniformes > Cyprinidae > Labeo > Labeo catla. Next base: position 529,983 of record VONZ01000471.1, read on the forward strand.
AATCAGTGACTTACCGCCACCTACTGGCAGTATTAGTTTCATTTTTATCTTCTTTTTAGTTATTAAAATCATTTTATATTTTTGTTCAAAATTGTATATTTAAAACATTAATCTCAACAAGAGTTTATGAATTTGATTGCACTTATGCCATCTCTGAGCCTCATTAAACAAATGAAAATATACCCAAAAGCCACTTTTGTGTTCTTTTGTGCCACGTCTTTACAAATTAATTTTATTAATACTGATTTCATTTGATTGGTAACTTATTCTTATTCTGTTTATTTTCTTATTTTATAAATATAAGCTTATAAAATATAATTTTTAAAAAATTTGACATAAAGGATCACTTTTAATAAAGTTAAAAAAATGCCATTACAAAGGTAACAAAATTCCCCTTTAATTCACTTTAAGGAGTCAAATATCACCTCGTAATGGGAATGCTAATTTTTGATCAGATTTTTTTATTATTGATTAGAAGGTGCTCCTAAAATGAAAAGTAAGTGTAGAGCCCTAATGGATTTATTGCATTTTGGGAAAAAATAATCAGTTTTTATAATAAATCTTTGAAAATAAAAATTTGGATTTGAATTTTTCATATTATTATAACCTAAAGATGCTATGTGAAAGTTTGAAGCAGAAAATAGTGGTTTTCATCTTGCCCAATTTCTTGGTAAAGAAAACACATTTTTACTCAAATTAATTAAAATGGATTTATAGCATTTTGGAACCAAACTTCATTTGCTCTGTTTTATTTTGCGAAACCTTACTACGTATATGGAATAACCTTTTTTGAAAAGCCATAAGCCCCAATGAAGCCATGGTTTTCAGTGAATTTATAACAGCTAAGGGGGTTTTAGGTTTTTTTTTTCTGCTTCGCGTTGTGCCTAACAACAGCACTTAGCTGTTATAGATCCACAGCTTGTTGGGGCTTATTGCTTTAATAAACTGTACATACATTCAATATGACAAGACTTGGAAGAACGATGAAAAAGCAGGAAATTTCCATCATGTAGGCTGTCAGAATTAGATGGCCTCTTATTATGCACTTGTGTATTTACAAAGCCCTTTTATCAGCAACGGAGGGCATCTTCATCTCAAGCGATAAAATCATTTGCTTGTGTCTGGCAGCTGTCTATTCTCTGTGCAAAACAACAGATACACACAGGCGAGTGGAAAGGAGAGAGCCATCCGACATGGGCCAAAAATAGACCTGCATTTCCAAGGCTTTTGGTTCACTGGTGCCATTACGGTGCTCGTATAGAGCAGGTAAGGGTTTGGACATCATCGTTTCATAAGTATCATCTCATGCATCTTTCAATAAATGAGAAGAAAGAGAAATCGTGAATAGTTCAACCATTTACTTACCCTCATGTCTTTCCAAAACAGTTTTGGCTCTCATTGATTTACACTGTATGGACAAAAAATGGGAGTTAATGGAAACCAAAACTGTTTGGTCACCAACATTCAACACCAAAATATTTTCTTTTGTGTTTAGTAGAAAAAATAAACTCATACAGGTTTGGAATGACATGAGGGTGTAAATAATGATGACAGTATTTTAATTTTTGGGTCAACTATTCATTTAAACTCTTTTCCCTTCACAAATCTGACACTCTTCTGAGACCCATTTGAAAAAGTTTGAGTCTTGGGTTTCCCTTGGGAAAGGGGCTGTCCTTTGGGAAAATCGTGTGTCCCGTTTCATTTTGAGTTTAATTACAGCCTTGGGTTACATTCTGTGTCTCCATTTCGTCTCAATTGAACAAAAGAGCGCTTAAGGGGACCTGAACCAGGCCTTACCATTTCCTCATTAATCTATGGAGCCGGAAAGCAATCCATTACATTTATGAAGCACTACGGGTCTCTTTTAGCCCAAGGTGCAATCATTACCTTAAAGAATGACGCTTGTCTCCATACAAATGGTAATTAACTGGCACTATGATGGGATATAAACATATATTGCTCATTATTTCTTTGATAAGTCAATATACCAATTTATAGCAGATGCATGGGTGTAATTTTGACCATATTACCAAATAAGGATAACCAAATCTGCGTTACAGCTAGCGCTATTGGATTAGAGAAAATAATGACTTGAATTTTGAATCTTCCACCTCATGAAACACCCAACAGTCCCTCTGTTCTTCCCAACCACAGTTCACACTAAGAGTGTAACCATGTTTCACTTAAGTTCACAGCTGCCTGGGGGTTTGGGCTACATCATAATGGATTGTAAGCTGTGATCTCCATAAGTGAGACACTCCATGCGCGCCAGAGGAAATGGCCAGTGCGTATCACCCCGAGTCGACCTTGACACAGGCAAAAAAACAACACCAACGTGAGCCGGGATGCAGAGGCAAACAAATGCTACACTGCTTGAGCCGATATCTCTACCGCTGATGTCAAAAATGCTGATGGTTATATGTATAACATCTTTCCCTGAGTAAATCCATTACCCTGCTTTCTGCGAGAAAAACTAGTGCAACTTTGGCTGAGTTATGTAATTTATTTCAGTGCAAATATGCATTTATGGACCTCATTGTACTGCGGATCCGATCTCTGCTGTGCGTATGATGCAAGTCCTTGTTACAGTACGTGATTGTCTCCCAAGTGGAGCATACAATGATAGTGCTGTGCATCATTGCACTTAAAAAGGAAATCCAAGTCTAGAGATTAAGATCATTAATAGGGGTTAATTTATGATCAGTGAGAAAGTGCAAAGTTATGTTAACATGGTATAATAACCACATTAAGGGTTTGCATTAAAAGCATAGTTCAAACTAAAACTTCTATCATTATTCGCTCACTTTTATGCTGCTCTAAACCTGTATGACTTACTTTCTTCAGGGAAACTACAGGAAATGTTTTTGTTTACTGTCCATACAATGACAGCCAATGGGGACCAAAACAATCTAACTAGACATTTGTGATGCTGGACCACAAAACCAGTCATAAGTAGCACGGGTACATTTGTAGCACTAGCCAAAAATACACTGTATGGGTCAAAATGATCAATTTTTCTTTTATGCCAAAACTCATTAGGATATTAAGTAAAAATCATGTTCTATCATGAAGATATTTTGTAAGTTTCCTACCATAAATATATCAAAACTTAATTTTTGATTGGTAATATGCATTGCTAAGAAATTTATATGGACAACTTTAAAGGCGATTTTCTCAATATTTAGATTTTTTACACCCTCAGATTCCAGATTTCAAATAGTTGTGTCTCAGCCAAATATTGTCCTAACAAACCATACATCAATGGAACACTTATTTATGCAGCTTTCAGATGATGTATAAATTTGCTGGTTTTGTGATCCAGGGTCACATTTTTTTAAATCATTCATGTTCTACAGAAGAAAGTAAGTCAAACAGGTTTGCAATGACATGAAGGGTGAGTAAGCGATGGCAGAATTTAGTTTTTTGACTATTGCTTAAAATACTGCCCTTTCTCTTTTGATATTGTATTTCTCAAACCTTTACATGTCTATATGCATATGAATAAATCAGTGGTGTGCAGTAGTATTCTTAAATAAAATGTAAATTCATATCCCAGTCACCCTTTCTTGGTTAAATAAACACTACTTACACTATCCGAAAAAGAGGGGAAAAACCCTTATTCTTCTATATTTTTACATTAACAATGTAATTAATATTCTATTTATTGAAGCCAAGTATGAATCTCATCAAGTTAGTGTTTTTAAGCATTTTACATTTATTCCAAAATAATAACTCAAGCCAGTAACAATTTAAACAATGTTTTATTTGTGCATATATGTTCAGCAGTTCTTTTTAATAGTAATGTTTGACTATTTTTTATTTTTTTGAGATCATCAGTCATCAATGCTCAGTAAATACTGGTCACAGATGAGGAGATTTACTTTAAATTTCACCTTAAAGTTGATTACTCACTGAAAACTCATGTTTTCATGCCATTTTAAGACTTATTTTGACATAACAAAGTAGTTTTATCTAAATATGTGAGTTGTGTGCTTACTTTTTTTTAATTAGTCTGCCCATTAACACCATTATATTGTTCATTCAGACTGATTCGAGAATGCAGAATGCGCACAAACACAAGAGGTGGGATTTATCGCATGAAGCAATCCCAGCCGAATATAACCAGTCATATCCAATCATACTGCGATAGAGGCATTGCCAATATCCAATATTTTAAGGAGGCACTGCCTCCCTTGACTCCTCGGAGGAAATGCCTCTGGTATACATGCATATGTCAGATTAATTTTTTCAATATATATTTGTATGCCTCAATATACAGACGACTGATTATAAAGCTCACCTGAACTTTAAAGTCAGAAAAATATAAGCATTCCCATGCACCAAAATACCATCTAAGCATCCTAATACACCTCACAAATGACTCAGGGATAGACCTCGTAGTGGCTGGATGTTGTTCACCTTTGAAATAATGTTCCCTGAACCATCCAAACATATGCCACTGTACCAGCTAGAAAAAAAATACAAAATTTGCCTGTGGGTCTGCTGAGACTTTGCCTTTTTAAAAACATTAATATGAATAACAGGGTGTGATGAGCTCACAGTGCCCGAGGCTCGCTCCCTGTCAGTTCTAGAACGATGATTTATTCAATAGCCTTCTAGAAGCGCGAGCGACAAACGGCCAGCTCCTGTACTCCCATGAAAACCATGTTAAGGTTTATGTCTGAATTAATCATTCATGCATGTCAATTATTTAGGCATGCATGTAATTCGGACAGCAAAAGCCTTGGCATTTTTCAAAAGACAGCTGTAAACCACATGTAGGAAAATGGATAAATAACAGTCTTGCATACTGGTAGAGAAACCATCATAGATAAATAAGCACTTTATATCATATACATATGACTGAAATGCAATGTAAAACAGAATAGATAATAATAGCATTAAACTGGGGTGAGAAACAAAGGTCAACGTTTAGCTCGTTAGCACTGGACCCATTATAACCCCCTCTGGAAGATGCTGTAACTACACCATCTTTCTCCCTTAACACCCATTCAAAAATATCTGTGTATTCTAACAACGTTTTTAAAAAAAAATCATTAATACTGAAATTGCAAATATGCAAATAATATTTTAATACTGAAATTACAAATATGTAGTTATATTAGATTAGATATTAGATATTTCACAAGTGACTGATTGTTTTAGGCGGCTCTAAAAAAGTGTGAAATTGACATAATTTACCCTGTCTGCTGCCTTTAATGTTATAGCCCTGGATAGTCATTAGTAAAGGGTTTGCGACTGTGCATTTTCTCGTAGTGTCATCAGCCAATAAGTGTTGGCATGATGTAATTTCCATGCTGTAAAAAAAAAGGAAAACTGGCAGCATAACTGAGCATGAGCTAAGATGGGATCCTCCGCCAGCTGTTGTGGAAGGGAAGTGCCATTGAAATAAATGGATACACTAATGACTAGTTAGTCAGTTACCAGTCCAGCCAATCAAAAATGAGCTAAAGCGGTGAAATCACTGCCATACATGATCACTATCCTCCTGAGGTGACATTATGTATAAAAATGTACAGTACAAAATAGAATTTGGGTACAGGAAAGTCAAATTTCAAGCCTGATTTATAATGATTTAAAATCATATTAATCAATGTCAGAGGACAGAACCGGTCTCATCTGAATTAGCAGCTTCTTGCGTTCAATTTGATATATAACATTTAACCACATTTTTTCACCTATATGTGACCCTGGACCACAAAACCAATCATAAGGGTCAATTTTTTGAAAATCACCTTTAAAGTTGTCCAGAGGTAGTTCTTAGCAATGGATATTATTACTAATCAAAAGGTTCTGACATATTTATGGTAGGAAATTTACAAAATATCTGCATGAAACATGATCTTTACTTAATATCCTACCAATTTTTGGCATAAAAGAAAAATCGATAATTTTGATCCATACCATGTGTTGCTACAACTATACTCCTGCTATTTAAGACTGGTTTTGTGGTCCAGGGTCACATAGCCCATGTTAAAAGCTGACCAGACTGAGCAGGGTTGTAACACTTCAAATACTATTTCTAGACCCATAAACATAGGATAGTGTATACATTTGCCACACGCAGTGTTATATTTTAGATTTGTTAGCATGCTATATCTATTTGTTCTATATTTGCTTCCAAACTTTATTTGCTAACCTAATTAAAATGTTTAATTTTCACTTATATTTATAAATTAGGATACTTAAAATGAAATTAGGGTGGAAGTACATTTGATTACCACAACAAATTATTTCATAAATGACCACGTTTTCGTTTTCTATCAAAAACAATAACAAAACGCGTTTGCAGTGAGGTACAGTATGTACTTGACATTAACTTAGTTTAGTGACAGATGCTAGGTTTCTAAACTATGATAATCTGTAGCAGACGAAAATTGTAATGTTATACAAAAACACGAGACATGTAGTACAAAAACATCTGGTTACAGATGTTAAAACTCTCTGGAATGGCACCGACAACCTTTTATCTGTGAAAACCGCGCCATGAATTGAAATAATCTTGATATATCAACAAAACAATAACGAAGCAAGTAAAACACTCAATAAAATAAATACTTACTTTCGTAGTTCAAGTTAGTTCCTTGCTTGGGTTCCCAGTGGCTCTCCAATCTGAGCTCATTTAAAGCGAAGCGCGCTCGCCAGTGTTTGTTTTAAAACATTGTCTCCAAGCGCAGAAACGGATAATACGTCGACGAGTAGGTCTTTAAATCGTTTCGCGTTAAAAGCACGTCCCATGAAGTCTGACGAATTAAATAATGACCCGCGCAAAGCTACGGTTGTTTATTGTGTCCGGCTCTCCAGTTCTCTCCGAACGCAAGCAGATCCACAGTGGATGAAGGAAGGTGTGCTGGAGAGATGCTGGATGGTCGTAGTGTCAGCGCGCTCGTTCAGTTCGCGGGAACAATGTGCATGATGAGATGGAATTGGTAGGCGAAACACAGAACCATGAGCGAAAGCGTGATACACGTCTCCTCCCCCAGGTCCTGCCTCACTCCAAGCGCGTACGGCAAGCCATTGCATTATATCACTCATTTCATCAATGCTGTTTGACACGGGATGCTGCTAAAGATATCATGCAGTTGTAAATCGATTCAGAATAATTCAACAATCATATCTGTGATGCAACTGCACGGTAAGATCAATGACGACCTCCTATGTCTTACTGTCGGGGAGACATGCATGCGTAACATTATTTTTTTTGTAGGTTTTTGGACATTTGCATTATGCAAAATATATAAAACTTCATGCACTTGATGTGATTTAAAAAAAAAAACTGCCATTTTGGTAATTTGCATTATATATGAGCAAAAAAGTCCAAAATAATGACAAAAATGTAACAATTTAGTCTGCCTCATGGCTGGGGGCACATGTGTAACATCAGTAATTATTATTATTATTATTATGGACGGTTTGCACTTACGTCACGATTTGGTGAGTTACCTGAATGCGTGGCCATACTCCGATGTAAACAGCATGGATTGCACAGTTAATGTACTACTGAATACGTTGTTCTGCTAATTAATGCTGTGTAAACCACCGGAAAAAATGTGTTGAAGCTGCTAAATCATATAGATAAGGACTTACGAAGCAGGAAAGGATGCAATATTTTGACAAACTAAAGTTAGTGGTAAAGATTCATACAAGCAGTATTAATTAAAAGGGTCATCGGATGCTAAGCTCACTTTTTCATGTTGTTTGAACATTAATGTGTGTTGGCAGTGTATGTACAAATCTACCCTATAATGATAAAAATCCATGCAGTGGTTTTTAATTAATCTGTAAAAATAATATCCCCTTTTTCAAATTGAGCCGTTCTCAGATGCCTGTCCTTGTGGTGTCATATCCACAGAGGCCGCTCCCACGATAGTTGATTGACATGAGCTCTTACCTCAGACCAGCTGTCACAGTCCAGTAACTTTCCTTGTTTCGATGCCGAAGCAGGGATGTAAGTTAGACAAGAATATCTCCGATTGAGTGATTGAGGTGTTGTATTGCTGGATGTAATAATGAACATAATGGTCGTCATTTACTCCCAACATCGGAGTCGCTGAAGATGCAGTAGATTACATTTGTTTGTGAATGGAATGCGCCTCCCGATCCACATATATCCGTCTATGTTCGTGCGAATCATCCATGATCCAGCTTCACTTATAGCAGAAGTGCGTATAAGCGTTTTTTTTATGAATCTTTGCGATCGCCTTTCCTAATAATGTGGTACTTAAGAAATTTAGCAGCTAAATGCGGCTAAAGTAAACAAGATTGTCAATCCACAGAGAGAAGAGAGGGGCGGGGTGAGCAGAGCTCATTTGCATTTAAAGGAACAACCCCTTAGAATGAGATGATTTTTGCAGAGCTTAGTTTGACAAGGTAAAAAGGGTGTTGTTTTACAAAACAATTGAGAATTTTTAATCAAAGTATATTAGAGACTTTTCATTAAGACCCTAAAGAATCATATCAACTTGTGGAAAATGGGCATCCAATGACCCCTTTAAGATATTAGCCTAATATTTCACCTACCTGACCAGAAGATTCTTGTCCTGGAAATCCTGCAGTCTGGCCAACCACAAATGCATTTTGCTCCTCAGTTTTTTTGTTTTTTTTTAACTCTTCTCTATAGTACTCCAAATGTTTTTCCCGGTCAGACCGAGTAGCACAGCCCACAACATGACAATAACTGACCATTTTCAGCAGCAATCATCAGCAAAATATGCAAGTTTTGTTCAGTTCAGTGGCATTGTTTACATTCAGTGTCACCAATATGGCTGATTGATGATGCGTTATGAAAACACTATTATTATTAAAATTAGGCGAACTACCCCTTTGAGAATAACAAATCTGGTACGTTTCAGTTGGTTGAATTCAGTTATGTTATTTGTACAGGATCAGAAATTAGCTAAGGTTTGTGGCAAAAATGCCACCAAAATGAACAAAACACCTCATAAAAATGCCTCCTGCACAATTAAACAACTCATTACAGCTGTCATGATTAAAATTGTGAAAGTAAATGAAAAAGTGTCAATTCATGGAATTATATTTAGATTTGCTCACACTGCAGATTGCTTTTACACAGTTTTGTGCAGCACTGAGCCTTATAACCAATCAAACACGTTAAATTTAGTAATGCATTGGCCAATCAGAGGCGCTTAGATTATTCCGTTGATGAGTGCGCACTGTAGCGAATTCCCTCATCATAAACAACACAGTGCAGATACAACATGAATAAAAGAATAATTTTCGTAGCTTCAGTGATTATAATGGAAGTTTTTGCATAACGTGTGCTAAACTTGGCTAATGTCATGGACTGACTTGTTTGTCTATGAATCCAGAATGTGATGTGCCCAAAACAAAACCATATTATAAAATCAATATTCAGAATTATTACAATATAGAGAAAAATATCTACAATACTAATTTTTGTCATAATATTGCAGCCCTATGAGCTCCTGGTTTTTTAATGTATCATTTAAATACAATTTTAAACAGTCTATTGCTATTGACAATAGTTTAAAATATTGATTAATGTATAGGGTAAAAGTATTTGACATTAAATACAATAAGGTGCTTTAACAATAAGGTCATTCTAAAAATTGCCCTCATGTAATATGTAAATGTGATATTGACCCTTAATGGAAAAATAAATTCTGATCCTGCTTCTGTACTTTGTTTACACACTTTCTTCTAGGATAATATTATTTTTCATGAACCACCAGCACACACTGGTTATTATATGGTAGAATAATAATTATTACTGAAGTTTAACAAGTATGACATGTTACCTGTGAGTGAAACATGTTAATGAGAAGACCTGTGGTGAACAGCTGCAGGCTATGGAAGAAAGAAAATATTTATTATTCAGAAAATACGTTCACTACATTTGGAAATAAAAAAATATTTGTACATCTAGAGGAAAACTGTATTCAAATCAATCATGTTAATGCTATAATCTTGAGCTGTTTTAATAGACTGACATCTCTAAAAAAGGTAGAAATATCTGCTTTCCTGCGAATAACTCTTTATGTGGGATGTGCTTGGACATACCACTGTATTTATATGGTACTCAAAGGTACTTGAATGAATACCATGGTACACCTGGGTGGATTTTAGATTAAACAACAATTTCTCCTCTTGTCAGTCTTTGACGGATGTTCAGGAAAGTACCATGGCACGACACATAAGTGTGGAGCTGCTGATACAGAAGCATCAGCATATTTTTGTTTTCTTTGCTTACAAAATGTCTTTTCGTACCTTTATAAAATACAGTTGAACCACTGATATCACATGGACTATTTTAACAATGTCCTTACTGCCTTTCAGGGCCTTGAATGTGTGAGTTGCGTTGCTGTCTATCCAGGGTCAGAAAGCTTTCAGATTTCATCAAAAATCTTAATTTGTGTTCTGAAGATGAAAGAAGGTCTTACAGGTTTGGAACAAATTTTCGTTTTTAGGTGAACTATCCCTTTAAGTATGTTTTTGGAGCTATTAAAATGGCCTTGGAGTTTTTTGAGAGATCATGATGGTTAAATTTCGAAGAATAGTTGAAAATGAAAATTTGTCTGTCAGTTGTTTCAGCTGTTTTGAAAATTATTCTTAGGTACTAATCATTATGAATTTGTATTAAGGGGGTTCATCTATGCACATGACATGAAACCTGATTAACATTTTATGTAAAATATGCAGTACTGTTGCATGGGGACATAAAGTCGGAATGACCCAAATGCATCATTAACAAACGTCTTAAAAAAGTAAACACACTTTTGGTCAAAGATATTCCATCTGCAGATAAAACCAATCGCTGACAGTAGCACTGGCACCATAGAGTTTTCCTGCTCCATGGTGCACATATTAAAGTTATAAGCACAAAGAGAGGAGACGCCACAATTGGACACCTGGGGCCGAACTCTGTAGGGGCCCAGATAGGGCTACACTTTGATGAGGTGTGGATGATCAGAGAGCGGGACATCTATGTGACGCTCTATAGCACCGAGAGGTCACTGAAGCGCAAAGCTATAATGATCTATGATTACCTGTGTCAGTTTTTGATCTTGGCTTTTCCGCCGTATTATCCTCCTCTGCAGAGATGGCAGAACAGGCGGTTTGTGGAAATAGCTTCTTTTGTTATTACCTCAACCCTCATTACCCAAGAAAATGGAGAGGACAATAGTGTAAAAATATCATGAAGCAGCAAAAAAAAAAAACTGGTCTCATCACTGAAAATACACTGTCATGTTATCACTTCTCCTTTATCATGTTCTCTTTTACTCGTTCACCTCCAGCTATTGTGTATGCAGCTTCAATCTGAAACAAACCATCTTAAAAGGGCGAAAGCATCCAGGGCCTTTTACTGTGATGAATGCTACACCATTGTGTCGAGCTCAGGGCTTTATGTGGTGTATTTCACTTTTCCATTACAGCTCAAGGGTAAGGTAATTCCTCCTGTATCTGACATCACCAGACCGTTTTATTATGTACTGCAAGTGTGAAACATGAGGACAATGTCTGAAGTACTAATATGTGAACTATATAATGACCTATATGGGCTTTAAAGCTTATGCTTTATGTTCGCACATAATTTATATTTCATATAGCATCACAATTCATTATTTATCTGACAAAAAAAAAAGCCCAGAGTGCTTGTGATTCTTCCTGTAGGCAGTTGTTTCTTTATTAGGGCAAGTGCGTTCTTTGCAACGCACAAAAACGAGCTTTTAAATAATTAAAATTGACGCTGATATATGATTAACTGGTAAAAAATCAAGCAAATAATACTAATTTTAGCCTGTGCTCTGCTCAAAGCTTTCATATGTGACCCTGGACCACAAAACCATAAGTCATAAGTCACATGGGTATATTTGTAGCAATAGCCAACAATACATTGTATGGGTTACAATGATCGGTTTTTCTTTTATGCCAAAAATCATTAGGATATTTTTTGTAAATTTCCTACGGTAAATATATCAAAACTTAATTTTTGATTTGTAATAGGCATTGCACCCTTTTGCACCCTCAGATTCCAGATTTTCAAATAGTTGTATCTCAACCAAATATTGTCCTGTCCTAACAAACCATACATCAATGGAAATAAATACAGCTTATTTATTCAGCTATCAGATGATGTATTAATCTCAGTTTCAAAAAATTGACCCTTACGATTGATTTTGTGGTCCAGAGTCACATATGGCTTTGAAAGTCTTAGAACTTGTTAAAAATACAACGGAATATTAGAATTATTTCTGTAGAAACATTTGACACTGAAAACAATTCAGCTTTGACTTCACAGGAATAAATTACTTTTTAAAATATATTAAAATAGAAAACAGCTGTTTTAAACTGTAATAATATTTCACAATATTGGTGATTTTACTATATTTTTAATCAAATAAATGCAGTCTTGGTGAGCAGACCTCTTGTAAAAGAATTTAAAATCTTCCTGACCCCAAGCTTTTAAATGAATAGGGTGCATAGAATGAATAAATGAATAGAAATTATTTCTTCCCATTCCTTAAAAAAATTCTTAAAATATTTAGAGATCAGGATCTTCACATTTAAGACTCAAAACTCTCGCCTCCAGCCAAGATTTCTAGATGAACGAGTAAATTACTGAGGTTGAATGGAAACAAACGGCCTGAAAATTCAAACAGAAACAATTAATACACAAGACAAATTAAATATAAATGTGGCCCAGGGCCACAAAACCAGTCATAAGGGGTTTTTTTTTGTTTATTGATATTTATACATAATCTGAATAAATAAGCTTTCCATTGATGTATGGTTTGTTAGGATAGGACAACATTTGGCTAAGATTCAACTATTTGAAAATCTAGAATGTGAGGGTGCAAAACAAAAATCAAAATATTGAGAAAATCGCCTTTAAAGTTGTCCAAATAAAGTTCTTAGCAATGCATATTACCAATCAAAAATTAAGTTTTGATATATTTATGGTAGGAAATGCAAAATATCTTCATGGAACATGGTCTTTACTTAAAATTTTTGCATAAAAGAAAAATCTATAATTTTGACCCATAATGTATTGTTGGCTATTGCTACAAATATACCCGTGCTGCTTATTAATGTTTTTGTGGTCCAGGGTCACAAATAGAAAATAAGGTTGTACATTACAGCTTCTCTATTACTATCAAACAGATTCAGTGCTACCTGATTATGTTTAAAATACAGGAAACATAAAATCACTCTGTTTTGGTTTATTAGACTCTTCACAGAAAACTGTAGCCTCGATAATAAATAAAAATTACTTTTTTTCTTTACTGCGAGCCCAATAAACAACAGCCTAGTTTTTCAACCTGACAGCTCACTACATTAACTGGCTATTAAAAAAATGAAATGCTTAAATGAGAAATATTCAGCCTTCGAAAAGATATGAGGTTCATTTATTGAATATGTAGAGAGTTATGTTTTTGCTTTGGAGTTACCTACATTTTTGACATGAAACAGACAGTTATGTAAGCATCTTAGTCCCTTTGGTGTGAGACAGAAACGAGACAGAATGATCAGTTTTGTGTGAAATGCCCCTGTAAGTTTCTTTAGTAAGAAATATTTGCCGAAACATTTCTAAAATGTATCATTTGAACAGTGCCTTTTCAAAATGAAAATCAAAGAAATAAAGATATTCAGACACGAAAGGAATTTGTTTTGAACAAAAAAAGTTTTTTGTATATAAACACAGTGACTTGAACTGGGAAAACAACTCCCACCTCCCAGGAAGTTGGTCTAACCCTGCAATTACCGTGCCTTTTAAAATTCAGAGAGACACGATGTTCATTCAACAACACAGCAAGGCGCACAGGCTCTCCAAATCTCTTCATCAGAGGGAAATGTGGCCCCCACTGCGGCTTCATGTCCGTCTCAATCACTTCTAAATAGCCCATCACAATGACTGTACATGCCTAAATGCTGGAAATGAGTCTATTATAGACTCTGCCTTCAAGGGTTGCTCTGAACGATGCATAACTGCTTCTTCCTTCTGTGGCCAGAGACGTATTAGGAATGAATAAGAGGGAGTTTGAAGGAGAGAGAGAGTGGGGTTGAGGTGAGGGCAGATAGCTATCAGAACCAGAAGTAAATGATGATTTGTATGTTGACGAGCCGCTGTGATCCCTGTAATTACATGGATGACCTGGTGGACACTTCAGTGGCTTAATCTCACTGCAAAATTACATATTACATGGAATTATCCTGAGATAAACGACACAAGGAGACCCCCGCGTACAAGCGCAGATGTGATTCTGATGAGGCGGCTGTTTTAAAGGCATCTCAAGATTGCACTGCACCACATGCACTGATGGGTGTTAATAGCTGCTGACCACATTACAGCAACAAATTAAAATCTGCTTGCAAGGATGAGGCTTACAGAGGTAATTTTCTGTAATGTTTTAGAAATTTAACCCTCATGCTCTCTTGAGAGACTCCAGGCCATTTTAATAACTCCAAAAACATACTTGACATTTAAAGGAATAGTTCACTTCAAAACTAAAATTTGCTGAAAGTTTACTTACCCTCAGGCCATCCAAAATGTAGACGAGTTTCTTCATCACAGTAGATTTGGACAAATGTAGCATTATGTCACATGCTCACCAATGGATCCCCTGCGGTGAATGGGTGCCGTCAGAATGACAGTTTAAACAGCTGATAAACACATCCCCAGTAATCCACAGGACTTCAGTCAACGTCTTGTGAAGTGAAAAGCTGTGTGTTTGCAAGAAACAAATCCACTATTAACTTTAAACCCTCACTTCTGGCCAAAATATATATAATCCATAATAAAGCTTCCTTCATTTCTCTCCTATAATTTAGACAAGACTTCTTCAGCTGGAGAAATCAATATTTTGGATAGGACACTAGAGGACATTACACTTTTTAGCCTGAAGCAACTATTAGTTAAAAGCTTTAATGACAGGTTTGTTTCTTACAAACATGCAGCTTTTGACTTCACATGAGATTAATTGAGGACGGATAATTCATGACACTTAAAGGGGAACTATTACGCAAAAATCACTTTTATAAGGTGTTTGAACACAGTTGTGTGGCCTCAGTGTGTGAAAACAACCAGCCTATAATGATAAAAATCCAGTGTAGCTGCACATGTAGCTACTGAAGATATACAATGTCAACACCAAAGAGGTATTACAAGTGTTGTGTTTTGGGATGCACCAACAAACATAGGAGTCTCCAAAGACTCGCTCCATTTTAAATTTAACTTAAACTGGTTAAATTTCATTTTTAAAGGAAATGTCCCGGGAAAAAAAAAATGCTTTCCAAACTGCATTTTTGAAAGAGATTCCTGGCACTCTGTAAGGCTAATTCTGCTTACCAGTTGTCCCTGCCTTCACCGATGCTGCCTTCATGCAACCAGAATGATCGTAAATAGGACTGTGGTACTTAAAAACTGCATATGAAAGCAATGTGGAGTTGACTGCTTGAATTTGTCATTCTCATAATCATAAGTGTGACTTGTAAAGTTCACGATAGCACGCAATAGCACCATAAGATCAGCTCCCTGTCTGTGTAATTCATAAACGCACATTTATTATGCACAGTACAATCAGATGACTGACTTTTAAACCGATTCTGGTTCAAATATAGAAGGCTAAATGCAGCTACCGAGGGTTTTTGACATTTTCAGTGCGTAAGATTGTCCTGTTTTGTTTTTTGACAGCTCTTGAAGCTCCACCCTCTTCTGAAAAGAGGGTCAGGAGCACCAGGGCATTTGCATTTAAAGGGCCAAACACAAAAACAGCACGCTTTGGCTTATAACCTAAAAGTGGCAATTTTAACTAGCTATAAAAATTATTTGTTGGGTATTTTTAGCTAAAACTTCACATACACACTCTGAGGACATCAGAAACTAATTTTATGCCTTGTAAAAATGGGCATTATAGGTCACCTTTACACTGGTTGTTTTATTGTATTGTTTTTGCTGGGATTAAGGGGGTATTTAGTCTTGGTCACTTGCATTTTTATTGACTGGATTGCTACTGTATCAAATAATGAAAACACTAAGTGTCACAAGTCACATATGAAATAGACTGATTACCTTAAGATATGGTTTGGGATGCATAAAATGTAAATGCATCAAGTTGTTCCAGCCACATATGCAAACTTTATACCTCTAAAATGGAACAGAACATTTATATACAATTTCAAGATTTGTTTTTAGCTTTTTTCTGCCATTTATCATAGGGTTGTTGCCATAGGCTATACTGGTATTGACAATAATCGTGATTTTTCAATAATGAAATATCATTATCATGTTAATTAGGGGTGTCGCAATATACCAGTATTGGCGATATTTGAACATGACTATGATAATATGACACATAACAACCCAGCGCCATTATGGAGTGCTAAACTCTCATGTGTGTAGGGCCCCTATGAAATCGTCTTATTTTTTCTCCAATTCTGATTTATTTTTTTCCATTTTCATTTTTCTGGATTCCATTTATTTTTTTATTTTTTTTTTTCTGGACTCCTTTTTAATTATTAAATTAAACTGTATTAATTAAAAAGCATGTCTAATTAATTCAAATTATGAAACTTCATTTAACATCAATTTATTAAAAGTTAAACAAAAATAAATTTTTTAGGGCCCAATGAAATGTTTTATTTTTTCCACGTTTTATTATTATTGTTTTTTAGCATGTCTAATTATTTGAATAAATAAAAACAACAGCCTTATAAAATGTCTGTGCTTATCAAATGAAGGCATAAAACAGTAATCTATCTTTTCATTAATGAAAATTAAATGAATTTTGGCAAACAAAAGGGGTTTACTATTACAATTAAAACGTTGAAGAAATATTGTATGATTATTTCTTAAAAAAATATGGTTTTAATCATTTTAGTAGCAGTATTACGTACATTCTGCTGAACAATAGTAATGTATTTCTGCCCTAATGTCTTCGAGTTAAACCAAACTTTTATTTTGACGGGCTGCCGTGAATACCTTTAAATTTCTGTGTATATGACGCTAGTTTTACTCAAATGTAACGGTCAAATGAAGTGACTCTCAGAGCAGTTCTGAGATGTTGATCATGTAAAAAAGCGAGACCCATAGAAATAATAAAACAAATAACTTCTCATGAAATCCCTAATATCACTATAGTTGAAAAAATGAAGAAAGAAATGTTTTGTATGATGAAACATGAGAATCAGCACATGATTTTAGCAGTATATGGTATATTCATGTTTTTCAAGTCATCTCAGGTATTTTCATATGGATAATGCATATTTATCTTGCAATGCTAAACGACATAGCCTTTATGACTGTATAGAATACTATAAAATAAGATTCAGTTCACAGAAGGAAGTTTTCAAACACTTGATCAATGCTATAACGGAAGTTTGGAGAAAATATGTATTCATTCTCATAAATTCTCTTACTTTGACATTGTGCTAAACTAAAAACATCTAAATAACACTGGACTTTCACTGAATGAAAAAACACAACAGAAAGTCAGTTATAAAGGTTTGGAATGACATGACATTTTTGGCTGATCTTAAGACTCCTTAAATGTGTAAATCGGTAGCTCATTATTCATAATGTTCAATCTGCTTTTCAGAATCACTAAAATGTGCCTGAATATGTGACAGGTAATTGCTGACAAATATATTCAAAGCAAAAGCTGATTGGTATAATTTTGTTGCTGCTTAATAAAACCTTGACATGAAGAGTGTTTTGTTCGGTCTCTGACCCTCTTTACACTTCACATTTGGTTTCAGACGTTCTAATTCTAACGCGGCTAAAAGAAAGGCTGCTTTCTTGTCAAAATACCTCATGCATTAATGATTCAAGTTCTTTTGCAAATGGAACACACTTTAGGCAGTGAAAGTTAATGAAAGAGAACAAATCTTGTCAGCGCCATTGCTTCAGTGTGTGCGCATGTGTCTGCGTGTTTTCAGAAAAAGCTCTGGTGAAAAGGGCAGGCTGAGAGAAAGAGAGATACAAAGCAAGATCTGAAGGCCAAACATAAATTTGATTTAACTAAACTTTCTAATATGCTTCAATGATGAGAATGCATACAGCATTCAATAAGCGTGTCACATCATCACAGCCCCTCATTGAAATCAGGCCCCTGCACTACATTAATTGAGCACCAAATGACAATATAATAATCGCTCCATTATTACAAAGCAACTTCAGCCCCCGTAGAGATCAAACAGGAAGTATGAGATTATTGTTCAGCTTTATTACATTAGCCTCGCGCTCACTGGATCACCTCCATCTCTCTTCTTAATCATCCACCTCCATCTGACTCAGACATGTTGACCTCTCTATTTGCCTGACATTTTCTCTCAAGAGTCTCCTTAATATATATGTGCAAATATCCTTAAAGAGACAGGCTAAAACCATAGCCTAATGAAAGTCATGCACATCTGTATTAAACAGATGTGTCAAGGTGCAATGTGACATCCAGAGCAATTGGTTAAAAAAACGACTATGCTCAAGGTCTCACACTGTACTGAGAATGACCCCAAAACTGTGACTTATAGCGTTATTTAGTCATCCGAGGACACACACACTTACAGAAAACACTGACATTCTGCTGCAGTCTGTATCTGTTCCGCTAAATGACTCACTTCAATGGTTCGGCCTCAGAATATCAACACACTGATAGACTTCTCTCGTTCTCATTCTCTCTCGCCTCTCACTTTCTAAACACAAAGCCGCTAAATGTTATCCTTTCAAAAGCACGCCAACCCCGTCGAGTCTAATGAGAACATCGGTGCAAAATTGGCATTGCATTTACGCAAAGGAATAATTAAAACCGCTGACAGAACAAGGCACATAAAGGCTATAACAAGAGGCCGCAGCCAATCTGTGCAAATCAAGATCTTGTTTCAAAGTCCAACATTTGCTCTGCTGGATTCATAGACAAGGACACAGATCTGTCATTGTGTGGCATGAAAGGAAAATATCAGACACTTTAAATCTTGGCAGCCACTTCGACGGAAGGCCACAGAGCATCCGAAAGCCTGATGCTGCCGAGATCACCGCCTTTGAGAATTCAGCGCATGTCTTTCAGGTATTTTAAGCAGAAGCGACCGAAGCTGCAGTATCCTAAAACATACAGGACAGCAACTGAAGCGATTTCAGTTGTTTTGCTAACTTACGTCACACAGAGATTTTGAATTAGGCTGTTCCAATCCCTTCATCCATACACACCATCTCAAAATTTACCAGCAAAAACTTTTATTCAACACTGATAATAGAAAATATGATCATCAGCATATTTGAATGATTTCTGAAGGATCATGTGACACTAAAGACAGGAGTAATGGCTGCTGAAAATGTCAAAATTCAATTTTACAATATATTAAAGTTATTTTTTAATTGCAATAATATTTCACAATATCACTGTATTTTAGATCTTCTTTAGAAAACATTAAAGTCTTAATGACCCCATATTTTTTTAACAGTATTAGATATTTGTTACATTTTTTTGACCTAACATTGACTTCAGTTACTTAAAAATGATTTTCAGCTTCATCTATTGAACTGAAGATATGATGAAAATATTAATGCTGTTCAAAAAAAAAATCATACACTATATTGCCAAAAGTATTGGGACACCCCTTCCAATGAACAGGCCTGACTACTTTAGTAATTTCCATGAGTAAATCTTTAGTCAGTGTGGAAGAACTTGACTGGTCTGCATAAAGCCAAGTCCTAATCCCAGCTGAACACCTCTGGTGTGACTTTAAACGCAGACCTAAAACTCATCACCAAACACCAATGACTTGTACATACACTATTTAGACAAGTATTGGGGCACCCCTTCTTTAGAACAGAAAAAGGCACTTCCAAAACTGTTGCAACAAAGATGGAAACATTTACGCAAACTTCCATCTCTGTTGCAATAGTTTTGGAAGCGTCTAAATGACCCATATGTACAAGTCATTGGTGTTTGGTGGTGAGTTTTTGGCTCAAAGTCTGCATTTAAAGTCACACCAGAGGTGTTCAGTGGGGATTTGGACTTGGCTTTATGCAAACCAGCCAAGTTCTTCCACACTGACTGAATCAATCCTTTCTTTTTGAACCTTGCCTAATTCACAGATGCACTGTCAAGTTAGATTAGAAAAGGGTCCTGTCCAAACGGTTGCTATAAAATTAGAAGCACATAATTCCCTAGAACATTATTATATGCTTAAACATTAAAATTTGTACTCATGGAAATCACTAAAGTAGTCAAAATTGTTGATTAGAAGGGGGCGACCTAATACTTTTGGGAATATAGTGTACATGTTTTTCTAGTAACTACTTAAAATATCAGTTCACTTCCAGAATAATAATTTCCTGATAATTTACTCACGCCCATGTAAAGATGTTCATGTCTTTCTTTCTTCAGTTGAAAAGAAATTAAAGTTTTTGAGGAAAACATGGCAGGATTTTTCTCCATACAGTGGACTTCAATAGGAGCCAACGAGCTGAAGGTCCAAAATGCAGTTTCAATGCAGCTTCAAAGGGCTCTACACGATTCCTGCCAAGGAAGAAGGGTCTTATCTAACAAAACAATCTGTCATTTTTTAAACAAATTGATAAATTATTTACTTTTTAACCTCAAAATGTTGTCTTGTCTAAGTCTGTGTGAACTGTTTCTTTCCAGTTCAATACGGTCAATACAGTTAGATTATGTCGAAAAACCTTGTTTTCTTTACCAACTTCAAAATCATCCTACATCACTGCAGAAGTATAGACCCAGTGTTTACAAAGTGAACATGCAGAGAAGATCAAATGCCCTTTACCAAAAAAGGTAAAACAGCGATGTAGGACGATTTTGACGTTGAAGTAGAAAATGAGACGGGAGTTTTTCGACATACTCTAACTGTATTGACCTGAATTACACAGACTACACATGCGCATCACAGGGACTAGACAAGACGAGCATTTGAGGTTAAAAAGTAAATAAATTGTAAATTTGTGTAAAAAAAAAAAAAATGACCAATTGTTTTGCTATATAAGACCCGGCTGGGATTGTTTAGAGCTATTTGAAGCTGCATTTAAACTGCATTTTGGAAGTTCAAATTTAGGGTCACCATTGAAGTCCACTATATGGAGAAAAACTCGGGAATGTTTTCCTCAAGAAACATAATTTCTTATTGACTGAAGAAAGAAAGACATGAACATCTTGGATGACAAGGGGATGACTAAATTATCTGTAAATTTTTGTTCTAAAAGTGGACTTCTCTTTTAAAGTGGGAACTAAATGTCTTTTCCAACTTGAGAACTATATATACAGTCACAAAGAATTGTTTATTACACAGAATCTGTGCCAGTATCATGGACCACATGCCAGCATATCTTTTTGTCACACTGTACAACAATAAAACTGTTTTTGTATTATAGTAAGGGCTAAGTTTAGGGTTGGGGTAGGTGTAAACGTTGAAAAAACAAACCAATAGGTAGAACAATTCATTTCATTGTTAGTTTCCAGTCGGAGCTGTATCTCTTCTAGCCACAACACAGCAAGAATCAAAAGCTCGTCCACAGTTTAGTAAACATTGGCAACCTCTTTAAATTATTCTTGATTGCACTGTATTGACTGCTTTGGTGCGTATATTGCAATACAGGGCACTGTTCTGATGCTTATCCGATTTTTTTTTCTTGTCATTGCCCCCTCAAGAGTCAAATGTCACCCATGGGTTCATGTGTCGTTTGAACTGAGGCACTAAACTAAAGCAATCATTCATGCTGCATTAGGGAGCGCCCAAACCGTATTTACTGTCTGAATTTCATTATGAATTTGGCTAAATTTTAAAGATGTTACTTTGTTTATTAAAAAGTAACAAAGCCTATTGCTATTAGCCTACTTTTTTTTGGTAAAGGACGTTTGACTGTCTTTGCACACTCACTTTGTAAACATTGGGTCAGTGTCCCTGCCTACATCATGTGTGTGACCTTTCTAACGTGATTACATAATGCGTGAAGTCAGCTAGTGCAAGACAAGCATTTGTGGTTAAAAAATATAGAAATATGACTTTCATTTTTTTTAAATTGCTGATTATTTTGCAAGATAAGACCCTTATTCCTCAGCTGGGATCATGTAGAGCCCTATGAAGCTGCATCAAAACTGCAATGTGGACCTTCAACCCGTTGATCCCCACTGAAGTCCATTAAAAGGAGAAAAATCCTGGAATGTTTTCCACAAAAAACTTTAATTTCTTTTCAACTAAAAAAAGAGAGAGATGAACATCTTGGATGACATGGGGGTGAGTAAACTATCAGGAAATTTGTATTCTGGAAGTGAACTAACCCTTTAAAATGAGTGAACTATAAAACAAAAAGCAAAAAAGCCATTTGGGTTATACTGTGTTACATGAACTCTAGTGCAAGTAAATCCTTGTAAATGGAAGTGTGCACTTCACATATTAAGCCCATTTAAAGATCAACATGTAAGTTTGTTCAGCCTCATACATGCAAACCAATTCTCACAAGTCATTTCCATTTCATTTAACCAATTCTGTCTGGCCTCAAGGGCATTGGCGCCCCTCTGTCCAAACAATTTTCATTTGGGTCAATCAATGTTCAAAGAGGCAATTAAGGAGACGACAAGCCAGATTGAAACTGATACAGACAAGAAACAACGCACAGCAGGAAGATACGGCTGATGCTGATTTAGCATTTATTGCTTAGATAACAGAAAGTTGCAGACCTTCTTAACGAACACAGTGGAAATCGAAAGCATTCTGGCGGCGTCAGCTTAAGTGGCCCTGCAGATGTTAAGTGACAGAATGTGCTTGGAATATAACCGGTGCCAGATTGATTCAGTGTAGCGGAAGCGAAGATGACATCTGTCTGTTCGTGTTTTATAGCGCTATACAAGGAAATATAAAAGTTTCCCATTTGAACCTCTATCTGATTTTATAGGTACTAAATATAAGATGGTCAGGAGTGGCGTGCAGGGTTCAGTTCTTCAATTTGAATCGAGACAGAAGATGGGACTGAATAAAATTCAAATAAATGCATATACCTTTTCTAAGTGTAGCTTCTTTTTTATTAAACATTATTTATTTTTATTTTCTTTTCACAATAAATTACCCATGCTAGAAAATAGACCAAATATGGGGCATTTCCAGAAAAATAATATCATTGCGTGCAAATTTATTTGTATGAAGTTCAGGAAACAATGTTGCAGACATTTTACGCTGCTATACATTCAGTTATATTCTGATGGCTGTGTTAAGTGTTTTGACAGTGCTAAACTTATGAAATATGTGTCTTTATTTTAATAAAAAATACATATGTTAACATCAGTCACAACAATGTGCTGTGAACTAACATGAACAAACAATGAACAAATGTATTTTTATTAACTAACATTAACAAAGATTAATGTACTGTTTATTGTAGTTACATTAACTAATGTTAACAAATAACAAATTATTGTGAAGTGTTACCACCTTTTTTTGTAAAAAAAAAAAAAAAGTGTAGCTTTTTTTTATTAAAAAGGATTTATTTTTCTTTACTTACAAATTACCCATAAACATGCTAGAAAATACACCAAAATATGGGGCATTTCCAGAAAAATAAGATAAATTTGCAAAAGTTCATTTGCAAAAACAGATAACTTTTTTTTAAAAACAATTTTCAAAAATCCAGTTTTTTCATTGTGCATTCCAATTAATCTCAATCAAACTGCAGTTGGGTTATTTTGATTAAGGAAAAATAACAAAAGAAATACAGCTAACTAACACAACACAATAAAAACATGATAACATAATAATAAACATGATTTTTTTAAAATGTAAAAAAACACTGAGTTATCTGTTTTTGCAAATAAGCTTCATATGTAATCAGTTGAGTAAAACATATAAATTATTAGTAAAGACATTTATAATCTGGTTTCAAATAAATGCTGTCTATTTATTAAAAAAATTCTGGTAAAAACATTATCACATCAATTTCCACAAAACTGTTAAACAGCAAAAACGTTTTTTTCAAAATTAATAATAATCAGAAATGTTTCTTGAGCAGCAAATCAGTATATTACAATGATTTCTGAAGGATCACATGACCCTGAAGACTGGAGCATCACATGAATAAATTACATTTTAAAATATATTCACTTTAAATTGTAATAATATTACACAATATAAGTGTTTTTACTGCATCAAATAAATGCAGCCTTGGTAAGAATAATTTGACAAAACTTTAAGTAAAACGAATGGGTGTTTTGAATCGTAATTTTGTAAATTCCTCTTCCTGTCATTCAATTCATATTCACTCTAAAGAACCAAAACAGAGCAAGTTCTCAAATTCTGAGCTTTTTAACCAGAATTAATCATACTAGTTAGTAAATCAGTTGGGATTATTCATATGTAGTCTGAATTTTCATCTATTGTGCAAGACTTTACATAGTCCATTGGAAACAGAGAATTTTTAACAAAGTTTAAAAAACACAAAACTTGCTTTGTTACGCTAGTGAAACATGATCCACTTAATATTTCTTTCTCAAGTCACCACATTTCATCACTGATGAATAATCAGAGGTGTATCAAGTCAAAAACCCCATTTGCATGAATTAATTTTTAAGTATGAATGTGAAACCCAACAGATTTTCCAGGACACATTAATGAACCTCTCCTGCTGTTACAGCCTTGAGGAAAGAAAGAGAAAAGCGTCCAGCCAGACGCAAATGCTACTGAAATATACATATTAATCCGAGTTACGGAAGCTGACAATCCATTATTTTGCTGAAAGCAGAAAAATATCTCATTGGCAATATCCGAAGTAATAGATGTAGCGGAGCTCAAATCACACCGCCAGTGTAAAGACTATTTCTCCCTAAAGCTTCCAGCTTGTGTGTGTGTGTGTGTGTGTGTGTGTGTGTGTGTGTGTGAGAAAGTCAATTGGAAGAAATTTTCATTTTCCTCACATCCCGTCTCCCCACTCCTGACCTCCTCGATGGTCTTGCAACGTGACCGGCGAGCTGCAAGCATATCAGGCTTTGGTGTTTAATGCCAGGCACATCTTAGTAACAAGAGGGAGCATCGGTTAAGTGCAAATGCCAGTGCCCAGTGATTGTGGCCGCAATTACAGGGTGGAGAGATCTGCTATTTATTCCTGTCATCTCCAAATGTTAAATCATGCAAATGCTGGGCACAGACCTACAGCGGAATAAGAAGAGATGTGTCCTTCATACTGTATGTTTGGAGCTTAAGGCTAATTGCAGCATCTCTGATTCTCACTGTGTTTGCTTGACCCTGAACAACAATGAACACAGGGTTGAAATAAAAGCTCCTGTGCTGAGATTCTGGTAGCACTGATTGATTTTCAACAAGAGTTATTGTAGCAAAGAAACTTATCCTAAGGTTCTGGAAAACGACAGAAACCCCATCAGCTAAACTATGGTTGGAAGAAATGATTAAGGTACTTAAATATTATCATTTATAATTTACAGTTAACAAATTAGTGTTTTTATAGTATTTATATATTTTTTCCTTTAAAAACACTAGATTTTTTCCTTTTGGAAATTATTAGATAACTTATATTTTTGACTTAAACATTTTTTTACTGCAATAACTGCAAAAGTGTATTTTTAAAAATAAACATTTTTTTTTTAATCGCTGTAAATTAGAATATATACTTTTTACTTTTAGAAAGACATTATCTGTAATTTTGAAATAATTTATATATACTACAAAGCTATAATATATAATAAATATAAAACATATTTAACCATTTGGCAGATGCTTTTATAAAAATAATGAACAACACAAGGTTTATCATAAGTCACAGTAAAACTACATGAAGTTTATAATTTACATTTAACAAATGAATGTTTTTACTGTAGCATTTATACACTGTTTTCCATTAAAAACACTGGAAATCAGTGGGTAATTTATATTTTTGATTTACAAAAAAATAAAAATAAATAATAAATAAATAAAATAAAAAATAAACTATTTTAACAACTGCAATAACTGTAAAATTTGTTTTTAAAAATAAATATATATTACCGCTGTAAATTACACTGCATACATTTTACTTTTAGAAAACATTATCTGTAAGATTCACATAATCACATGATTCATATAAATGGATTTAATCATCTGGCAGGTGCTTTTGTAAAAATAACACCACAAAAAATTTATCATCATTTACAGTGAAATTACATATAGTATCATGTTAAATTGAATATTATATTTTATAATTTACAGCTAACAAATGAGTATTACTGCATTTATACATTCTTTTTTTTCATTAAAAATACTTCAAATTTTTTTTCCCCCATTGGAAACTATTAGGTAATTTATATTTTTGACTTAAAGTAACAACTGCAATAACTGTAAAAGTGTGTGTGTGTGTGTGTGTGTGTGTATATATATATATATATATATATATATAATATTATATTATATTATATTCGCTGACTTACAGACAAAAATCAGCTTACAGACAAATAGGCTTTTACTGTAGCATTTATACAGACTTTTTCCATTAAAACACTGGCTACATGTAATAAATAATTTTTGAAGTAATTATTGCAGTAAATACAAAAAAATACTATTTTATTTTTTTTTATACTTTAAAATTTCATGTTTAATTCAGTGTGTTACTTGCTGATTATTTGCAAATATGTGAAATTTACTGGCAGTTTCTGAGTAAAAACTATTTTACACCATTTTTTTTTTGTGTAATCATAAATTACCATGGAGTATATTAAAGCACAATGATCCACAATCTGATAGAATCAGTGTACCATGATACTATAGGCTACTATAAATGAAGAAAACGGGTTTAAAAAGCACACCTGTATCTTGAGGATTGTTTGTTCAATTCCTTGTTTTGACCAAGGCCAGACCACTAGAGGACTGAATGCACAACGACAGGACTATTGTTAGCTGTGAGCCTTTGGGAGTCACTGTACCTTCCCATGAAACACTGACCGGTGCTCACATCCTTCACCTGCACACGGCTGCTCACTGACCCTGCCATACAACACACAGCTTCAGTGTGCAATCCTGATTTGAAAAGTTGCTTGAAATGTTAACAACAGCTATACTGTTCACACAAAGTAGAACTTTTTAAGACTTTACCTTTAAGATGACATCTAGTTGTGTAAGACACATTTGAGCTTATTCTTCCACAGCTGTGCGGAGACTCGCACACACTACGTTTGGAGCTCAGAGCTTTTGCCGTGCGAATGCTGTTTCGGGTAGTTACACAACTCTAGATCTCAAAGGATGCTGAGTCTACTTTTATTGCAGAGGACACATTTCAAGCATTAAGAGTTCTGCAAGTGGGCTTAAAACCTTTCTGGCTCACAGGGAGGAATTTTCTCCCGCTGGATTTGATTTAATTTTGTATTTGAGGTTGTGATTTAATTCAAAGGCCTGCAAGGTCGACTGACCCACTAACTTTGAAGCTCCCTCGCTAAAGAAGCTCTTAGATAAAAGTGTCAGCTCAGGAAAGCCCTAAATATAAGGTAGACAGTGGCATGCACTGGGCATGAGAACAAACTCTAATAAATACGTATTATAGCCAATGTTGTTAGGGTACTAACAACATTATACTGAACCTTGTACTATATGTACTTAAATATATATATCACATTGCATTTTTATCCACACTATGGCTAAAACAATGTGGACAAAAATAAATAAAAAAAATTAAAATGTATGAACAAATTAATAAATAAACAAATAATAGCACATTGCATTTCTATTGGATTGCATTTCTATCCACAGAGTGGTCAAAACAATGTGAACATATAAAATAAAATAAAATAAAATAAAATAAAATAAAATAAAATATGAATAGATTAATGGTACTCCAAAAAAAAAAAAAATCACTTTGCAGTTCTATCCATAAAATTTTGCATTTCCAAAACAATGTGAACATCCAAAATAAAATAATAAAATAAAATAAATTAAATAAATTAAATGTATGAAAGAATTAATAAATTACGCATTACGGTCAAAACAATGTAGGAATCCAAAATGAAATGAAATAAAATAAAATGTATAAATTAATTAATAAATAAACAAGAGATACCAAAGAAATATCACACTGCATTTCTATCCACATTATAGACAAAACAATGTGGACATCCAAAATAAAATAAATTGTATGAATAAATGAATAAATAAATGAATGATAACAAAATAAATATATCACATTGCATTTTATCCACACTACGGCCAAAACAATGTGGACATTGTAATAAAATAAAATAACCACTGAAAGAATGAATGATGCTAAAATTTTATATGTATATATATATATATATATATATATACACATACACACACACCCCAAAAAATACACATTAAAATACATATAATAAAATCTAAAGCACATGCACAAAAGGGCAGAATTATTTTTGCTTCCCATCTAACCCCTCTTGTTAATGGCAGGCATAAGCACCTCCTGGAGTTCCCTGCAGGATTGCAGTGGGAATGTGAGGTTGTGTTATCCACAGTAGTGGATACAGCAGTGTGCAACACAACACAATCTCTACCAGTAACACGGTGCAGACCTGATCTAGGGAATCTGATTAGATGCAGGTAAAGCCAGCAAGCTGCACATCAGATAACACAGCGGTGTCTTGCCTTCCTGCACCGCGATCCTTACCAGCACCGCCTTCAAGCACGAGAGATCAGTGATTAAATGGCTATTTGTGTTGCACTCTGTTAACGCTTGTGTGTTCAAGGTGGAAACGAGATCATCAGTTTGTTTTTCCTGAAATTGTTTGCTGTGGTTGAGATGCACACTCTCCTCAGGTTTGTGCGAATTTGTGTGTCGGATAAGCAGAGTGAATCTATATACATTCATTTTGAGATCTGTATACACTGGTTTTCATAAATCAATCCTTCCCAGCACAAACAAAATTAGATGAAACATACATTTTCAGAGATGGATGGATAGATAGATAGATAGATAGATAGATACCCTTTGTTCAGTACAATTATGTGTTTTTGGTTGTCTAATTAGAGATGATTTTGGGATAGTTTACCTTCATTTCTGGTTTTCTCAGCATTCAATCCAACTTGCTGGCTCCTTCGGTGTTGAAAGGTCACTCAAAATCGCTTTCCAATACACACATTATTTGGCTGAATGTGTTCAGAATGTGCCAGTCCTCCCTTCAGTCCGCCAGAGACCTGACAGTGATGATGAGAAGCATTTAATAATGGAGAACTGAAGTGGTTCTATATTAGGTTTCATTACTTTTCATCACTTGACAAATGTTGAATCTCAATCAATACGAATCTCTCCTGAGGCTTAGCAGACAAAAATGTTAGGCATAACTGACGATGTGGCCGCATCACGACCTCGGTTGTGCATTATTTTCTAATAATTCAACGGACCGAGTCAATTACTCCGCTTATACTACGGCTAAGATATTGTACACGTTATGTATTTCAAGACATTCGTCCGGTTTTTGTCCTTAAAACGCTCTACGTCAGTAGGTTTAATTATTTACGCATCTCATCCAACGCCCCCGTTGCTAACGCTAATTCCAAAACAGACTAATGCAGTTATGAGAGAGAGAGAGAGAGAGAGAGAGAGAGAGAGAGAGAGATTGGGTGTGTGAATTAATTTACCTGAGTCTTACCTGAGTCTCTCAACAGACATCAGCGTCTGTACTAATAGCAATATTAGTAGAAATAATCTGTCGTTGTCCTGTCGTTTTGGTTATTTCGCTGTTTTAGGCTGTAAGGACCGACCTTTGAAAAAACTGAAATCATTTGGCGAAGTGATATGGACATGTAATGCGGTCGAGACCTGCCTGGAACTACTTTAGCCGTGCGTTTTCCGGAAAATAATTGCACACCTTGGAACCTTCGTCAGCCAATCAGATTCAAGCATTTAACGGCCCCGTAGTATAAATATTATTTCTAAATGATCTTTTAAAGTTTTTTTAATTTGTATAATTAAAAAAATTAAAATAGAGATTTTATAAAAATATATATTTTATATTTCAAAGCACATATAATATTAAAGTAAATTAAATTAAAATAACTTAACATCCTACACATTAAAGATTAATATTTATTAAAGATATTTAACAACATATGTGTGTATGTATATACAATGTATAAAAATAAAAAAAGCAAATAAATGATATGTATATACTAACAGTCAAAAGTTTTTAAACAGTAAGACTTTGAATGCTTTTTTAATTCTCTTCTGCTCATTTGATCCAAACTACAGCAAAAGCAGTAATATTGTGCAAATATTTTTACTATTTAAAAAAAAATGTTTTCTATTTGAAAATATGTAAAAAATGTAATTTTTGTGATCAAAGCTAAATTTTCAGCACATTACTCCAGTTTGTAGTATCACACAATCCTTCAGAAATCATTCTAATATGCTGATTTTTGTTCAAGAAACATTTTTTATTATTATTATTTATATTATCAATATTTAAAACAGTTGAGAATATTTTTTCAGGATTCTTTGACAAATAGAAAAATTCAAAGATTATCATTTATCTGAAATAAAACGCTTTTGTAACATTATACACTATACCATTCAAAAGGTTGGAGTTAGTATAATTTTTGGGGAAATAACTTATAGAAAGTTATAAGTGTTACAATATTTCTAAACTTTTTATTCATCAAAGAAACCTTAAAAAAGTATACTCAGCTGTTTTCAACATAATAATAAATGTTTTTTTGAGCAGCAAATCAGAATATTAGAATGATTTTTGAAGGATCATGTGACTGGAGTAATGATGCTAAAATCAGCTTTGAAATCACAGGAATAAATAACATTTTAAAATACATTCAAATCGAAAACAGTTATTTCAAACAGTAAAAATATTTCTACATTTTACTGTTTTTGCTGTACTTTAGATCAAACAAATGCAGGCTTGGTGAGCAGAAGAGACTTCTTTAAAAAAAATTTAAAATCTTACTGTTCAAAAAACTTTTTTATAAAATATAATATATTTTATATAAAATATTAGAGATATGATATGTAAAGGCTATAACGATGATTTATTATGTATTATATTGTACACAGGCCTAAATGAATAAAAAAAAATGAAATGTACAAAAATAATATTTTATATGACAAAAATACTCAAATTTAATACTCTTAAAATAAGCAAATAAATATATTATATATTTATTATATACTAAAGAGTAAAGATTTTTACAATATTATAAAAACCTTCTCTACCAAAAGCTTCTTACACAGTCTTGACATCTTCTCGAGATGAAGCAGAATTTGTATCTGGCCTCAGGTGGAAAGGACCACCGTACCATCTCGAGGAATGAATCTACCTTGAGTTTGCAGGACAGGTGTAGGACAGGTGATGAGTGACAGGACTTCTAATGGGCCCAGCGCTGCTCCTACCTATCCACACAACTCCACTCCACCATTCCAATTAACATCCACATCTATCAGTCAGAACTAAAGACAGGAGATGAGAACGGAAAGGGCAAAATATAGCAATTATTACAGCCCAATCAGTTTCAGGGGTTGAAAAATTCAGTCCCTGTCGGGAAAAATGGGGTGAGGGGCAGGGGACAGTCACCAACGATCATGTATTCATTATGGGAGATGTTCCAGCGCCTATGAGCTCCATTAATATTTCAGCTAGTCCAGCGCACAAGAGCGTAGGCAAGAGAGAAAGAGATTTATCCGCTGTCATAAACTGATCTGAAGCGCAAACCCCCCACTCTGCAAAACAGTATAACTTTCTGATTAATTAAACTCCTGTGGATTACGAGTATGGCGGGTCTGACTATGCTGCCTACCGAAGTGTAGGGTTTAATGTCCTCCGCAGCTTTGCAGATAATTGCATTCCCAGGCAATAAGTCTTTGTTAATATGACAGGGAACATGGAACAAAACACTGGGAGAATAAGATACGGGTCCATTATTGCACAAAGCCAATGAGCGGCGAGTTGTGGGAGGTGAGCAGCAGTTCATGAGCGACGGCAGACCCGAGGGCTTTCCTTTCTGAATTTGCCGTGCTGATTGAGCGTTTAAAACCGGCACCTCAATACCGCACAAAAACTAAAGCTCCTCCTGAGACCCCATCTCGCCGTATGAATTTCAAACAGGCGTAACTACGCCTCCTGCTTTAATTACGGAACAATTTGGAGGCCTTTTAGCGTTCGACGGCAGTAAATGAAGCGCTTTTACGCTTGGCGCAATCAAGCCTGCTGTCGTTTTTCTCTTATATTTTTCATCATGTTCTTCTAATGAGGCATCAGGGGAGGATTATCTCATGTTTCTGTCTATTCGCCTCATTGGTCGACCGCACTCCAGCTGACCGGGGGTCACACTCAGATGCTCCGTTCTGGTGTGAGGAAGCCTGCGTTGTGACAAGCAATAGGGGCAACAGGAGACTGCGGAGACTGCTGATGGACAGTTTGGCCTCCAGAGGAACCTCCTCATGTGTAATGAACCTGCAATGGCACAATGACAGTTGCCAGATTAAATCACTGCGTGTCATGGGAGGGAAAGGACAGCTTAAATGAAAGCAACACCTTGAGAGTATTATCCTGAAATATTTTCACACACTGTAAAAAATAGCATCTGGGGCTGTGTTACAGAAACTTATGTTAATTCTTGATTCTGAGGACAATTCTTAAATGCAGCCTCTGGTCCTAAAAAACCTCAGATTTACCTCATAATTATCCACCTTATTCCTCAACGTGGAAGTAAGCTTATGTGTGAAACTTCTGGTTCAAGCACTTTAAGGCATTTTAAGCAAGCTTGTAACCACCTAAACTTTAAGCAATGATTTAAAAAGCATTTTTGGCAAATCCAGGTAATTTACCATATAAATGTTATGTTTTTTATCGGTTATGATTGGTCCGATCCTCTTAAAACTGTCAGGGTTGCACAGACAGGAGCAGCACCTGATGTCACAATCTTGGCCAGAAGCCGATTTACACTGAAAACAGTCCTAGAAAAGCAGGCATAGATACGATTCCAGGCAGACAGTCTCTCCTCACAGGTAGTAATAATTCTCACACGCCAGAATAAGATGAGCCCTAAGTCCATAAGCTGCAGGCCAAAGATCACAGAGAAATCAGGCAACAAAAGGAGTAACTGGGCAAACATAACAACTGACTGGGACAACTAAAAGAACGTAAAGTCAAAACGACAAAACACACTAGCAAAGAAAAAACGAAAACAACCAGTAGAAATAGAGCGGAGAAAATGAAAAAATTGGAATCAGCTGTAAGTGTGTCCACTTTGAAATTAAAAACAAAAAGCATGTGCAGGATAAGTAACAGATCAAACCTGCGACCTGACAAAAACTTTGCATGCTTGTTTAGAATCACCTGTAGCATATGCTCAGCAGGTTTTGTGAAGTTTTGAGTTTTCCTTTAGGCTTTATAGGATTCTGGGTAAATTTGGACAGGCCCCTTATCTAAACGACCCTTTTTACCCAAAGGGTAAATTGAAACTTTTTTTTTTTGATAATAATTGAAATAGAGAGTCCAGAGAATTGTACTGCAATGTTTTTTTTTTTTCCCAGACTGAGCGAAAAACCTAGTTCGCAAAAGTAGGTTTTTTACATCTTCTCAATCATTTAACAAACGATTCGATTGATAGCAGTGGTTCTAAAGTCACAGTTGTCAGGAATAAGGAGTTGCACTGTATGATATGAATATTGCATGTGTGGAAAAACGCGCAGTGTACAATCGTTTACGACCTTAAAAAATGCAATATCATTCCCGAGTGGCCGATTTCTTTCAAATTTCTCTCAGACCATTGGGGCCATGAGTCAAACAGGCCCACCGAGTTTCGTTCTGTTCGGCCCCTGTTAACCTTGTCTAACATGTGCTCAAATTTCACCAGCCAATGGCAGCCATGTTTTTTGAGATACGCAAATGTCCTTGCACACATTTGTGGCACTTTGGATTAAGACCGTGCACACCGATTTTCATGTTGACAGGATGAATGGTTGTGCAGTTATAGCCATTGTTATGTTTTTTTTTCTCCCTTATAGCGCCACCAAGTGGCCAAACTCCATGTTTTTTTTCCTGTGACCTCAGATTGAGCTCTTACATAAGTGTTCTGAGTTTAGCAGAGATACCTCATTCCATTCAGGAGTTATAGGCATTTAGAGGCAAAGTGGCGGTGAGTGATAATTATTGATATTCACTCTCCGGAGAATCTTTCTGCACTTGTTTGGTTCCGATCAGATGAAAAAACTAGGACTAGTTCCTAAAAGTAGGGTTTTTCAAAAAATGAAAAATACTCTACAATTTTGCCGGCTCACAATAATATCTGAGGTTTTGTCCAGTGTAAGCCAGGGATTCCAGTGACATAAGACACTTGAGCCTGCGACTGACGGTTTGGTCTGCACAATCAGTTTTACGTGGAGATTGGTGATCCGTGACCCTTCTAACAAGCTCCGTGCTTGAACCCCTAATAACAATGTGCAGTAAACGGTAAAACTGTTTGCACTACAAACCATTGCGTTCATAATTAGGATAATACATTAAAACAAGATGATAAAACACACCAATCTGCAATATCAAACAGCAAAACGAGCCGTTTTGTACAGCAAAAAAAACTGGATGTGGATGTGGACGCCAGACACATAACGTAAAATGGCTGTGTCCACTCTTAGAGGAAAAATAAGGTGGATAATTATTATAATTTTTTGGTTTGCATACTCTTCTTAAGTTCCAAAAACATTCAGGAACAAATAATTCACCTCACACTCTTAATGGTTCTTTAAGGCATAGATGGTTTCATGACCTTCAGCCTTCAACATCCATGAAACATTTTCATTTTAAAAAGGTTGTTTATTGTGGAAAATAGGTTCTTTAGGTTATAAAATGTTCTTTATACTCTTAAATGTTCTTTATACTCTTTATGGAACCAAAAATGGTTCTTCTTGTGAGTTCTTTAGGGAACCCAAAATGGTTCTTCAACCTTATTTTGGAATTTTTTTAAAGGAATGCAGCGCACCTTTTTACCTTGTCAAAAACAGCTCTGTTCATAGCGACCCATTTTGGTTCATGTCTCTTTAAAATGATAATGAGCTATTGCTCACTCCACCCCTTTTTCTTCAGTATTTTTGTGTATTTGGTGGCTTGTTACCATCAAAAACAAAACTAATCCATTGCATCCTCAGTGGCTCTGATGTTGGGAGAAAATCAAAACTCTTATGGTTCACTTTTATATCCGGCTACATAACACCTGCATTGCTTACAAGACGTTGTCCCTACAGCTGCTCGAGCACGGAGAAAATGGCAGACAGCGTACAACCGGCTGAGGGTGGAAATATGGTAATATGGGACAGTTTGTTAGCGGTCGTGGGTGGGGCCTGAGCAGTATGACACCATACTGCTCAGAAAATCAAAACGGCCTGTGTACGAGATGACACAAAGGTGGCATAAATCTGTAAATCACAAATGGCTCCATTTCAAAAGTTATTCGTATATAGGCATCTGTCTTTTAAAAGCTAAAATAATCATTTGTAATTTTATTGAACTATTTTATCATTCATTTTTCCTTCTGAATGAAATTGGCATATTTATAACCAACAATTTGGCCAAGCTAGCGTTCAGCTGGTTCTCTCAACCAGTCCAGCTGACAAGAGCCCAAAACTGCTCTAAAACTATCAAACCAGCCTGACTTAGAGCCCTCTTCTGAGGCTCATCTGAGAATCCATCCAACAATGAATGCTGAGCACACAGCAATCAATCCTGGAGAACAGCTTGTCACTGAATTATAAACAAGAAGGCAACAGTTCAGAGGCTGACATCTATTTGTTTGGTAATGAAAGATGACTTTCTCTCTCTAAATCACATAGGGAAGAAAATCATCTTTGTATGTAGCTCCTGATGCGTGATTGCATTATAAAGGTAAATTATGTCCCTTTATCAAACGCTCTTCAGTGCAGCAGCGACAATAAATCAATACATTTGCTCTGTTGATGTGGGGTGAAGTGTTAATGAATATTAAAATAATGTGCATTTTACTTAATGATGAAGCTTATTTAAAAAAAAAAGCACTGAAATAACATGCATGTGTATTAAGTAACGAATTAATAAGTAAATAGGGTCATTTCTTGTTGGCATTTTGACTGCTGATAAATGGCAAACATGTTAAAGAGACCTTTTAGAAATGGAATAAGAAAAAAATCTGGATTTTAATTGACTACAGATTCAGTGAAAAACATGCCAGATCTTCCTTTAAAAACACTCACACACACACACACACACACACACAGGACGGATATCTGTGGGAGAATGAAAAAGAGAAACAAGGACACAGGGGATGCATAGACAACTCTAAAAAAGAAAAAGAAAGGGCACTAGAGGGAAGAAAAATAAACAACAGAGATGAATGAAACTCTCTGGTGCCCAGACAGGTGAAAATAAAAGAGGATTGAGCTGAAACAAGAATAAAGAAAATCATCCATCTTAAGGTATAAGGCTATTTGCCAAACTCGGACTGTGGCGCTTTATAAATCATGAGATGCAGAGCAGTTTGTTTGTTTTCCGTAAGGTGTGCCAGATAATGGGATTTCATGGGATATAATATTCTGAATAGAAACACTGAAGTGTACAGAGACTTGGCAGCGTACATTTTCAGATGCAGCTCATTAAGAGGTCACAAGCAGATTTGCGTTATGACATCATTGTTTACCTTCTTGCAAAAAAACAAGATGCAACTTTATTTAGGACAGCATTCAAAATCAGGCCTGGATGTGCTTTCATAATCTTAAAAAGAAGCCGGGAATGATCTAACTGGCTGTTCCAGTGGATTTGTCATTATTATGCAAAGCGCAGCATGCTATTGACTTAAAAGAGCATGTCAAAACACAAACAAGTCTTAATTATAATATTTTATTCTGAGAATGTGAAACTGAAGCCAAATGGTGTCTTAGAGACGTGGGGGTATTTAGTGACCCAGATTGAGCATGAAATATATGCAGACGGCAGGAGAATTTCAGAGTCCAGCAAACAGCTTTTATAATCATAATTATATGCCATTTGGCTTGTGATTTTCATACATTAAGAGCTCTTCACGAGTCGCTCTGTCAACAGAGGGAACGTGCTGCGGCCTCACGGAATTATATTAAGGGAGAAAAAGAAAATTGACCCCATTTCTTAACAGTACTGCCCCACGACTCTGCTCAAGTGAGAATAACAGTGATCATGCATATGGAGAACATGCAGGTGGAGAGCTGAAGATACTTACAGACAGATGCAGACAGCGTGAAGAGTCACGTATTGCTGTCCAGATTATTCCATTATTCCAGAAAGCTCCTCAGATTTCCACAGAGCAGAGATGTCTGCAGTCCTGGAAGAAAATTAGCATATTCGAGCCACGGTTTCCCATGGGAATTTCCCATGGTGGTTATACATTTATGAGTAAATTAAATGAATACCAATGACACAGTCAAAACCCACAGTACATACACAGTCAAACCTCAAATGTAAATGTTTGAATATTTGGTGCATGGTTTATCATGTCTAAAAGTTTTTGAACAGTACGATTTTTAATGTTAATTTTTAATTAACAGTAAATATTTGTACTATTTAAAATAACTCTTTTCTATTTGAGTATATTTTAAAATGTAATTTATTCCTGTGATTTCAAAGCTGAATTTTTAGCATCATTACTCATCACATGATCCTTTAGATCATTCTAATATTCTGATTTGCTGCTCAAACAACATTTATTATTATTATGTGGAAACCGGCTGAGTAAAATGTTTTCAGGTTTGTCTGATGAATAGAAAGTTCAGAAGAACAACATTTACCTAAAAATAAATAAATAAAAAATGATACTGACTCTGAGCTTTTAAATAGTAGTGTATAATGTTACAAAAGCTTTTTATTTCAGATAAATGCTGATTCACTGTTATTGATAATGACAAAAAAAAAAAATCTTGTACAACAAATAGAATGATTTCTGAAGGATCATATGACACTGAAAACTTCAGTAATGATGCTGAAAATGTAGCTTTGATCACAGGAATAAATTACATTTTAAAATATATTCAAATAGAAAGCAGTTATTTTAAATAGTAAAAATATTTCACAATATTACTGCTTTCTCTGTATTTTTGATCAAATAAATACAGGCTTGGGGAGCAGAAGACTACTTTAAAAATCTTACTGTTCAAAAACTTTTGACTGATAGTGTACAGTAACGCACTTAAGTACACAGCTATTCACCAAATAAACAAATAGGCACAAAATGTAGATTTAAGTTGAAATAAGTTAATTATTTAACAAGAATGAGACAGATCTGAGACTGATAAGGCCCATTTCTGTCTCAAAATAAAGTTTACGTGAGGAAATAAATTCATTTTGAAATATAACAAGAAATAAAGTTACTTTTATGACCAATAAAGTCAAAATTGCTAGATATAAAGTCACACAGGGAGATATAAGAATCACAATTATGAGAAATAAACGAGCTACTGTAATATTTAATGTCACATTGGGAGATATAAAGTCCCACTGGAGGATATTAAGATCATATTAAGTCAGAATTAAGAGAAACACGTTGCAGTCGTGAGATATGGCAAAAACGTTTTTTGTAGGGATGCACCGAATATTCGGCCACCGAAAATTTTCAGCCGAAAATGGCCCAAAAGTGCATTTTCGGATTTTTATCACCGAAACAACACGGCCGAAACAGTATGTTGTGATGACGCAAACAGAAACCGCGGCCTACACGTGCTTGTCTGAAGCAACATGTCTGCGGTGTGAGGTTGAGACGGACCACGGAGTGAAAACAATGAAAAGTACACTCTAGGGGCCGTTCACATATCGCGCCTTAAAACGCGTGGAAAACGCTAGGCGCGCCGATTTCTCCTCCTTTCCAAAGCGCTCTGTAGCTTGCGCTCCCGTGGCGTCTGCCGTTGCTAAGCAACCATGACTCGCACTCTCAATGAAGGCGCGGAAGTTTCATCAAAGGACAATTTCCAGCACTAAAAATCACTTGCTGTAGCTCTGCTCCGCTGTGCGCTTGCAGCATTCTGAGAGATGTTTTCATCTCGATGCGGCGCGGACGCGCCTGAAAAAAACGAGCGCGTCGCTTCCGTTATGAGCGCGGCTGCCGCGCGTCTACATTTGAAATAATGAACTTGAGCGCGCAAAAGACGCGATATGTGAACGGCCCCTTAGGCTACTATATATGTGACTATCAGATTGTAGCCATATTTCTACTAGATATTTTTTAAATTTGACAAAAAATTTAATTTATGCACTGGCCCTATTTAAATACACTCTCTCAAATCTTTCTCAAATGTCAGGCAGACGACAAGCTCAACCTCAACGATTTATTCTTTGAAACTTTAATATTAATTTATGCAATTGCAATGCCTTGATTTTAGTAAGGTTAGTACACAGTCATAGCCACAAATGCAATGGTACTAATAACTGGCATAATTTCTTTCGGTGTTTCGGTTTTCGGCCTTGGTTTCCTCTTTTTTGGTTTTCGGTTTCGGCCAAGAATTTCCATTTCGGTGCATCCCTAGTTTTTTGCACAGAATGATACAAAACTCATTAAACTGGCACAGCTATGTATGAAATCGCTATGTATGAAACAGTTGTCTGAGACGCAAGTCAATCACTCAATCAAAAATGTTTGTACACAAAATATGCTGCAGTTGTCCGAGAGAATATTTTAGATAGCCACTGCATAAGCATCGGTAGGCTGTGCATCTGTTTTGTATGCTTCAAGCTGAATAACCAAACCAGGATAAAATTGTCTTAAGTGGCCCAGAAATAAAACAGAGGAACATAACATCTCACAGCAAAACTGATGCCAAGCATCTTAACAATGCTGATTCTGTCAGGAGTTCAGCAGAGGACGGCTGCCAACTGCTCCCCCGGGAATTTTAAAAGAGATTCCTTCACACATCAAATGACTGTC
Source organism: Labeo catla (assembly GCA_012976165.1). Lineage (NCBI taxonomy): Eukaryota > Metazoa > Chordata > Actinopteri > Cypriniformes > Cyprinidae > Labeo > Labeo catla. The sequence goes on from VONZ01000471.1 coordinate 569,844, forward strand.
TAGCAATGCCAATGTGTCTCTTTTGTGCTGTTCCATATTCTCTTTTACAGCCATATGCTTCCTTTTTTCCACCGTTTTAGACATAACCATATGTTGTTCTTTTTTTATTATTTAAATTAAGGCACTTGAGGGGAAGGGTGGGCATGAAATATAACACTGATAAAGAACAGAACTGCAGATATTTGGATTAGTGGCTTGGCTCTCCACATAAACATGAAAAACTTTCATGATATAGAAATGTTACGGGTGTAACGGACGGTATACAGTTTTACCATTTTCTGCACGTCATTCTTGTCTTTTCCCTAGCTGCTTATGAACCGGAGGTCCCACCCATAGGCTTACTTCCGTGTTGAAGAAAAAGTTGTATATATGAAACTGGGATTTTTATAAGTTATTAAGTTCCACGCACGAGCAGTAGTTAAAGTGCTGTACTTGTTCCTCGTGTCATTCAAAACGAATTGGCCATTTTCCGTACAAATACACTAGGGATGTAGCAATTCTCAATATAATATCGAACCGTTCGGTACGACCTCCACGGTTCAACACGCGCTTGTGAATTGGGGTTTTTCGATTTTGCATTTAAATAACTTCCTTGTTTTATTTCTCGGAATTTGCTGTATGTGCGCCAGCGTTTTCACGTGCTGAAATAAGGAAACGCTTCCCCGCTTATATTTGAAAAAGCAACACATGAAGAGCATCTTCCATACTAATGACATGCAATGATAAGCCTTTCTAAACCTGTTGTCCAACAAGAGTTATAAAAACAAAACATTAGAACTTATTTTTAATTCTTAACATCAGTCGAGTGTTTGAAATAACTTCCTTATGTGATCCGATGTGGATTCTTATCACAGAATGAGACAGACGATAAATTCTATGCTCATATTCTATGTATGTCGATTAGCAATGGCTTATGAAAATACACGAGATGGCTTGAAGAACACAGATAAACCACATATTATTGTAGACAAGTGTTTATTGTCCTTACATTTCATCATTCAAAACGTTTAACGTTATATCTCTTTATCCAGTCACAGACTCACAGCAATAGCGATGCCTTTATCCACATTAGAGAAGCTGGAACGGAAAATAATATGTGGATTTACTGCACGAGGGCGCCCTCTAGCGTCCAGTATGAATGAAACCCATTCTATTTCGCTTAAAAATCGAAAAAATAAAACCTCTCTCGAAAGAAAAATAAGCAGACATGTACTAAACCATGCTTTTTTAATGTACAGAGGTTTAAGGGAGTATTTTGTTAATTTGTTGCAAAAAAACAAGAAAAAAAAAAAAAACACTGAAGTGGCAAGATATCAGAACCGAACCCGAAAACTGTGGCTAAAAACCGAGGTATGTATTGAACCGTGGACTAACTGTATTGTTGCATCCCTAAAATACACTACAGACCAGTGTGCTCATAATTAAGATAATACATTTAAATAATATGGTAAGACGCACCAATTTGCAATATCAAGCAGCAAAACAAGCGGTTTTGTACAGCTAAAATAGCTGGAAGCATGAGACCGGAAGCCAGACCCATAACATTTACAAATGGCCACAACCACTCTTACTGGAAGAAAATGTGGATAGGATGTTACTTTCTATAAGAAATAAAGTCTCTCACATTTAAAATTCTGTATATTTTTTTTCAGGAAATAAAAAAAATAAATGCCGTTTTGGCGCTTTTTGATGTGGCGTGACAGATCGCCTCAGTTCAAACCGGCAGCTCGTAGCGCGACTGAACACAATCATATGTTTCTGTTAATACTCTCTTAATAAACTTTAATGGACATCTCATGTATCGTGTATTTGCTCATTTAATGTTTCAACAGCAGAAAACGTCAACAAAACAGCGTGTAAACAAAATATCACGCTGCATTACTTACATTTACCGCAGGCAAATCATTCAGTGTCCATAGCTCGTTAGTAGTGATGTTCGATTCTTGAGCGAATCGTTCTTTTGAGCCGGTTTACAAATCGAACTGAATCGAACTTTAGTTCCAGGTTAATGACGCAAGACGCTAAGGAACCAAATAAGCCGTTCGTAATTAAATTGTTAAGCTAAACGAGTTTACAAAACTGGTTCATTCTTTCTATATTAGACATACAGAACATATCCGCATTTGTGCATCAATGTCTGTAACGCGTGTTTTAAGTGCGCAACTGTTAGGAAACTTATCCCAGATGTAGGCTAGGCTACTATTTTCGTCTGTCCTAACCGACATGAAGGATCAGCAAAAGAAACTGTGACCACATCATTAACTTAAATGAATAAAAGGCAGTAATCAGCAATATGCATTTAGACAAATGACTTTATTTGAATGCTTCATTGATATGACATGACATGGAATTGTCAGAAAAAAAAATGCACAGGCACAATGATAATATTCCGTGAACCGATGAATCGTTATTTGAACTGTTTCACTGAACCGAACTGTCCAAAAGTAGTAATGAAATAAACTCTAGAGAAAAGCATTTAGCTAAATATTAGCCTATATATTGACTATATTTTATTTAACCTTTTAGTTATGCCTTAATTATTTAATGCATGTTCAACAACTAATCTAAATTGTATAATTAGATCTAGAAATTAACATAAAAACTGCCCTATGTGCAATTTGCATAGTGTTTTTGCATAGTGTCTGAGGTAGATTTTTGTCATTAAAATATACAGCTGAAGTCAAAAGTTTACATACACCTTGCAGAATCTGCAAAATGTTAATTATTTTACCAAAATAACAGGGATCATACAAAATGCATGTTACTTTTTATTTGGTACTGACCTGAATAAGATATTTCACATAAAAGATGTTTACATAGTCCACAAGAGAAAATAATAGTTGAATTTATAAAAAATGACCCTGTTCAAAAGTTTACATACACTTGATTCTTAATACTGTGTTGTTACCTGAATGATGCACAACTGTTTTTTTGTTTGTTTGTTTATTGATAGTTGTTTATGAATCTTTTGTTTGTCCTAAACAGTTAAACTGCCCATTGTTCGTTAGAAAAATCCTTGAGGTCCCAACAATTATTTGTTTTTTCAGCATTTTTGTGTATTTGAACCCTTTCCAACAATGACTTTATGATTTTGAGATCCATCTTTTCACACTGAGGACACCTGAAGGACTCTATTAACTATTACAAAAGGAGTGTAAACTTTTACCCCAAGAAACATAAAACTAATTTTTAGATTTCCTGAAATCCAGCGGTGTTTGGCCATGCAAAGCTCATTGTCAGGGTGTTACTAAGGTGTACTGATTGTTTTCGGCACAAACACGTGGTATTCTGGTTCTACAAATGGCTCGGTTTCTACAATGTACATCTATGGAATTTTTTTGCACCATTTATTGTAAATCCGATCGAAAAGTAATAGCACACCTCTTCTCAACACGTATTGACGTTCAAAATTGCGGCGGTGTGAGCTAGACAGGACAGGAAATCACTTAAAATGTGCAAATTACGAAACCAACGAGGAACAATACATTTCAAGGTTGCTGGCAGGCACAGCTTTCTTTGTCTGCGTTTGACGGTGTGCCTTCTGTCAAATAACTTTCCAACTGAGCTGTCAACAGACCCAGAGGTGGAAACAACAGAAGCATGTCATTGCAAACAATAATTTTTCAAGGTGAACTTGCCATTTGTCAGATTATGGTTTCAGGGGTTGGGCTTGTGTAATTTGCACATTAAATAATTCATTTTTGTTCTGTTTTATTAATGTAAACTCCTGTTTAGCTGCAGGCTTCTTTGTTTTAAACTGTGCTGGCATTGTTAGTTGAATTTACTGTCTGTTCATTAATAGATAGAAGTTATTAAAGTATTTAACCACATTACATGCAACAAACCACATCTTATTTATTTATCACACTCAAAGAGATAATCACATATACATTATGATTCATTAAGCGGTTGTCAGAAATATGACAGGTTTTTCTTGGAATCATTGTTGAGTTATATACTACACACAAATTCACATTCACTATAAGCACCTAAAACTGAAAACAGTGTGGATAACGTAACAATGCAATATAAAATTGCATTCACTTATGTCTCACAAGTACTGCATGTATATGGCACACCTGTGCATTTGTGTGATAAAACATTATTGCAAATTGAAGCTGCGTGACACATTAAGAAAAATGCTTTGCGAAGCATCTGTGTGTGAAACAAATGGCTCTCAAGCACCCATTAAAGGTCTGGTTCTCTGAGTAATAGTATACTTTGAATTTTTTGCCCTTTGAAAGTCAGTGGCAATGCAGATGGTCAAACATTTCCAATCTGCTGCTTGGCTCAAATGCAAAATATAAGTTGTAAATTTGCCATTGAAACCACTTCAGTGTAATGGTGTAAAATTGTCAGTGCAAAATGTTTTTTAGTGCAGCCTGATCTAATGGAGCTTCATTTCAGCCTGGTCAAAATACCTGAAAACTACCATCTTCTTTCAGACAAATGGAGGAAGCGGGTGAAAATATACTATTTCAAAAATCTGAGTCTTCCCCTGGCCATTTTTTGATAGGTGCTGAGGTGATGTGAATGAAGGTCAGAGTAACCTTTCCTAATGCAAGAGTGATTCAGGCAAACAGAAGTTCTGGGTAAGATACCAGTAGCAATTGACAATTTCCCAGCCCAAGAAGCCAAACTCTGATGAAACTGAGTGATGAAAATATATTTATATTCCTCATTCAAGTTCAATTTCACCACAGACGAACATAAAAAATAGATTTAATTCACACGCCACATGGGCACAGTCAAGTTCTACAATCATTTGGCTGCAACTGATTGATAATACTAGTAAAGTTTATTATTTGGTGATTCATTTTTACTAAAATAAAAAAAAGAAATATTACAATTTAGGGATGTTTAAGAAAGTGTCAAGCCTATGGAGTTCAAAACACTTACTTCAAGATACTTTCAGTCTTATTACCTTTCACAGTTTTACTTCTCAAGTCAATGCATTGTTTTTAGATACTTAGATTTTACTGGAAAACAAAACATATGATAAATCAAATTATATTAAAAATGATTTATCAAATATACTGCATTACCAAACAATTGGATGTACACAACCAGTCAAATGCTTTTTAATGTTTTTTAAAAGAAGTCTCTTCTGCTCATCAAGTCTGGATTTATTTAATCCAAAGTACAGCAAAAACAGTAAAATTTTGAAATATTTTTACTATTTAAAATAACTGATTTCTATTTGAATATATTTTAAAATGTTATTTATTCCTGTGATTTTAACACTGATATTTTAGCATAATTACTTAAGTCACATGATCCTTTAGAAATCTTTCTAATATTCTGATTTGCTACTCAAAAACATTTAGTATTATTATTATTATTATGTTGAAAACAGCTGATTTGAGTAGAATTTTTCAGGTTTCTTAGTTCAGAAGAACAGCATTTATCTGAAATAGAAATCTTTTGTAAAATTATAAATGTCCTTATCATCACTTTTGACCAGTTTAAAGCATCCCTGCAAAATAAAAGTATTAATTTCTATCATTTTTTTGTTACAAAAGCTTTTTATTTCAGATAAATGCTGATATTTGAATGTTTCTATTCATCAAAGAATCCTGAAAAAATTTACTCAGCTGTTTTAAATTCTGATATTGACAACAATAATAATAAAAATGTTTCTTGAACAGCAAATAAGCATATTATAATAATTTCTGAAGGATCATGTGACATTAAACACTGGATTAATGATGCTGAAAATTTAGCTTTGATCACAGGAATAAATTACATTTTAAAATGTTATCTTACTGTTCAAACACACTTGACTGATAGTGTACTCTTGATTTCCATTTCCATGCTAGTGTATTTTTCAGATACTTCCCAGGGATCAGAAAATGCATATCACAAAACCTTAAATGTTCAATAAAAGCAGACAAAATGAAGTTAGTGTAAGTTATGTTTTCCCAGTGAGACCCTCAGCTGCAGTCCGCCCACTAAATATAACATCATTGACAGAGACACCATCGTAGGAAGCTCCCGCCAGTGTAAGGGGCAGATTGTGGTTGCTGATGTATTGCCTCATCTTTTCTGAAAATAATAAAATGGCACACACAACTGTCCCTCATTTACATGGCTCGGGGAAAGGATAGTGGAATGAGTATGGGTGATTAATAAACTCACCAAGTCGTTTCCAGTGTCCTAAATGATACTGCGGAATGCAGTTCTGAAAAGAGAATCACACAGATAAAATGATTTAATAACAGGAATGACTGAGCAGAGAAAAACACAAAGGAAATGACATTCATTATTCCAAAAAAATCTTTCGGATATGAGATTCCAGATAAAGCAGCAGCCTGAATATCTCTTCTCTCTCTGAGAGTGTATAAGGGTAATTAACTGTTCAAAAGACAATGAGACAATGTAGCATGAAAAAAAATGTAAGAGTATGAGTGTGTGGGCGCACTAAGGTGGAAATTTCTTTTTGCTCTATGACCATATAATTAAGAATAAGTCAGTCAGAAATGAAGTAGAGCAGCTAGTTGCTCCTGTCATCTCCGGCCTGAAAGCAAGTGACCCTCCCGGAGCCCTCCTGCCACAGCGGCGCTCGCTTCTGTTCTGCTCACTGAACTCCCAACACCACAGAGATGGAGGGCAGGGGCAATGTTTAAAGAAATGGACCATCTGCCTTGATTTATGTCAGAACAGAACCCCAGAGAAATGGCTGAGGGCATCTGGTGGCTGTGAGCTCCATAAAGCTGATGCTATGCATGGCTCAAGCCAGAGCTTGGATAGTAAAGATTTTTTGGCCTTTCTTCATAAATGTGAATGAATGGGGCCATATTATAGAGACTTTAGTAGCAATTTAATTTTTCTTCCCAGACGTCCACCAAAGTTCAACCAAAAACAGTATAATTTAGTGTTACACGACGGTTTTAAACGCTTTC